>JAJQZP010000039.1:45299-71695 GCA_025403435.1 Artocarpus heterophyllus
AACAGAATCAAGTTTGGATCAATATCTGATAAGATCCGACGTGAAAATGCGTAATCTTATCTCCGCAGATCGGCAGGTCGAACATTCTGTTCTGCAGGCCGAACAGGCCAGTTCGGCAGGCCAAACACGTCATTCGGCAGGCCAAACTCCCGAGAAAAAATTTTCGTGAATCTTTTATCTTCCACCCGAGATTCTAAAGGATAAAGTCACAGTTTTGATTCAAATAACCCAATAGAGAAGTTATCTGATCAAAACAAACTTTATCAAGATAATCTCTAAGAAAATAAATCAATTCACAATAATTCTACAAGTTTATCTTGATCTAATTTATTCAAAATTAAATCAACCGATAAACAGACAAGAATTATCTGATCGCAATAATTCAACAAGTTTATCTTGAACTAATTTCTTACAAAATTAATTCAACCGATAGACAGACATGAATTATTTGATTCTTACAAATTTTAAACCAATATGATAAATCCGACATAAGTCACCAATTATTGAAAAAGCACGCCGTGTTGTTACAGGATTTTGTGAGCTAGCAAAGGGGACCAAAATGGACCTATAAAGTTCAAGCTCATGATTATTATGAAACCCAATATCCCAGATATACATTTCACAATTATCAACTCCAACGCTACTCCACTAAAAGCTTGGAGCTGCACTCTCGAACTTTATAGAATTACGAAGCTCGTGTAGCTAAGTCTCCATGACATATCATAGTGTATCGTATCCTCATATGATCATCCATAATCGGCTTAAGGACAAGTTCTGTCTTACCTTCCCAATTCTTTTTATCTTACGTTCCATTGTCTCACCATTAGAAAACTTACCATCCAAAGATAGTATACCATTCGGTTACACCTGTGTATCTAAATGGTTGAGCGCTCTAGTTTTCTAATTACAGGACAACGCATATAAGAGGATATCATTACTCCTAAAGAGGAGCTATGGATTCCATATCTATGAATAACAAGTCTACGCTATCAAGAGTCATGCCTCCAACGTACCGGCATGCATACCACTATAGAGATGTGGGAGTGACCCATTGGTACATCAAAAGATACAAGTCGAGACAACGAGCCCATTATTCATCTCAGGATTAAGATACAATACAAATGATTGTTTAAAGTGAATCGATTTGCCAAGACAGAATTATTAATCCAAATCAATTCACTTTATGTCCCGATCCAACACATCGTCACCTATGACAACGTGCCAATGTTTCTATTCATGGAGTCCAACTCCAATGGTCAAGACAAACCATCTCCCAAAAGGGATATGGACAACATAATAATCTTTACATGAATAAAGCACCCAACTTTATTCCCTCGATTGCGGATCATATGTTTTAGACCGTCACCTTAAGAATTGTGTCTTCCACATAATCATTCCATCATATGCCCAATTCTTAAGGTTTAGACTGACAGTCTTAGACTACTATTTACTTATCATACATTCAACAAATATGAACGTAAAGAGGACAAGATTTGGTATGTATAAAAGAATAAATTCTTTATTGATAAAAATGTCTCCAAAAACGTATTACATTTTTACTCCTTAGGGCATACATGTCTAACAATTAGCATCTCTCCAGTCATTGTACATTTGGATTTGCTCATTAATGGAATCTCCCGTAGGCTCAGGAGGACAAGGTGTCATCAGCACAAATTTTAGTTTCTCAAAGAACAGGACAATGTTTAGGTTTCGTTCCCAATCATTATAGTTTTCACCGGTTAATTGGTTTTTGTTAAGTACCAATGATAAAACGTTTTTAGACATTTTTAATCTACAATAAAAAGTCATAGACTAAACATAAGCAAATATATCAATCATATACCAAACATAAGCAAATATATCATAATGATTTAGTAAGATAACACAATCATGTAAAACATACAAATGTGTTTATGTGTCAAAACCTTGAAAATATCACAACCTTACAATGATAATTCCTAACTCATAATTTAACAAGCTCCTAGGGGAGTCTTGCCAAATTCAATCAGGAACACGGATCCCCACCTGATTAATATATGCTATCCAGGACCCATATGATCCAGCATATATTAATAATCATTTCTTTGGCCCTCAATTTTATTAACAGAGCTCTTAGGAAGGTTAATAATAAAATTAACATGAGAGTATAACTATCATTTCAATGTTTTATCCATGATTTATAATCACTGCCTAGGGGTGTACAATGATAAATCACACTAAAATACCTTATCTTGTCGGAGATCCAACCTGGTACATGATAAAGTCCCTTCCTAGGAGTCGGAACCATTGTGTGCTACCTATGGACCAAGGATGGAGGCCGTAGGTCCTCTCTTCAAAAACCTTCTCCTACTCATTCTTTTGAAATCAATGTTTTATTTTATGAACATGCATGAACAATTTTTAATTGAGTGGCACTCCCTATTCTATATGACATGTTATCAATATACATGGCAAATCATATAATAATGCAGACAAGCAAAGCAATCATGCAAAACCATAAGCAAAATAATAATAACCATAATATTATGGTTCCACCTTAGAGAAAAGAAAACAAAGATTACAAGAGAATAATCGAAACATATTATCGATTCTTCATCCTTGAATCTTTAAGTTGTATCCTTCTTCATGTAATGTCCATCTTCAAGTCTTCTATCCTGCATAGACCGAATATTCTATATTTTTTATTATATTCAAATTTAATGTTTCTTAGAATTGTCCTAAAAATAAAATAAAAACTAGATCAAAAAATACACTTTTTTGAAAAATCACAGCTCTCTACAGGCATGCCGATTTGTATGATCAGCTTGCCAGTCATGACCCTCTAGCTTGCTGATGTTTTTAGGTCGGCCTACTGGTCATGATAGTTTGGCCTACAGCTCGAGTCACCAGATTTCTGCCCCGTAGACGGCTTGCTAAACAAGGAGTCTGGCCTACTAATTTTGCGACCATTGGCCTGCCGAATTGGAGGGTTAGGCATGACGACCGAGTAGAAATCACAACATCCAGAAAATACATCTTGTATGCAGTTTTCAATTTTATTTTCAACAATTTAAAAACATAAAATTAGAGACTTAAAAATACCTAGAAACGCTATCATCTATCTTCTAGATCCGTCTTCTCCAAATGATTATTTCATTACAAAATTCTTACAAATTAAAAATTAAATAATAATTCCTAGACGGAGATAATAGCCCACCATCTAATTACATGAAAAATCTAGAGACACATTCTAACCTCTAAGGAACTATAACCGGTATAAATTAATTAATTAATAATTAATTAAATAATAATTTAATCAACCATAATTAATTAATGAACATTCACTATATAATCTGTGACAACATAAAAATATATAGAAACCCTATGGTGCTAACTCTCTAAAAAATTAAATTCAAGCATAGGAGAGATCAAGATCACATAAATTTATACATATAGCATGATCACAAACTTGTAAATTTATGCAAAAACCACGGCTCTTATACCAATTGTTAAAAACATAGTACGTAGAGGAATTTAAAATTTTTTTTGCACTAGAGTATTTTCCAAAACACAAGTTTGACACACTATATGCATAAATTAACTAGATCTTACTAACCTCATAAATGTAGAAAAGCTCTAGCATTCCGTGACGATTATAACATTCCAGAAGAGCCTCAACCAACTGGTCTTCTTTGCTATTCTCTAGCCACAATCGAAGTGCGTGTGAAATTGAAACTAACTCTTATTATGAACTATTTATGGAGGACTGACTTATATGTAATGATTATATCAATGGACTACTCACTAATTTTCTTTAAGTAATTTCACTATAATTTCAAGAGTTCAGTTTCAGGTTTTTAGTGGAGTAACACTGAAACTAATAAATTTGGCACATTAATCAAAGAGTTTAATTAATTGTCAAATTTATTGGATCTTGGGTTATAGGTCCATAGGTCCCCAATACCACCTCTGTAACACTATATTGGATTTATGCATAAAATGAATTATACATGTTTAATTTGGAATTATTGAATTCTAAATTAATTATTTCACACTTGAATTATTAACGTGACATAGAAAAATGTTCTCTGTGATACATAATGTAATGTGATAAATGTTGTCACTTTTGACTGAGTATTAGTTAATTAATTAATTGATTATTTTTTAAAATCTATTCTTAAATAAATGTGATTAATTTTTGAATTTAGATATATATGGTTTTGAACCAAATCTTTTTATATATAAGATTTTATAATATATTAATATATATATATATATTAATATAAAACAAAAACAAAAAACAAAAAAAAAGGGAAACATAAAAGTTACGTTTCACCTTCTTTTCTTTCTTTAATATATATATATATATGTGTGTGTGTGTTAAACCGAATCACAATGTGATTTGGTCAAATTAAATTAAAAAAAAAAAAGAAGGAAAGTTTACTTTACGTAAACTTTCCTTATATATATATATATATTATATGAATCACGTTAACGTGATTCGGAAAGAAAAAAAAGAAAGAAAAAGAAAAAGAAAAGAAAAAGGGAAAGTAAAATTACTAATGGCTCAAATATAAAAATGAGATATAACAGTTATCTCAGGAGAATTATTCACGTAATTTTTACAAAATACTTAGAGAGAAAAACTGAGTTCTTCTCTAAAAAAAAGGTCTGCTATCTTATGTGTTGAGTACATAGCAGATTTAAAAAAGGGTGAGGAAAATTCATTCTTGCAGTTTGACGCCCACTCCTTTTTCCATTGGTGTGGAGGCCTGGATTGGAAGATCGTGGTGTCAAAGAGGAAAGCTAGGATACCCTGATAGTCTTCAAAAAGGTTTGTAAAATTACCTAAAGCTTTCTATAATTAAAATTATATATCTATTCCCGATGAACAAAGTTTTCAGAAAATTTTTATTTGTCAACGATCCGTTCCTTCTGTTGCGTTTCATATTTTAATTCCAACAAATAGCATTCAAGCGGGTTATAGCATATATAATTTTAATTAAACATGATTTTATTTTGATAATATCATGTTTTTGATCTATGTTTGTAGGCACTTTGCATCTTTGTTAATTTTTATTCATGAGATGAATGGTTGTTTAATGAAGGGATTTTTGGTCGTTAATTATATGGTCCTTTTGGATTAATAATTTTATTTTCAGTTTGATTAGATCAATTTGTGTAAACCCATAAAGGGGTGTAGGCTTTTTGTAATTTCTTATTATTATTATTTTTCTTCTCTCATGAAGGAGAGGATGTCCATTGGATTTTTTGGCCCAGTTGAGAACTTTGGGCCTATCAAATTTCAAAGGTAATCCAGTAAATTGTTACACAATAAACCACTTGATGAAGACTGCAAAATTGGAGCTGGGAATTATGTATAAATTACAAGAAGACCCCTGTAATTTTTTTTTCTTTTTTTTTTGGGTTGTAATTTTAATTATCCAAAAGGACCCGGTAAAAAATTCATTGTTTATTTTCATTTTTATTTTCATGTGATGATTGTGATAACATATTCATGCATGACAACATGTCATCTAGGAAAGTGCTCACTTATAACATGTTCATGCATGATAATATGCATACACTTAGCATATTATTTTTTATAAAGGAGTTTATAAAATGATTTAATATGTGTTAGCATTAATTTAATGAGATTAAATTAATTGTGTTGGTTTTATAGAATCTTAATTTATTAATCAACCAAATAATGTGAATTTAGTTTTAATAATTAAGACTTGGTAAAATTCACATAAATTCTAAGTTATCTAATTTTAAATTGTTTAATATTTGGTAACTTAAACAATTCATAATAAATTTAGATTTTTAGAAAATCTGGTAATTTATTTAAGTGTAAATAGAATGGGATTCTATTAACACATAATATAATCTAGTAATTAAAAATTATTTTTATCTACTAGAATTATGAAACATATGATATTTTATAAGAAAAAACACATCTTTTGAAATATTGAGTGGGAGAAGGTAATATGACAATATAACATATGGTCTCCACTATTAGTACAATACCGTGATATTTAGGTGGCACCTCGCGACGCTTTGATTTCGTCCTCCCTACGGAGGGTGCCAATTTAAACCAATATCAAGGTTGGCTTCCTTGAGATAGGATTTTATAATGTATTTTAAAATTGACCTACCCTACGGCGGCAATTTTGAGTTAAGCTATTAAAATCCAAAATAGTGGGTTACACTCATAAAGACATAATTAAATTGTTAATTATATCTTGACCAAAATAACGGTTATTAATAAATATAGAAAATATGAGATATTTTGAATATATTTATTAATTGAGAATGTCTCAATTCAATTCATAAATAATTTGACCTACCCTACGGCGGCACTTTATTAAAATTGAATAATTGTGGAATTAGTAAAATAATTTTTTTGTGCATCATGCATCACATTTACTATTCCGAAACATATATTTATGATGTTTATGCAACCATTTTAATTTTTCCTATTTTATTTATTTATTACAACAACAATGTCTAATCCTATCATCGCTATTCTCTCAAATGAAAAATTAACCGGAGATAATTTTGTCAAGTGGAAGAGTAACATAACATTGTACTAATTTGTGAAAGTTACAAGTTCGTCCTAACGGAGGAATGTCCTCCAGAGCCTGCTACTAATGCTCCTCGTAATGTACGGGAAGCATATGATCGTTGGATCGAGGTGAACAATAAGGCCCGCTATTTTCTTTTGGCTGGCATGTCTGACGTGCTTAGGATGAAGCACAAAAGCATGGAGACCGCTTATGAGATAATGCAGTCTCTGCAAGACATGTTTGGTAAACCTTCTAAAAAGGCACGCCTTGAAGCCGTTAAGGCAGTAATGAATGCAAAAATAAAGGTAGGGATTTCGGTCAAAGAACATGTTCTCAACATAGTTAACTATCTCCATGAGGCCGAGGTCAACGGGGCTATGATAGATGAAGCCACACAGGTGGGGATGATTTTGGAAACCTTCTCCACTGCGTTCCTTTAGTTCAAAAGCAACTATTTCATGAACAAGCTGAAATATAACATGACTGAGTTGCTTAATGAGCTTCAAACCTTCGAGTTTATTTCGAAAGAAAAGACAAAAGAAGCTGAGGCAAATGTTACAGAAGCTCAACCCTCCTCTTCTGCTCAAAAGAATAAGAAGAGGAAGGGGACTAAAGCAAGTGGTAAGTCTAAGAATGGAGGGCAACCTAAGAAGAACAAAGCAACAACAACGAAAAGAGCTCAAACCAAAAGAAGCCTAAAGGAAAATGTTTCCACTGCGGCGGAGTTGGGCACTGGAAGAGAAACTACAAGAAGTATCTTCAGGAGCTTAAAGAAAAGAAGAACAACGGTAAATCAGATTTACTCGTTTTAGAAGCTTGTTTAGTTGAAGATGATACTTCATCTTGGATAGTTGATTCAGGGGCAACTAACCATGTTTGTTCTTCTTCGCAGATGCTTAGTTCTTCAAGGGAGCTTGCCGACGGGGAACAAACGATGAGAGTGGGAACGGGAGAGGTTGTTTCGACAAGAGCAGTGGGAGTTGTTAAACTTTATTTTAGAAATAAGTTTTTAATTTTGGACAATGTTTATTACATTCCTTGTTTTCGTAGAAATTTGATTTCTGTTTCCAGGTTGTTTGAACAAATGTTCAATGTTTTTTTTAATAATAATTATGTTAATATTTCTAGAAATGGTTTGAATATTTGTTCTGAGCATCTGAAAAATGGGCTTGACACTTTAAGGCCCAATGGAAAATCACTGCTCAATACCGAAATGTTCAAAGTTGAACAACCAAAACCCAAGAAGCAAAATATTTCTTCTGATAATGATACATACCTATGGCACCTTAGATTAGGTCACGTTAGCCTTGACAGAATTAACAGACTGGTAAAGGAAGGTCCTTTAAAAGAGCTAAAAGTTAGTTTTCTACCAGTTTGTGAATCTTGTCTTGAAGGTAAAATGACTAAGAGGTCTTTCTCAGCAAAAGGCGAAAGGGCCAAGGAACCACTTGAGCTAATACATTCAAATGTTTGTGGTTCATTGAATGTATAAGCACGTGGTGGTTACGAATATTTCGTCACATTTATTTATGATTATTCAAGGTATGGTTACATATACCTAATGCAAAGGAAATCTGAAACTTTTGGAAAGTTCATAGAATTCCAAGAGGAAGCTAAAAAGCAATTAGGAAAGATGGTGAAGAGTCTTCGATCTGATTAAGGAGGATACTGAATTCAAGGATTATATGATAGAACATGGTATTCTATCACAACTCACCGCACCTAGAGCACCACAACAAAATGGTGTTATAGAGAGAAGAAATCGAACGTTGCTTGATATGGTGAGATCCATGCTCAGCTACTCATCATTACCCACTTTATTTTGGGGATATGCACTACAAACTACAGTATATCTTCTAAACATAGTTCCATCTAAGTCTATTTCAAAAACACCTTTAGAGTTATGGAATGGTTGCAAACCTAATATGCGACATATCCGTATATGAGGGTGTCCAGCACATGTGCTGAAAGAAAAGACTAGGAAGTTGGAACCACGTTCTGAAGTATGCTTATTTGTGGGATACCCAAAGGGAACAAGGGGAGGTTTGTTTTATAGTCCACAGGAAAAGAAAGTACTTGTATCGACAAATGCCACTTTTCTCGAGAATGATTATATGACAAACTATAAACCTCGTAGCAAAGTTGTACTTGAAGAGTTACTTTCTGATTAGATCAGACCACAACCGACAACTGTTGTCGAAGGACAAAATGAGGAGACCACATCTCCCTATCAGAAATTCATACCACCTCGACGTAGTGGGAGGCTTGTGAGACCACCTACTCGCTACAGGGAACTTGGAGAAGCAAATGTTACTATCTCTGATAATGGTGAAGATGATCCATTGACATATCATGATGCAATGGAAGTTTCTGAGAAGGAAAAATGGCTGGAGGCTATGAACCTTGAAATGGAGTCCATGTACTCCAATTCAGTCTGGGATCTTGTAGACCTACCTGAAGGGATAAAACCCATAGGGTGCAAATGTATTTACAAGAAGAAAAGAGGAGTGGATGGGAAAGTTGAGACTTTCAAAGCTAGGCTTGTGGCAAAGGGTTATCCCCAAAAGGAGGGAGTTGACTATGAAGAAACTTTCTCGCCTGTAGCTATGCTTAAATCCATTCGGATTCTTTTATCCATTGCTGCTTGTCTTGATTATGAGATATGGAAAATGGATGTCAAGACTACCTTTTTGAATGGCTATCTTGAGGAAAGCATCTATATGGTGCAACCAGAAGGGTTTGTAGTCAAAGGTCAAGAGCAAAAAGTTTGCAAGTCGCAAAGGTCCATCTATGGACTCAAGCAAGCTTCAAGATCTTGGAACTTGAGATTTGATGAAGCGATCAAATCTTATGGTTTCGATCAAAATATTGATGAGCCTTGTGTTTATAAGTACATCAAAGATAAGAAGGTGGTCTTCTTGGCTCTTTATGTAGATGATATCCTACTCATTGGGAATGATGTAGGCGTATTATCTGATGTAAAGAAATGGCTCGCCAACAATTTCCAAATGAAAGATTTAGGAGAAGCAAGTTATGTTCTTGGAATCCAACTCATAAGAGATCGCAAGAACAAACTGTTGGCGCTGTCTCAGGCATCGTATATCGATAAGGTGCTTATCAGATTTTCGATGCAAAACTCCAAGAAAGCTAATTTGCCTACACGTCATGGAGTTTATCTTTCAAAAGAGCAGTGTCCTAAGATACCTCAAGAGGAAGAAAATATGAGACGGGTACGCTATGCATCTGCAGTAGGAAGTCTAATGTATGCCATGTTGTGTACAAGACCTGACATTTGCTATGCGGTGGTTATAGTCAGTCGGTATCAATCCAACCCAGGATTAGATCATTGGGTAGCGGTTAAACATATTCTCAAGTGTCTTAGGAGAACGAGAAACTATATGCTAGTATATTCTAGTGAGAATTTGATTCCCAATGGATACACTGATTCTGATTTTGAATCAGATAAAGACACACGTAAATCTACGTCTGGATCAGTGTTTACTTTTGGTGGTCGAGCCATAGTTTGGAGAAGCATTAAACAATCTTGTATTGCTGATTCAACTATGGAAGCAGAATATGTGGCTGCTTGTGAAGCAGCTAAAGAAGTTGTTTGGCTCCGTAAGTTCTTAAATGATTTGGAAGTAGTTCCACGCATGGATAAACCACTCACACTGTATTGTGATAACAGTGGTGCAGTGGCAAATTCAAGAGAACCTAGAAGCCACAAAAGAGGAAAGCATATAGAAAGAAAATATCATTTGTTAGAGAGATAGTGCATCAAGGCGATGTAGAAGTTGTGAAGATAGCATCGGAAAACAACCTTGCCGACCCTTTCACCAAGACGTTACCCGCAAAGAGCTTTGAGGGACACTTGGAAGGCTTAGGTCTTAGAGACATGTCTCACCTGCTTTAGGGCAAGTGGGAGATTGTTGGGTTTGGTGTCCTAAAAGCTGTGACATTGTACATATTGTTAATAAATAAATAAAATGATATTTATTATTATTTTGGTTGATTATATGTATTATGAATACATTTATAAACATCAAGAAAATTCTATGATTATTTATGTGACTATAAATTTAGCATAAAAGTGTTATTTGTTTAGGGATAAAATTTATAGATAATAATATAAATAGTCCGTAATAATTAATTAAAGTTTGGGATCTTTAATTAAAAATTACAAGTACGGTCCAATCTCATCTAAAATGAAATAGTCATTATCTGGACTATTAATGTAGAGACATTGGATTGGAGGTACTTTATATAATGAGATTATATAGGACTGGACCAGATAAATTATAAATCTCTAATAATCATCCGTTACAAATAGAGTATTCAAATTTATCACTATGATGATCATATATTTGACAGTCTTAATCCTGAGTATTTATTAGACTCCTATTTATGATATTATGTTTTTTGACTTGCATGGTAAGATTTGTCTAAGCACAGATTATAACTTAGCATCTTGGAAACATAAAGTAATAAATGGTTGGGAATAATATTATATAGATATGGAATCCATTCCTTCCCTATGGAAGTTAGAAAAATAGTTCTCTTGAGTGATAATTCAAGGCTTGAATAGTAGAGCGCTCGTTCATAATAAGATTATGAATTAATTGTTCATTAGAGAATTATTGGAACTCAAGGATAAAGATGTAATAAGAGAGGCGAGCGGAAATTGAACCTAGCTCTTATTATGAACTATTTGTGGAGGACTGACTTATATGTAATGATTATATCAATGGACTACTCGCTAATTTTCTTTGAGTAATTTCACTATAATCTCAAGAGTTCAGTTTCAGGTTTTTAGTGGAGTAACACTGAAACTAATAAATTTGGCACATTAATCAAAGAGTTTAATTAATTGTCAAATTTATTGGAGCTTGAGTTATAGGTCCATAGGTCTCTAATACCACCTCTGTAACACTATATTGGATTTATGCATAGAATGAATTATACATGCTTAGTTTGGAATTATTGAATTCTGAATTAATTATTTCACACTTGAATTATTAACGTGACATAGAAAAATGTTCTTTGTGACACATAATGTAATGTGATAAATGTTGTCACATTTAACTGAGCATTAGTTAATTAATTAATTGATTATTTTTTAAAATCTATTCTTAAATAAATGTGATTTATTTTTGAATTTAGATATATATGGTTTTGAACCAAATCTTTTTATATATAAGATTTTATAATATATTAATATATATATATTAATATAAAACAAAAAAAAAGGAAACGTAAAAGTTACGTTTCACCTTCTTTTCTTTCTTTAATATATATATATATATGTGTTAAACCAAATCACAATGTGATTCGGTTAAATTAAATTAAAAAAAAAGGAAGGAAAGTTTACTTTACATAAACTTTCCTTATATATATATATATATATATTATATGAATCAAGTTAACGTGATTCAGAAAAAAAAAAAAAAAAAAAAAAAAAAAGGAAAAGGAAAGTAAAATTACTAATGGCTCAGATATAAAAAGGAGAGATAACAGTTATCTCAAGAGAATTATTCACGTAATTTTTACAAAATACTTAAAGAGAAAAACTGAGAGTTCTTTTCTGAAAAAAGGTCTGCTATCTCATGTGTTGAGTACATAGCAGATTTAGAAAAGTGTGAGGAAAATTCATTCTTGCAGTTTGACGCCCACTCTTCTTTCCATTAGTGTGGAGGCCTGGATTGGAAGATCGTGGTGTCAAAGAGGAAGCTAGGATACCCTGATAGTCTTCAAAAAGGTTTGTAAAATTACCTAAAGCTTTCTATAATTAAAATTATATATCTATTCCCGATGAACAAAGTTTTTAGAAAATTTTTGTTTGTCAACGCTCTGTTTCTTTCGCTGCGTTTCATATTTTAATTCCAACAGTGGGCGCATGTTGTTTAGCCTTTCCCCGGTGACTCCTTCCAACCAAGTAAGAAATACCCAAAGCTATAGTTCGTGATTTATGAACAACAGCTCTTCAGGGAGTTATAGAGTCTCACTGGTAGAGTCTCACTCTAGATTTCTCAACTGATCTAAATAACAATGAGTCTCACTTCCCTTTATATAGTGTTTGGGCCCAAGAATCAGTCCTTATTAGATAAGACCTTGAAAATTTGAATAAGAATCAAATTAGAATCAATATTTGAAAAAATCTGTATAAAAATGCATGATCTTTTTATCACTCAATCGGCTTGCCGAACCTCTTCCATCGACAAGCCGAACTTAAAGATCGGCCTACCGAAGTTATGATAAATGATCCATGCGAATCTTTATTTCCCACTCGAGATTCTTGGGATAAAGCCTAAGTTTTAATTCAAAAAACCTGATAGAGAAGTTATCTGATTAAAACAGTCATATCTAGATAATCTCTAAGAAAATAAATATTCTTGATAATTCAACAAGTTTATCTTGAATTAATTCATTTAAAACTAATCCAACTAATAAACAGACATGAATTATCCGATCTCGATGATTCAACAAGTTTATCTTAAATTAATTTAACTGAGAAACAGACAAAAATTATCTGATCCTATCAAATTTCAACCAACCTGATAATTTGACACAAGTCACCAATTATTGGAAAAGCATGCCGTATCAGTACAGAATTTTTATGAGCTACAAAGAAGACCTGATGGACCTATACAGTTCAAGCTCCCAATCATTATGAAACCCAATATCCTAGATATACATTTCACAATTATCAACTCTAATGCTACTCCACTAAAAGCTTAGAGCCGCACTCTTGAATAGTATAGAATTATAAAGCCCGTATAGCTAAGTCTCCATCACATATCATAGTGTATCGTATCCCCATAGAATTATCCATAATCGGCTTAAGGACAAATTATGTCTTACCTTCCCGATTGTTTTTATCTTACGTTCCATTATCTCACCATCAAAAAACTTACCATCCATAGACGGTAAACTATTCGGTTACACCTATGTATCCAAATGGTTGAGAGCTCTAGTTTTTCAATTACAAGATAATGCATATAAGAGGATATCAACTACTCTTAAAGAGGAGCTATGGATTCCATATCAATGAATAACAGGTCTATGCTCTTAAGAGTCATGCCTCCAACGTACCGGTATGTGTACCATTATTAAAATGTGGATATCATCCTTTGGTACATCAAAAGACATAAGTCAAGACAACGGACCAATTATTCATCTCAAGATTAAGATATAATGCACATGATTATCTAAAGTGAATCGATTTGTCGAGACAGAATTATTAATCCAAATCAATTCACTTTATGTCCCGATTCGACGCATTTTCATCTATGGCAATGTGCCAATGTTTCTATTCACAAAGTCCACCTCCGATGGTCAAGACAAACCAGCTCCCACTAGGAATATAGATAACATAACAATCTTTGCATAAATAAAGCACCCAACTTTATTCCCTCAATTGTGGATCTTATGATTTACACAATCACCTTAAGAATCGTGTCTTCTGCATAATCAATCCATCATATGCCCAATTCTTAAAGGTTTAGACCAACAATCTTAGACTTTTGTTTGCTTCATACACATTCAAGAGATATGAATGTAAAGAGGACAAGATTTGGTATAGAAATAATAAATAAATTCTTTATTGATAAAAATGTCTCCAAAAACATATTATATTTTTACTCCTTAGGGCGTACACGTCTAACATTTACGATAATCTTGATCCCTAAGAATATCTTATTTTCCACACGAGAATCTTAGATAAAGCCTCAATTTTAATTCAAATAGTGCAAATGCGAAGTTATCTGATGAAAACAGTCATATCCAAATAATTCCATAGAAAATGAAATATTATATAAATAATTCAACATGTTTATCTTGAATTAATTTACAAAATTAATTCAATCAATAAACTAACATGAATTATTAAATCCAATCCTACCGAATTTTAACCAATCTAATAATTTAACATAAGTCACCAATATGTAGGAACAACGAGCCATATCATTATAGGATTTATAATGAGCAAACAAAGGGGACCAAATGGACATATATAGTTCAAGCTCCTGTAATTATAAAATAAAATTTCCCAGATATTCATTTTATAATTATCAACTCTAACGCTACTTTCTTAAAAGCTTAGAGCTGCAATCTAGAACTATATAAAATTACAAAGCTTCAATAAGCTAACCGTCCATGACATATTATAATGTGTTATACTACTATGGGATATTCATAATCGACTTAATGATAAATTCTGTTTTACCTTCTCGATTATTGTTATCTTACGTTCCATTATCATACCATTGGAATACTTACTATCCATAGATAGTATACCATTTGGTTACATCTATATATACCAATGGTTGAGCACTCTAGTCTTCCAATTATAAGATAATGCATACAAGAGAATACCATTAACTTTACAAAAAGAGCTATGGAATCCATATCGATGAATAATGTGTTTACATCTATCAAGAGTCATGTCTCCAACGTATCGGTATGTGTGCCATCATAAAGTCAGGATGTTACCTTTTGGTACCTCAAAAGACATAAGTCAAGTATACAGGCCCATTAGTCATTTTAGGATTAAGACACAACACATATGATTGTCTAAGATTGGCATAAATAGAATTATTAGCCAAATCAATTCAACTTTTATGTCCTGATCCAATACATTGTCACCTATGACGATGCATTAATATTTCTACTCGCTAAGTACCACTCCAATGACCAAGACAAACCATCTCCCATTAGGGATATAGACAACATACAATCTTAGCATGGATAAAGCGCCCAACTTTATTCCCTCGATTGTGTATCTTATGATTTAAACTATCACTTTTAAGATTCATGTCTCTTGCATAATATGCCCAGCAAATGCATAATTCTTAAAGGTTTAGACCGACAGTCTCAGACTTTTGTTTGCTTATCATGCATTTAACAGAAATGAACATAAAAGGACAACATTTGGTATAATAAATAAACTCTTTATTGATAAAACATTTCTAAAATCATATTACAACATTTTACTCCTTAGGGCATTATATCTAACAACGTGCCGCACTACAATGTGCATAACTACCTCTACTCCTTCCATATGTTTAGAGCCATGATCTCATGCTTTTCTCTATATAAAGGAGTCAACAATTTCATTGGGCATATATGATAGGTTCTACAGAAATTCTATAGAAATATTTTGTCATTTACATATCATTTCTTTTGGCATCTTTGTAATCTGTACTCATTCAATTCATTCGTAGTGAAGAACAATGGCATAGCTCTTGTTACAAAGTGAATCACTATAAATCTCTATATGTGGTATAATTTATTTTTCCAGTATTGTTTGATTTTTCTCAGATTTGTTCTAATTTATTTCCTGCTACTAATTTAATGGCATTCTTTGAAGCTGAATAGATCTTAATAATTGGAATTTGAGGGCCCAAACTTATAAATAGTAAAATATTAAATTGATTTAAGACATTTATATTTAATTGTAGACCCAACATTTACAAGTTGGTGCCCATTGTGGGGCCATTAGGAGGCTTCATCACCAGAAATGGCTGACAACGCAGAAAACATAATACACCCAATCTGCTAAACAAGGAAACGCAAACCATACCTCAAGAAAACCAGCGCGTGGAGGTCCTCACTGTGGAGGTGGAAACATTGAGGAGGATGCTTCACGAGCAGACTACACGTTCCCAGGAACGTGATAGACAATTAGAGTAACTCAACAGTGAGGACAACACTCTTAGGAGCCAAATCAACTACCAAAACTCCTAGCTGACGGCCTACTCATACTATTTACCCATCTTATGGGTATTCAATGCTTCCAACCATGACGACAACACAATGGTAGTTCTAGATGCTACCTCCAACTAGATAATAGCCTTCTTACAGTCCCATTGGGAGGATGTAAACCATTATACAGAACTCCAATGTCAACACCAACAAACACAACTATGACAACACCAGCACTGACGACAACGACGACAGTTTCAAACGCTCAACAAATCACAAGTAGACAAAATTTTCAAACATCCAAGGGATAGGACAAAGAGATAGAGCAAACGGTGCAAAAAAAGGACATATAGATCCTGACCATAATAACTACCGAGGCCATCTAGCAAATGATGAAAGACATGCTTGACTACAGCACCAAAATGGTCGAAGAAAAAATTGAGCAGAAAGATTCCAATGCCATGAGCAAGACCCTAGCACTTAACGGCATCTTGAAGAATATTCTCGAGACTCTATTTATGGGGAGGATTACTTCCATCATCCCACCCAAGTTTAGAAACTTAGTGTTCATGTGCTTTGATGGAACTATGGGCTCAAAAGATCACCTTTTGTAGTATAAGAACATCGTCAGTGCAACCAACATTCCAAATTAGATATTGGATGAAATGATATACAAGCTATTCGCATAAAGCTTAAGAGGACCAACACTATGATGGTTTAGTAACCTGCCTATTGGAACGATTAACAACTTCAAGAAGTTAGCAAACTCTTTTGTCAAAGCCTGCTCGGTGCATATCAAGACTGACAAAACAATTAAGGACCTTTGGTGAATAATTTAGAGCCCAAGAGAATCACTATGGGCTTACATAAAAAGGTTCAGCAAAGCATCAAGGAGATCTCAAATCTGTAAGATGGGACAGCTTGTAAGGCTCCAAAGAAAGGACTTTTGGACAAGTTTTCATTCAGGAACAACATCTGCTCAGAATACCCATAAACGATCCAAGAGGCACTAAATAGAGCCAAAGGATGGATCGATCTCGAAGAATAGAATGAGCGATGTAAGCATGAGATAGCGAGAAATAGAGAGCAAAATAGAAAGTTGAAGAGGCCACCAAAGGTTTGACCAAATCAAAGAGGATGAATAAGGACAACATTAAGAAGGGAACAAAAAAGAAAAAAAGAGTGCAACTAGCAAGGGGGGAGCAAGCCATTGTCACCACCTAGGTATGCTTTGAATATGACCCCAACAAAACTGATCGCATAGTTGGAGAGGAAAGACTTGTTGGATAAATAATACGCAGCAAAATTTTAAAAATTTTATATCAAAGTATTTTTCAAAACACAAGTTTGACATGCTATATGCATAAATTAACTAGATCTTACTAATCTTTGTATGCCAAAAAGCTCCTGCAATCAGTGAAGAGAAGTAACATTCCAAAAGGACCTCAATGAACTGGCCTTCTTTGCTATTGTTTATCCACGATTGGAGTGAGTGTGGGCTCACACGTACAGCTCTTCCTCTAGGTGACTCTCCTTCCAACCAATTGAGAGAACCCAAAGCTATTGTTCGTGATTTGTGAACAAGCGCTCTCAGGGAGTTTCAGATTCTCACCAGCAGAGTATCTCTCTTAATCTCTCAATTGATCTAAATAACTTATGTGACTTACTCTTTATTTATAGAGGTTGGGTCCAGGGTCAGTCCTTATTAGATTAGGTGTCAAAAATTTGAATCAGAATCAAATTCGGATCAATATTTGGCAAAATCTACGTGAAAATGAGTAATATTTTTTTTCACGCATTGACAGGCTGATCTGCCTAATCGGCAGGCCAAACCTGAGGATCAGCATGCCAAACAGCCAAAAAAAAATCTCAGCAAATCTTTTATTTTCCACTCGAGATTCTATAGGATGAATTCTCAGTTTTAATTCAAATAACCCAATAGAGAAGTTATCTAATTAAAACAACTTTATCTAGATAATCTCTAGGAAAATGAATGAATTCCTAATAATTCTACAAGTTTATCTTGATTTAATTTATTCAAAATTAAATCAACTTATAAACAGACAAGAATTATCTGATCCCAATAATTTAACAAGTTTATCTTGAATTAATTTTATCACAAAATTAATTCAACCGATAAACAGACATGAATTATTTGATTCTTTTGAATTTCAACCAATCTAATAAATCTGACATAAGTCACCAATTATTGAAAAAGCACGTCGTATTGTTACAGGATATTGTGAGCTAGCAAAGGAGACCAAGTGGACCTATATAGTTCAAGCTCCTGATAATTACGAAACCGAATATCCCATATATAAATTTCATAATTGTCAACTCCAATGCTATTCCACTAAAAGCTTGGAGCTACACTCTCAAACTACATAGAATTACGAAGCCCGTATAGCTAAGTTTCCATGACATATCATAGTGTATCGTATCCCCATAGGATTATGCATAACCAGCTTAAGGATAAGTTCTGTCTTACCTTTTCGATTATTTTTATCTTACGTTCCATTATCTACCATCGAAAAACTTACCATCCAAAGACAGTATATCATTCGGTTACACCAATGTATCCAAATGGTTGAGTGCTTCAGTTTTCCAATTATAGGATAACACATATAAGAGGATATCACTACTCCTAAAGAGGAGCTATGGATTCCATATCTATGAATAACAAGTCTACGCCATCAAGAGTTATGCCTCTTGTTGGAAACAAAGTGCGCAGCGGAATTTTAAAATTTTTTCCATCAAAGTAATTTCCAAAACACGAGTTTGACATGTTATATGTATAAATTAGACAGATCTTACAAACCTTAATGTGCTGAAGAACCTCCGCAACCTATGTAGAGAAGTAACGTTCCAGAAGAGCCTCAACCAACTGGTCTTCTTTGCTATTCTCTATCCACAACCGGAGTGAGTGTGGGCTCACACGTACAGCTCTTCCACCGGTGACTCTCCTTCCAACCAATAGAGAAAACCCAAAGCTAGTACTCGTGATTTGTGAACAAAAGCTCTCAGGGAGTTTTTAGATGCTCACTAGAAGAGTATCACTCTTAATCTCTCAAATTGATCTAAGTAAATCATGAGACTCACTCCCTTTATAAAGCTATTGGTCTTGGGGTCAGTCCGTATCATATTAGGTCTCAAAAACTCGAAACAGAATCAAGTTCGGATCAATATCTAATAAGATTCGTGTGAAAACATGTAATCTTATCACTCGCTAATCGACAGGTCGAACATTCTGATCGGCAAGCCGAATAGGCCAGTTCGGCTGGCTGACCACGTCTTTCGGTAGGCCGAACTCGCGAGAAAAAATATCCACGAATCTTTTATTTTCCACCCGAGATTCTAAAGGATAAAGTATCAGTTTTGATTCAAATAACCCAATAGAGAAGTTATTTGATCAAAACAAACTTTATCAATATAATCTCTAAGAAAATAAATCAATTCACAATAATTCTACAAGTTTATCTTGTTCTAATTTGTCCAAAATTAAAACAACCGATAAACAGACAAGAATTATTTGATCGCAATAATTCAACAAGGTTATCTTGAACTAATTTCTTACAAAATTAATTCAACCGATAAACAGACATGAATTATTTGATTCTTACAAATTTTAAACCAATTTGATAAATCCGACATAAGTCACCAATTATTGGAAAAGCACGCCGTGTCGTTACAGGACTTTGTGAGCTAGCAAAGGGGACCAAAATAGACCTATAAAGTTCAAGCTCATGATAATTATGAAACCCACTATCCCAGATATACATTTCACAATTATCAACTCCAACGCTACTCCACTAAAAGCTTGGAGCTGCACTCTCGAACTTTATAGAATTACGAAGCTCATGTAGCAAAGTCTCCATGACATATCATAGTGTATCGCATCCCCATATGATCATCCATAATCGGCTTAAGGACAAGTTCTGTCTTACCTTCCCGATTATTTTTATCTTATGTTCCATTGTCTCACCATTACAAAACTTACTATCTAAAGATAGTATACCATTCGGTTACACCTATGTATCCAAATGCTTGAGCGCTCCAGTTTTCCAATTACAGGACAACGCATATAAGAGGATATCATTACTCCTAAAGAGGAGCTATGGATTCCATATCTATGAATAACAAGTCTACACTATGAAGAGTCATGCCTCCAATGTACCGGTATGTATACCACTATTGAGATGTGGGTGTCACCCTTTGGCACATCAAAAGACACAAGTCGAGACAACGGGCCCACTATTCATCTCAGGATTAAGATACAATACAAATGACTATCTAAAGTGAATCGATTTGCCAAGACAGAATTATTAATCCAAATCAATTCACTTTATGTCCCGATCCAACACGTCATCACCTATGACAACGTGCCAATGTTTCTATTCACGGAGTCCAACTCCGATGGTCAAGACAAACCATCTCCCAAAAGGGATATAGACAACATAACAATCTTTACATGAATAAAGCGCCCAACTTTATTCCCCCTATTGCGGATCATATGTTTTAGACCGTCACCTTAAGAATCATGTCTTCCGCATAATCAGTCCATCATATGCCCAATTCTTAAGGTTCAAACTGACAGTCTCAGACTACTGTTTGCTTATCATACATTCAACAAATATGAACATAAAGAGGACAAGATTTGGTATATATAAATGAATAAATTCTTTATTGATAAAAAATGTCTCCAAAAACGTATTACATTTTTACTCCTTAGGGCATACATGTCTAACAATCTCCCACTTGCACTAAGTGAGTAAATACATCAAATTTTGCATCCCCATAGCTTCCACATGCCTCTCGAAGACTCTCCCAGTAAGTGTCTTCGTAAATGGATCAGCTAAATTTTCCTCTGACGCGATCTTGCACACCGTGACATGGACGCCCTCAACAAAGTTCTTTATCACATGATACTTCTGATCAATATGCTTACTCTTCTTGTGAAATCTTGGTTCCTTAGCATTAGCTACCTCTGCACTGTTATCACTGGTACAGTGATACCGCTTTACCCATACAAGGAACTACCTCAAGATCCCCAAGGAACTTGCGGACCCACACTGCTTCTTTAGAAGCATCACTAGCTGCCACATACTCGGCCTTCATCGTTGAATCCGAAGTGCAATCTTGCTTTGCACTTCTCCAACTGATGGCACCGCCACCCAGGGTAAACACAAACCATGAAGTTGATTTCCTAGAATCCAGACAGGATTGAAAATCCAAATCAGTGCATCCTAGAGGAGTTAAATCCTCACCCGAATGCACAAGCATATACCCTCGAGTCCTTCTCAGGTACTTGAAAATATGCTTTACTACAACCCAATGGTTCAGTCCTAGATCCGCCTGAAATCGACTTACAATCCTGATCGCATAGCTAATATCTGGTTGTGTGCGAAGCATGGCATACATGAGACTACCCACTGCCGAAGCATAAGGCACCTTCTTCATGTATTCTCTTTCTTCATAAGACTTTGGAGAGTCTTTCTTAGAAAGAGTAATTCCAGACCTAGATGGTTGCCCACCTTTCTTGGAATCCTGCATTGCAAACCTACTGAGAATTTTATCTATGTAGCAGGCCTGAGACAAAGCTATCATTTTGTTCTTCCTATCCCGAAAGATCTGGATACCGAGAATAAAATTAGCCTCACCTAAGTCCTCATGTCAAACTGCTTGGTCAACCATAATTTGACCGATGACAACGCCCCAACATCATTGCCAATTAGCGGAATGTCATCTACATAGAGCAGTAGAAAAACCACCTTCCCATCCTTTATGTGTTTGTAAACACATGGTTCATCCACATTTTGCGAGAACCCATAAGTCTTGATCACTTGATCAAATCTTATGTTCCAAGAACGGGATGCCTGCTTAAGTCCATAAATTGACTTTAGCAGCTTACAAACCTTACCCTCTTGGCCCGTGACCTTGAACCCGTCTGGTTGCTCCATATAAATGGACTCATCAAGATAGCCATTAAGGAAAGCCGTCTTAACATCCATCTGCCAAATCTCGTAGTCGAGATTGGCAGCTATGGACAAGAGAATCCGGATGGACTTAAGCATGGCTACAGGCGAAAGGTTTCCTCATAATCGATTCCTTCCTTTTGCATATAACCCTTAGCTACCAGTCTTGTCACACCCTGGAGTACGGGAGGTGACGTAGCAGATTATTTAAATTAATTAAAAGCAAATTTAATTAAAAATCAGGAGTTTAGGGGTTGGATTAAGTATAAAATGTGAGGTTCTTTAAAACAACACCTTAAGAAAGAGTTTATATACATTTAGCAATTGAAATCATTGGGCGAATAACATTAAATAGTAAAGTCACAAGAATGGGTCCCATAGACCCACAACTTGTGCACACACATGGTATTGACAATATCATAAATACAATCACAGTCCAAGTACAAATAAAGTTAAAATCTTACATGCCTTGATTTAAATAATACAAATAAGTTTACTAGTCCATCTATTGCTCCTGGGTCCTGTCCGAAGAATCCTCTCCAAACCTAAATGAAAAACCACCTAGAGGGGGGAATTCAAAACAAATAAAACGTGAACGAAAGGCTCAGTAGGACTATGTTTTATAAAATAATTTAATTTAAAGAAACATTTCATTATACAGGAATATTTAAAAGAAACCTTAAATGAATAAATAAATAAATAAATTTGAGTAAAATTGTTCTTACCCAGAACAGTTTACTCGTACAACCAGTAATATCATTTTCCTTTCCTAGGCAAACCATAATAATATCACCACCGTAGTCGCCTAGTTGGGTTTCGGGACCTGCCCCCAAGGTTGATCGCTACACAACCCAAACTCTGATATGGCATCATGCTTATATGTTTATTATCATCATCATTCAAAACCCAATTACCGAGTGTTGTCATTTACATTCATTATGAAGTCCATTTCAGTTCACGGTATATTAAAATATAACTGATAAATTCATTTTCAAACAACCGTTGAAAACATTTTAATAGAAATCCTTTTTAAAGCCAAATCATTTTGAAACTAGGCTACCAAGGAATATGGTAGAAGTCCTACCTCAATACTCGTGCCGGTGCCCCACACCGTAATCCCGGTCCGCTATATGTTAGCTCCGCGTAACCAAGAATGATCCTAGATACAAACTAAGTCGATCAATATCTAGTTCGAGGCGTTCTATGTTATTAAACTATTTCATGATGTCCTACTGTGCCATTTGTATCTTTAAAATCAATCTATAAGGTTGGAATTTAAATCGGGGTTCAAAACAGTGAAAACGGGTGAAAAATCACAAAATTTTCTACGCTCGGCCGGCCTGCCGGACTCCCTGCTTCGGCCGGCCGAACTGTGCAGTTAGGCCTACCGGAAGCCAAGTTCGGTCGGCCGAACATTCCCAGGTTCGGCCTGCCGGAGAGATGAACATCGGCCGGCCGATCCCTTGATCCGGCCTGCTTAACACGTGGTCCGGCCTGCCGAACTGGGAAAACCCAGAAATTCAGCCACGGGTTTTTCGATCCCCAAAATTCAAATCTTGATTTTAACCTGTTTTTCTTAAATCCCAAGCATAGAAACAATCATAGCTGATAGAAAACATACTAGAACACATTTGAACTCATGTAAACAAGATTGAAACCCAAAAATCTCAAAATCCAAAAATGAGAAAATGAGAGAAAAAATGAAAAATCGGAATCCAATGCCGTTTTTCTTCAATCTAAGCTTGAGGTTCTAGTTGTTCTAAGTTCATTTAACTCAAATCAAAGGTTTTCTAAGCTCAAGCAAACCTAGATTTCAAAAAATGCATAAAATTGAAAATTTTGGAAAAAGTTTAGAAATTTCGAAACTAACCTCGAATCAAAGCTTCAATCCTGTTCTCGGTTACCAAATCACGTCCTGAGTTTCCTCCTTGCTAACCCAAAGCTTGGATTCGAATTTGATTCAAAATTTTGAGGAGAGAATTTGGAGAAGAAGACGTAGCCGAAGAGAGAGAGAGAGAGAGAGGAGAAGAGAGAGAGAGTGAGCAGAGTGAAGAGAGAGAGGGAGAGAAAGAGAATAAATAGAGGGAAACGGTGGGCAGTTTCACTGTGCAAAAACCATGTGCTGCCCACGGTTTTGGTAAAATGGAATATTTTTAACATTTTACAAATTGTTGTGTTTTAAAACTCAAACCATCATTTTAAAACAATAAGAAATCATTTGAATTCATCAAATTAACAAAACAACCAAAAATTCAAAATCCAACCAAGTAATCAAATTAATGTTGAACATTAATTATGGCACACTAATTCATCATTTATATTACATTATCATTAAATAAATTTCAGGGGCGTCACAACTCTCCACCCTTAAAAGAAATTTCGCCCTCGAAATTTACATCTCATTTCAGAAACAAAACAAATGCGGATACAATTCCTGCATATTCAACTCTAGTTCCCAAGTGGCTTCATCAACCCCATGATGTTGCCACACGACCTTTACCAACGGTATCTCACGACGACACGAACTAATTACTTTCTAGTCGATGATCTGAATTGGCACTTCTTCGTACGTCGTATCCTCCTGAACCTGCACATCGCGAAATGAAACTATCTTACCCTGCTCAGGCGGACACTTCCTAAGCATCGACACATGAAACACATCGTGAACATGAGAAAGTTCAGGCGGAAGATCAAGCCGATATGCGACCACACCAACACACTAAGTGATCTCGAAAGGCCCAATATACCTCAGCGTGAGCTTCCCACTCACTCCGAACTGCATAGTTCCCTTACGAGGCGAAACACTCAGAGGAATGAAATCTCCAACATGAACTCTAAGGGTCTACGTCTCCTATCCGCGTAGCTTTTCTGTCGACTCTGAGCTGCCCTCCAATCTGATCTTGAATCAACCGTGACTTTCTCGTTACTATCACGAATCTCATCTGGCCCAAGAATAACCTTATCTTCCGGCTCGGCCCAACAAACAGGTGACCGACACGGTCACCCATACAACGCCTCAAACGGTGCCATACCAATACTCGCCTGATAACTAATGTTGTATGCGAACTCCACCAGATGCAAACATTGCTTCCAATTCACGTAGAAATCTAATGCACAGGCACGCAACATATCCTCAAGATTCTGAATAACCCGCTCAGCTGCCCATCAGTTTGAGGATGAAACGCCGTACTAAAGTTCAAATCCGTACCTAAGGCCTTCTGAAAACTCCTCCAGTACTTAGCATTAAACCTGGTGTCTCGATCAGAGGTGATGGACAAAGGAACTCCATGCAACCTCACAATGTTCTGCAGATACAAATCCTCGAGAATCTTCCTCGAACACGTCGACCTAAACAGAATGAAATGCGTCGATTTTGTCAACCTGTCGACCATGACCCAAACTGCATCATGCCGCTGCTCCGTCCTCGGCAAACCTATGAGAAAATCCATCGTCACATGCTCCCATTTTCACCCTAGAATAGAAAGCGGCTGAAACTGACCTGCAGGCTTCTGATGCTTGGCTTTCACCTGAAGACACGTCAAACACTTGGCCATGTACTCTCGAACATCTTTCTTCATGCCTCTCCACCAATATTGCCTCTTCAAATCGCGATACATCTTTGTGCTCCTGGTATGAATAGCGAACTAAACCTATGAGCTACATCCCACAACGGCTTTCGTCACTCCGATAGCTGGAACTGCAAGACGCTCCCGAAATACAACGATCCATCTGCATGCACGCTCCATTCTTCAAACTGCTCCCCGTTCTGAATCGCGACCAAATCCCCTGCAAATGCCAATCCTGCCACTGACTTTGCTTCACCATCCGAACAAGAGCTGGGTCGCTTCCACATGATATACCGAAACTCGA
Source organism: Artocarpus heterophyllus (assembly GCA_025403435.1). Taxonomy (NCBI): domain Eukaryota; kingdom Viridiplantae; phylum Streptophyta; class Magnoliopsida; order Rosales; family Moraceae; genus Artocarpus; species Artocarpus heterophyllus. Next base: position 71,389 of record JAJQZP010000039.1, read on the forward strand.
TCACAGTCTTCATGATACCGTAGCCTATACTCGCTCACTGTCGCATCCCTGCTCCAGTCCTCAAAAGCCAAACAAGCGAGAATCCCTGAAGACTTCCTGCTAAGCGCATCCGCGACCACATTAGCTTTCCCGGGATGATACTGCAACGCAAATCATAATCCTCCATATACTCTATCCATCTACGCTGCCTCAAATTAAGATCCCTCTGAGTGAACAAATACCTCAAACTCTTGTGATCGGAGAAGACCTGAAACGACGCTCCATACAAGTAACACCTCCAAATCTTCAGCGCGTGAATCACCGCTGC
>JAJQZP010000040.1:0-35372 GCA_025403435.1 Artocarpus heterophyllus
ATGAGTTTGGCCTATCGATCTGTCGAAATCTAAAAAATTCTAAATTTTGAGTCTCGGCCAATTTAAGCCCAAAAGCTCGATACAACCTGTTTTCTCAATTCCTAGAGCATGAAAAGTGTTCAAAGGGTATAAAATAACATAAGAGAACACATTTAAACACTTTTCTACAAATTTTCATGAAAATTTACAATTTTTCCTAAAAATGAAAAAAGTAAAAACTTAATTTAGCTCGATTTTTGTTCAAAGAAGCTTAGATTTGTTGTGTTTTACGTTCCACAAACTCAGATTGAACGGTTTTTAAGCTCAAGGAGGCTTGGATTATAACATATCAGGAAGATTGAAAAATTTGAAATAAAAGTTTGAAACTTTGAAAAAAAAGAACTAACCTTAGATTTGAACATTTTGAGCTGATCTAAGTTGGCTTTGAGGCCTCAAATGCTTGTCCCTTGGCCTCTATTTTGGTGACTGGAAAATTAGAAAGAAAGGAGGGAAAGAGTGCCAAGAAGGAGAAAGAGAGAGTGTGTGAAGGAGTGAGAGGGGGTGAAATGAGAGAATGAGAGTGAAAAGGAGAGTGGGCTCCTTTTTATGCTGGGAATTAGGATGGTTTTGAGATAAAACCATGTCCCGCACATGAGATTCTTCATCTAGGTTCAAAAGAAGCGCGCAACAAGCTATGTTTCTTCATCCTCTAAAACAAGACTTCAAAAATCATTCACTCATTACTCGATCATTACCGCCTTGGTAGGTGATCATTGTCCCCATATCGGTCATTGAGGTCACTTTTCTAAGGTAACAGTCAACTATGGCATTATATTGGGATAACCAATCTATTCCTAGGATCACGTCATAGGTACTCATGGGGATTAAATCAAATTGCCTATCAAAATCTCACCCCTAATCATTATTTTACATGATTTACACGCATTATTTACATACATTTGCCCTAAGGGTGAGGTAATTATCAAGGGCTCACCAAATTCTTCTATTTCTAATCCCAAAGAATTTACAAATAAAATTGAAATAAGAGAATGTGTGGCATCAATATCAAATAAAACACGAGCTAAGGATCGAGAAACTAGAATCGTACCGTCAACTACTGCATTACTAGCCTGGCGTCAAGACTTTCTACAGTCATGGTGTGGACTTAAGCTGGAGCTTTTCCTTCCCCTTTATTAGCATTGCTGGATCCAGGGTTTGTCGGCCGATACTGTTGTGGTGGTGGAGACTGCACACTAGTTGAACTGGATACTCTATACTGTGGAGTGTCCTTTGGAAATTTGGTGGCTGATAACCTTGTGTTGGAATAATACATTTGTTGACGGGTGAACTAGTGAAACTGTAGTTGAGGGTTTTGCTAAGGTTGACCAAAAGACTAAGCTTAGGATTAACGGTTTGCACCCACTATAGTCTGGGATCCTTACTGAGAATTCCTTCTTAGGCAATTCCTCTTGAAGAACTGCTACTCCCACTGTTAGCATTACCATGCTTATTCGTCACTTTAACTTGATGGTTGTTGTTGCCTCTCTTGTTGTTCTCATGGGGCCTGCTTGAGGTCCTCGGTTTTTTTTCATAGTAAGTAGCATTGTTGCTTTCTACTAACAAATCTGACAATACCAACTCACAATAATTCCAGATTTGCAAGGCAACCAGTTGTCATCAGATAGATCCTTGAAGTCCCTTTTGAAACTTAATGCACTTTTCTTGCTCAGAAGCCATAGCAAATGGAGTGCATTTGGCCAGTTTAGTGAACTTTGCCTCGTATTCCCTGACGATTATGTCGCTTTGTTCCAATCGGTAGCATTCAGCGATCTTCTAGTCTTTGCATCCCTGTGGAAAAAAGCGCTTAGAATAATTCTTCGAATTTGTCCCCAGTCAATGTTTTTGTTGTTTTTTATACGTTTGGCCTGCTTCCACTAAGTGTTTTCATTTCCTTCTAGTTTATAAGCTATGAATTTAACTTGGTATTTCAGTTGGTATTCCAAGTGTATCCAGATGCTTTACCACTTAATTGAACCAATACTTGGCTGCTTGTGGGTCTCCTTTTTCGTCGAAAGTCAGGATAGCCACATGTTAGAACTCCTTGAAATACTCATGCCGATAACTCGCCTTAGAGTCCTTACACTATACCCTTGCCGCTATTTGCCAGAAAGTAGCAAACATGGCTCCCATCATGCCTTTGTCATTCGCGGGATCTATGTAACAGTAGCCTGCATGTCACCTATGTGCCATTCTTCTCTAATTCTAAAAATAAAATTAGGACTATCCAATGTGTTTTTTTAACTGTCGTTCCTATGTGTGCACAATTCCTAAGGTTTCCAAAACCCAGGGCCTTGATACCAAAATTTGTCACACACCCAAACCTGAGTAATGACATGACAGTTTAATTAAATTAATTAAACAAATTTTTAACTAAACTCACCATTTAATTATTTGAGTTATTTATAAAAATATGGTGAATAAAAAAACTTTTAGACAATTACCAATTATTAAATCCCAATAAATAATTTCATGAATTACCTCTAAATTAGATTAAATTAAAATATAAAACCAGAGAGATTGAGTTGGATAGCACCGGGCCTAATACACACACATAGCATCAACCTAAATAAAATACAAACCACAGTCCAATCAAAATAAATAAACAATCAAATATTACATGCCTTAACTGGATAAGTAGATAGACTAGTTAAAAACTCCTATGGTCACGTGTGCAATATGCAGCGTCCTAATCAGCGGTATGCTGCAAACCACCTAGAGGGGGGAATTTAAAACAAGTGAAACTGTGAGCAGAAGACTTAGTAGAACTTGGGTTTTGAAAACATTAACTTAAACAAAGTAAATTCTTCATTAATACAAAGACTATAAAAGACAGTAAATGAACTCCTTTAATTTTATGCTTACCATTTTGATCCAACATTTATCTGATAACAAGTTTATCATTTTATTGTGTGCAAAGCCATCAAAATCACCACTGTAGTGGCCTAGCTAGGTTTTAGGATCCGTCCCAAGGTCACTCTCTGCATGACCCCATCTCTATGCATGGCATCATGCACTAATGTCTCATTTCGAACGAAGTTCTTCACATCGTTTTGTACTAACTATTATGGTACTTATAATATTAGAATCTCATCTTACTGAGTTTTCTCGTTTACATTCATCATTCAGTTCATTATGATCATCTCATTACTCAACAAGTTTTGAAAATACTTGTGTAAATACATCACATTCATTCCCTCAAAACATTTATTTTGGAAAAACATGTTAAGGCTGAAAACTCTTTTAAAATCATGGCTATCAAATGAAGAGAGTCTAGAGTCCTACCCTATTGTCTAGCACGATAGTGCATACACTGCAATCCCAATCCGCTACATGTTAGCTCGTCAGAACCACGAATAACCTTAGACGTGGGCTAGATACATCAATATCTAACTTAGGATATTATGCATTAGCATGTTATTTCATGGTACATTAGTGTGCCTTTAAAGTCTATGTAATCATGTCAGAAGATTAAAATCCCTTTTTTATCATTAAGCGGTGAAAACAAGTGAAAAAATACCATTTTTGCATAGCTCAGTTGGCCTGCCGAACCATAGGTGTTTAGCTTACCGACCAGCTGAGTCTGGCCTGCTAAACTGTTGGTGTTCGGCCTGCCAATTAGCTGAGTCTGGCCTGCCAAACTATTGAATCCAGCCTACCAAACGATGAGTTCGGCCTACTGATCTGTCAAAATCTGGGAAATTTCAGATTTTGAGTCTAGGCCAATCTAAGACCAAAAGCTCAATACAACCTGTTTTCAAAGTTCCCAGAGCATGGAAAATGTTTAGAGGGTGTAGAATAACATAATAGATTACATTTAAACAAATTTCTACAAATTTTCATGAAAATTTACAATATATTTCGAAGAATAAAAACAGTAAAAACGTTGTTTAACTTATTTTTGTTCAAACAAGCTTAGATTCATTGTGTTTTAGGTTCCACAAACTCAGATTAAATGGTTTTTAAGCTCAAGGAGGCTCAGATTTCAGCATACAAGGAAGAATGAAAATTTTTGAAATAAAACTTTGAAACTTTGAAAAAGAGAACTAACCTCAGATTTGAACATTTTGAGCTAATCTGAGTTGGCTTTGAGGCTTCAAATGCTTATCCTTTGGCCTTTGTTTTGATGACTAGAAAATCAGAAAGAAAGGAGGGAGAGAGTGTAGAGAGGGATAGAGAGAGAGTGGTAGAAGAGTGAGAGAGTGAGAGAGGGTGAAATAAGAGAATGAGAGTGAAAGGGAGAGTGGGCTCCCTTTTATGTTGGGAAATAGGACAGTTTTGAGATAAAACCATGTCCTACACATGGTTTTGATAAGGCAATTTCAAGGTTGTCTAAATTTTAGTAAGAGGGGACTTGTTCAGAATTTGACAGATTGTTTTGTTTTAAAATTATTTTATTTTAAATCTAATTTTGAAAAAAAAAAGCTAAATAGATATTATCAACATTTATTTGGAATGAGTTAACAAGATCCTAAATTTCATTTATGGTAATTTTAACAAACTTTAACACTTAATATAACTAACAAAATAGTTAAAAGCGAGATTAATTAGAGAAATACCACAAAATAATTAGATTAAGTTCAAAATGCAATAAGGCACACTAATTCACCATTTTTCATATACTTAATTAATCTCTAAGCCTTACAATATAAAAATCATTTTTGATGCCTTAAGTGAGATTTGAAACTTATTTGAATCTCGTGCTTATATTTCCAATTAAATTCTTTTCTTTGGTTAGTCGGCTTTGTGTCCTATTTAGCCGACACCCGACTATTAGTTCAAGTATACATTAATAGTCTATTTCTATACCACTTGACTTAGATACACTAAGGCCAAATTTTACATCTCATATCATGGCTTTGAACTTTACATAACACAATTCATTATTTGCTTAAAAACTTTGAGCTTACTTGGTAAGTTCGAGGTCCGTTTTCACTGTTTTGTAAAGAATGACGATTTTGCCCGCAATGGGTCAAAAAAATTTCAAACTCTTTAGACTTAAAACTTGTGATTACTTGCTACTCAAAATAGGCCAAGAAATCTGTTTGTTCATTGAAAAAACAAGTTTCATATAGTTTTACGATTTTAGCCCAAAACAGAAAAATCTTGATATTCTTACCCACGACACCAAAGGAAAACTATTTGGTACCTTAATGTGCAGTTATAAGGATTAAAACTCTCAAAAGGCTCGTCGACAGATTCAAACATTTTCAAAATGTTTCCCTCTTTTTTTCTATTTTAATAGTTTTGTGATTAAATCTTGTAAAATTCATAACTTAAAATCCATGTAGAAATGGTAGAAATGTTATTTTATAAAAGTTGACAGTTTTGATGAGATCTACAACTTTTGTATGATTTTTTTTTTTCAAATCAATCATTTCAAGAGAGTTTTGGCTTAATTTGCAAACAAGCAATTTTGAAAACGACATTTTTCCGCTTGATCTGTTTAGAATTTGAAGAAAATTTGTTCACAAAAAATGTAACATTATCTAATAAATCTCATGTTAAGCAAAAAATCTAATTCGGCCTCTAAGTTTGCCAAAAACTTAGATCTTTAAAAAGTGTTTCAAAATGTCCCACATTGTGTTGTAACATTTTAACTTGCAAAGTTTATTTCTAGGGCATAAATCATAAACTAACCCTAAAAGTCACTTCTATAACCGTAAAAAATATAGATAATCATACCATGTAAAGTCCTTTACATGCCAAAGTCCATAATCATTTATTACATCCCATAATAAATTGAAACACAAACTTTTAATAAAACTTAGAGGTTAGGGTTTTACCTAATATTATCTAAGGTGGTGGTTCTCTTCCTCTTGGTGTGAGTACCCCTTAGCAACCCTCAATCTCTAGATAAAAATATAGGTGATAAATTTCTAACCAAAACCCTAAACGTTGACAAAAAACTTATTCAAAAAATTTAGGATTTTTACCTTAAAACCTCCTTGAATCTATACCAAGACCTTTGTCCTTACTTCTAATGGTGGTCTGGTGGCTTGGATTAAAAATATTTTGAGAGAACTTAGGCTAGGGAAGGGATGGTTTTGGAGAGAAGAAATGGAGAGGATTTTTGCTTCATGAAACAAATTTTGGAGAGGGTAAAATAGGATTTTTAACATGACCCTTGAGCATTTAAAGAACTTGAACTAAGGACTAATTTGCAATAAAATTTTTTGCTTATAAAGCCCCCTTGAGACCAGATTTCATAAGAAAATTTGGAATAAATTTTACACAATTTTTGAGGTACAAATCGATAAGATTAATTGGCTTTTCAGTACACCTAGTCTACCTAGTGTTGGGGTGCAATTTAGTTTGGCTCAAATTCTCGACGGGCCCTAGCGGCCCAATAATGAAGATGACCACATGGATCGAACAAAACCAGCCTAATCGAATCAGCCGTTCATTTGGTTCAATTAGTTCGATTATTTCTCTAGGAGGCTTTTCGTTTGGGATAATTCGTGCTCTTTTTGAAGTCTTCGTTCGACCAGATCGGTCGTCTCGACACGACGGTTAATAGCATTTACTGACGGTTGAAGCACGTCTGGTTATAGGCTAAACATGGTTATAGGCACGACGGTTACTTATGGTATTCTATCCCACTCTGCCAGACGGTTGGAAACCACGATTCTTCCTCATCCTTTATATAAGGGGAATGTTGCTTTGTTGTATGATATACAGAAAAACAAATACAGAAACCCTACCAATTTGCTTTCTCATTTATTTTCAGTCTCTTGTAAATCTGTACTTAGAACACCATAGTGAATTACAGTGGACGTAGCTCTTTATTAACAGAGTGAACTACTATAAATTCTATGTGTCATTCTTATTACAGCTTCATTTTTTTCATTTTAGTCTAATCTTGCACATAAACTTGAGTTAACAGGTCCATTTAACGGTGATTTGAGGGCCCATGTTCCTAAATAACTCAATCTAGAATTCCAACGTTTAATTGTAGATTCACCATCTACAATTTAGCGCCCACCGTGGGGCCTTCAGGTCATCAACTCCAGGATCATAGACTCGGATTCAAATGACGGACAATGTTGACAATCAACATACTCTGGAAACCACAATTGAAGAGACCGAATCAATTCCCTAAGACAACCAACAAATGGAAGCCCACACAGCAGAAGTCGATGTTAGTGATGTGCCCTAGGCCAATTATGTAATAACCACATTTTGACTTCGTTACATTTACATTTTATTAATAAAGAGGCATTTTCATTATTCTTTTTTATTCTAATTCCATGAATAGTTAATTCTGCTTAAGGTCATCAAGTATGTGACTTGATAGTAAAACTCTTAGGTGAAAATTGAATTCTATTCTAAATTATCTCTAGTCAGTCATTATTATTGGGATAATAATGAATGAAGACTAGTATGAAGTTTGACTAATGATTATGTTTTACTAATCATGTGTATGAGATACTAAGCCAACTTATAGATATATATTTGAGAAATGATGTATTGGATCGAGCCGCTAAGAGAATACTGCATGGACAATTGTCATAAGTGATTTTCATCACAATAGTATTATCCTAGTTCTCTGACCTGAAATCACCATTGTTTTCTACATGACAAGTTCTATACTTTGACACATTCTAATATTATCTTTAACAGGATGATGGAATGGATTGTTGTTGGATATAGAGTGAATCATGTGAGGAATATAAGTGATTAAGAAGGAATTTCTCTCATTTATTATGAGAAAGAAATCTATGGGCCCCTCGATAAGTTGGACTGAAGAAAAATATATGGCCATACTGGAATGAATTGATAAGGATTATCAACATCAGTCTACTTAAGATCGAGAAAAAATATGATTGAATAGTATAAGGTTGACATAAACCATGCCTTATGTTCAATCAAGGTATCTAGTGACAAAAGGACTTTAATACTTATTGTGGATTAGGTTGTGCCAGATTATTGACATTCGTATAACTTGGGTAGTCATAATGTCTTGCTACAAGCCGCTTATGATTTGTGGGCCAAAAACAGAATTTCAAGCCCACTACCAATGTTATGTGAACCTATGTTGGAAAAATAATACGCAGTAGAATTTTAAAAATTTTATATCAGAGTATTTTTCAAAACACAAGTTTGACATACTATATGCATAAATTAACCAGATCTTACTAACCTTTGTGTGCCAAAAAGCTCGTGCAATTAGTGAAGAGAAGTAACGTTCCAGAAGAGCTTCAACCAACTGGTCTTCTTTGCTATTCTCTATCCACGATCAAAGTGAGTGTGGACTCATACATATAGCTCTTCCACCAGGTGACTCTCCTTCCAACCAATTGAGAGAACCCAAAGCAAGTGTTCGTGATTTATGAACAAAAGCTCTTAGGGAGTTTCCAGATTCTCACTAGTAAAGTATCATTTTTAATCTCTCAATTGATATAAATAACTTATGTGACTTACTCCCTATTTATAGAGGTTGGGTCTAGGTGTTGGAAACAAAGTACGCAGCGGAATTTTAAAAATTTTTCATCAGAGTAATTTCCAAAACACAAGTTTGACATGTTATATGTATAAATTAGACAGATCTTACTAACCTCTGTGTGCCGAAGAACCTCCGCAACCTGTGTAGAGAAGTAACGTTCTAGAAGAGCCTCAACCAACTAGTCTTCTTTGCTATTCTCTATCCACAACTGGAGTGAGTGTGGGCTCACACGTACAGCTCTTCCACCGGTGACTCTCCTTCCAACCAATAGAGAGAACCCAAAGCTAATGTTCGTGATTTGTGAACAAAAGCTCTCAGGGAGTTTTTTAGATGCTCACTAGAAGAGTATCACTCCTAATCTCTCAAATTGATCTGAGTAAATCATGAGACTCACTCCCTTTTATAGCTATTGGTCCTCGGGTCAGTCTGTATCAAATTAGGTCTCAAAAACTCGAAACAAAATCAAGTTCAGATCAATATCTGATAAGATCCGCATAAAAATGTGTAATCTTATCTCTCGTTGATCGGAAGGCCGAACAGCCTGATCGGCAGGCCGAACAAGCCCCATCGGTAGGCCAAAAACGTCATTCGGTAGGCCAAACTCTCTAGAAAAAATCTCCGTAAATCTTTTATTTTCCACCCGAGATTATAAAGGATAAAGTCTCAATTTTGATTCAAATAACACAATAGAGAAGTTATCTTATCAAAACAAACTTTATCAAGATAATCTCTAAGAAAATAAATCAATTCACAATAATTCTACAAGTTTATCTTATTCTAATTTGTCCAAAATTAAAACAACCGATAAACAGACAAGAATTATTTGATCGCAATAATTCATCAAGTTTATCTTGAACTAATTTCTTACAAATTCAACTGATAAACAGACATGAATTATTTGATTTTTACAAATTTTAAACTAATATGATAAATTCGACATAAGTCACCAATTATTGGAAAAGCACGCCATGTCGTTACAGGATTTTATGAGCTAGCAAAGGGGACCAAAATGGACCTATAAAGTTCAAGCTCATGATAATTATGAAAACTAATATCCCAGATATACATTTCACAATTATCAACTCCAACGCTACTCCACTAAAAGCTTGGAGCTACACTCTCAAACTTTATAGAATTACGAAGCTCGTGTAGCTAAGTCTCCATGACATATCATAGTGTATCGCATCCCCATATGATCATCCATAATCGGCTTAAGGACAAGTTCTGTCTTACTTTCTCGATTATTTTTATCTTATGTTCCATTGTCTCACCATTAGAAAACTTGCCATCCAAAGATAGTATACCATTCGGTTACACCTATGTATCCAAATGGTTGAGCGCTCCAGTTTTCCAATTACAGGACAACGCATATAAGAGGATATCATTACTCCTAATGAGGAGCTATGGATTCCATATCTATGAATAACAAGTCTACGCTATCAAGAGTCATGCCTCCAACGTACCGGTATGCATACCACTATTGAGATGTGGGTGTCACCCTTTGGCACATCAAAAGACACAAGTCGAGACAACGGGCCCATTATTCATCTCAGGATTAAGATACAATACAAATGACTGTCTAAAGTGAATCAATTTGTAGAGATAGAATTATTAATCCAAATCAATTCACTTTATGTCCCGATCCAACACATCGTCACATATGACAACATGCCAATGTTTATATTCACGGAGTCCATCTCCGATGGTCAAGACAAACCATCTCCCAAAAGGGATATAGACAACATAACAATCTTTACATGAATAAAGCGCCCAACTTTATTCCCTCGATTGCGGATCATATGTTTTAGATCGTCACCTTAAGAATCGTGTCTTCCGTATAATCAGTCCATCATATGCCCAATTTTAAGGCTTAGACTAACAGTCTCAGACTACTGTTTGCTTATCATACATTCAACAAATATGAACGTAAAGAGGACAAGATTTGGTATATATAAATGAATAAATTCTTTATTGATAAAAATGTCTCCAAAAACGTGTTACATTTTTACTCCTTAGGGCATACATGTCTAACACTAGGGTCTGTTCTTATCAGATTAGGTCTCAAAATTCGAATCAGAATCAAATTCGGATCAATATCTGATAAGATCCACTTAAAAATGCATGATCTTATCCTTCGCTCATCGACAGGCTGATCATGATGATTGGCAGGCCAAACTTGAGGATCGGCATACTGAACTGTTGATTAAAATCTCAGCGAATCTTTTATTTTTCACCCGAGATTCTATAGGATAAAGTCTCAGTTTTAATTCAAATAAACCAATAGAAAAGTTATCTGATCAAAACAACTTTATCTAGATAATCTCTAGGAACATAAATGAATTCCTAATAATTCTACAAGTTTATATTGATCTAATTTATTCAAAATTAAATCAACCGATAAACAGACAAGAATTATCCGATCCTAATAATTCAACAAGTTTATCTTGAATTAATTTTATCACAAAATTAATTCAACCGATAAATAGACATGAATTATTTGATTCTTCTGAATTTCAACCAATCTAATACATCTGACATAAGTCACCAATTAGTGGAAAAGCACGTCGTATCGTTATAGGATGTTGTGAGCTAGCTAAGAGGACCAAATGGACCTATATAGTTCAAGCTCCTGATAATTATGAAACCCAATATCCCATATATACATTTCATAATTATCAACTCCAACGCTACTCCACTAAAAGCTTGGAGCCGTACTCTTAAACTAGATAGAATTACGAAGCTCATATAGCTAAGTCTCTATGGCATATCATAGTGTATCGTATCCCCATATGATTATCCATAATCAGCTTAAGGACAAGTTCTGTCTTGCCTTCCTAATTATTTTTATCTTACGTTCCATTATCTCACCATCGGAAAAGTTACCATCCAAAGACAGTATACCATTCAGTTACACCTATGTATCCAAATGGTTGAGCGCTCCAGTTTTTCAATTATAGGATAACGCATATAAGAGGATATCATTACTCCTAAAGAGGAGCTATAGATTCCACATCTATGAATAATAGGTCTACGTTATCAAGAGTCATGCCTCCAATGTACCGGCATGCATACCACTATTAAGATGTGGGTGTCACCCTTTGGTACATCAAAAGACACAAGTCAAGACAATAGGCCCACTATTCATCTCAGGATTAAGATACAATATAAATGATTGTCTAAAGTCAATCGATTTACCAAGACAAAATTATTAATCCAAATCAATTCACTTTATGTCCCGATCCAACACATCATCACCTATGACAATGTGTCAATGCTTCTATTCATGGAGTCCACATTCGATAGTCAAGACAAACCATCTCCCAATAAGGATATAGACAACATAACAATCTTCACATGAATAAAGTGCCCAACTTTATTCCCTCAATTGCGGATCTTATGATTTAGACCATCACCATAAGAATCGTATCTTCCTCATAATCTGTCCATCATATGCCCAATTCTTAAAGTTTAGACTGACAGTCTTAGACTATTGTTTGCTTAACATACATTCAACAAATATGAACGTAAAGAGGACAAGATTTGGTATATATAAACAATAAATAAATTCTTTATTGATAAAAATGTCTCCAAAAACTTATTACATTTTTACTCCTTAGGGCATACATGTCTAACAACCTATAGGGTCGCACACTTAGAACAAACAAATAACTAATTTTGGGTTTACTGTGTCTAGGTTCAATGAACCTGATAATGTCCAGATTTGATGTACTAGATATGTCTAGGTTCATTAAATCTGACATTATCTAGATTTTTTTAATCATATTTGAATTATTGACATTATCTAGATTCTCTGAATCATATTAGAATTATAGACATTGTCTAGATTATCTGGATCATATTTGAATTATAGTTTACGCTAGTTAAAATTTGACTCTATCTCAAAGTCAATAGATATATATATGTATATCTGTTTTAGGGTTTTTAGCCAAATGAAGAAGAAAGAAGGAGTTCTATTATTCTGAAAGGCGAGAACATTAAAAACCCTAAAAATTAGAGAGAGTCATTTAACTTAAAGGAGAGGGTGCTAGCACACCAATTCATTTTAAGAAAGTCTGTTCATGTGGATACCTACAGAGGGCGTTGCTCTAACTAACAACGTCTGAATCCGATCCCGAATACAAAAAGCTCGAGTTAGGGTGTCACCAGAGTGAACCCACTCTTTTCCTTCTAGAAATATTGTCCCTTTTTGTTATCCTGGTAAGATTCTATGACATTCCTATCAATCTAATCGAATTACATGGATCCTGCAAGGGTTTTATGGGAATTAATTTTAATTTTTTGCTGCTTATTTGAATCATAAAATCCAACAAAACCCAACAATCAAGGCCCTTAAAAAGATGCTTTAGGAGCAAGCGGCTCATTCTCAAGAGTGTGACAGAAGGATGGAGCAACTCAGCAACGAGAATTTGGCTTTGAGAAGCCAAATTAGTTATCAAAATTCCCAAATGGCTTCACAGTCTTACTATTATCCGTACTATGGATATTCGATTGTTCTAGTATCGTTAATAGCACAGTGGCAATCTCAAATGCCGTAGCCAAGAATCCGGTAGTCCCATAGCCCAATTAGGAGGATGCAGCCCTTGTACACACCGACTCCAGCACTAGTGACAACATCAACAGCTTTTACGGCCGCAACAACTCCTGCAACGACAACACCAACTATGGTAACAACTACAACTACAACTACAACAAACGCTCATATGGAAAACATGCGCCACAGCGAAGAAATTGATGGAAACAAAAGGATGGACCCGACAGCTCAACTAGAAGAAGCACCAACTGTCACTCTATTGACCCCTGAGTTGATCCAATTAATGATGAGAGAGATGCTTGATCAAAATTCCAAGCTCGTAGAAGAGAGAATCGATCACAAGGTTTTGAAAGGCATGATCAAGACCCTGGCATTGGATGACATCTCGAAAAACATTTGAGATACCCCACTCACGAAGAGAATCACTTCAATCATACCGCCAAAGTACGAAAATCTCATGTTCACTCGATTCGATGGAACTTTAGACCCAAAAGACCACTTGCTACTATACAAGAATGTGGTCAGTGCTACTAGTATCCCTGATTCGATTCTTGATGAAAGGATGTGCAAGCCGTTTGCATAGTCGCCCAAAGGTCTAGTGCTTTGATGGTTCAGCAACTTACCCACTAGATTGATCGACAGCTTTAAAGACTTGGCGGATCAATTTGTCAAAGCGTACTCAATACACATCAAAACCGGAAAGACAACCAAAGATTTGTGGTTAGTTGTTCAGAGCCTGGGCGAATCGCTAAGCACTTATATCAAAAGATTCAGCAAAGCACTCTCGGAGATCTTGGACTTGGAAGATGGAATAGCTAGAGAGGCATTAAAAAAGGACTCTTGCACAAGTCCCCCTTTAAGAATAGCATATGCTCAAACTACCCACAGATGATCTAGGAAGCCTTGAACAGAGCTAAAGGGTGGATCGACCTAGAGGAAGAAAATGAAAGACGCGAGCGAGAGTTCTCGAGAACAAAAGATCAAAGCAGATGGAGTCAAAGCAGCAACAACAACCTAATCAATGAGGATAAACGAGGACACCACCAACGGGGGAGTGGAGTCAGAAAGAAGACAGGCCTCGATCCACCATGAGACCGTTGTCGCCCCCCAAAATATGCCCTCAGCATATCACCGTCCGAACTAGTTGCTCAGTTTGAAGGAAAAGATTATGTTCGATGGCCAGGCAAAATGGCACCCAGTCATTCTCGTGACCAGTCAAAATATTGCAAGTTTCATCGAGATACAGGGCATTTAAAGGTCGATTTGCAAAGCCTTTCTATGTAAGATTGTAAAGCTTCTTAAGAAAGGGCGCTTGAGAGAGTACCTCTGTGAATGGGGGAGGAAAATATATGGGCTTGACAAAGAGAGAGGAGGACGAAGAGACAACCAAGCCCATGAGAAGACACTATCACCACCACCAGTCATGAAGATAATTGGAGCCATTTGTGAAGGCTCAGTTTTCAACAGTGATTTTGTCAATCAGATGAAGGCACAACAGAGGAAAGCAAATCAAGCGACTGTCAGTTTGTTTCACAACAAACACTATGAGCATGTAATTTCGTTTCATAGCGAAGAGGCATTTGGGCTCGACACTCCCCATGACGATGCCCTTCTTATCAAACTCAACACTACGAACTGCGAGATTAGCAGAATATGTTGGAAACAAAGTGCGCAGCTGAATTTTTAAAATTTTTCATCAGAGTAATTTCCAAAACATAAGTTTGACATGCTATATGTATAAATTAGACAAATCTTACTAACCTTTGTGTGAAGATCCTCCGCAACCTGTGAAGAGAAGTAACATTCCAGAAGAGCCTCAACCAACTGATCTTCTTTGCTATTCTCTATCCACAACCGGAGTGAGTGTGGGCTCACACGTACAGCTCTTCCACCTGTGACTCTCCTTCCAACCAAGAGAGAGAACCCAAAGCTAGTGTTCGAGATTTGTGAACAAAAGCTCTCAGAGAGTTTTTCAGATGCTCACTAGAAGAGTATCACTCTTAATCTCTCAATTGATCTGAGTAAATCATGAGACTCACTCCCTTTATATAGCAATTGGTCATGGGGTCAGTCCTTATAAAATTAGGTCTCAAAAACTCGAAACAGAATCAAGTTTAGATCAATATCTGATAAGATCCGTGTGAAAACGTGTAATCTTTTTTCTCGCAGGTCGACAGGCCGAATATCCTGATCGACAGGCCGAACAGGCTCCATCGGTAGGCCAAACTTGTCATTCGGTAGGCCAAACTCCCGAGAAAAAATCTATACCCATAGCTTCCACATGCCTCTTGAAGACTCTCCCAATAAGTGTCTTCGTAAATGGATCAGCTAAATTGTCCTCTGACGCGATCTTGCACACTGTGACATGCCCACCCTCAACGAAGTCCTTTATCACATGATACTTTCGATCAATATGCTTACTCCTCTTGTGAAACCTTGGTTCCTTAGCATTAGCTACCACTACACTGTTATCACAGTACAGTGATACCGCTTTATCCATACCAGGAACTACCTCAAGATCCCCAAGGAACTTGCAAAGCCACACTGCTTCTTTCGAAGCATCACTAGCTGCCACATACTCGGCCTCCATTGTTGAATCCGAAGTGCAATCTTGCTTCGCACTTCTCCAACTGATGGCACTGCCGCCTAGAGTAAACACAAACCCCAAAGTCGATTTCCTAGAATCCAGACAGGATTGAAAATCTGAATCAGTGTATCCTAGAGGAGTTAAATCTTCACCCGAATACACAAGCATATACCCTCGAGTCCTTCTCAGGTACTTGAAAATATGCTTTACCGCAACCCAATGGTTCGGTCTTGGATCCGCCTGAAATCGACTTACAATCCCGACCGCATAACTAATATCCGGTCGTGTGTGAAGCATGGCATACATGAGACTACCCACTGCTGAAGCATAAGGCACCTTCTTCATGTATTCTCTTTCTTCATAAGACTTTGGAGAGTCTTTCTTAGAAAGAGTAATTCCAGACCTAGATGGTTGCTCACCTTTCTTGGAATCCTGCATTGCAAACCTTCTAAGAATTTTATCTATGTAGCCGGCCTGTGACAAAGTTATCATTTTGTTCTTCCTATCCCAAAACATCTGGATACCAAGAACAAAATTAGCCTCACCCAAGTCCTTCATGTCAAACTGCTTGGTCAACCATAATTTGACCGATGACAATGCCCCAACGTCAATGCCAATTAGCAGAATGTCATCCACATAGAGCAGTAAAAAAACCACCTTCCCATCTTTAATGTGTTTGTAAACACATGGTTCATGCACATTTTGTGAGAACCCATAAGTCTTGATCACTTGATCAAATCTTATGTTCCAAGAACGGGAAGCCTGCTTAAGTCCATAAATTGACTTTGGCAGCTTACAAACCTTACCCTCTTGACCCGCGACCTTGAACCCGTCTGGTTGTTCCATATAAATGGACTCATCAAGATAGCCATTTAGAAAAGCTATCTTGACATCCATCTGTCAAATCTCGTAGTCGAGAGTGACAGCTATGGACAAGAGAATCCGGATGGACTTAAGCATGGCTACAGGCGAAAAGGTTTCCTCATAATCGATTCCTTCCTTTTGCGTATAACCCTTAGCTACCAGTCTAGCCTTAAAGGTTTCGACCTTTCCATCCACTCCTCTTTTCCTCTTATAGATCCACTTACACTCTATGGGTTTTATCACTTCGGGAAGATCCACAAGCTCCCAGACCCGATTAGTCTCCATAGACTTCATCTATATGTTCATGGCCTCTGTCCAGAGTTTTGAATCAATATCCTCCATAGCTTCTGCGTAAGTATAACGATCCCTGTCATGTTCATCCTGTTCAGCCAAGAAGACCTCCCCATTGAACATATACCTCTCAGGTTGATGCCCGATCCTCCCAGTACACCGAAGCCCCTGAGATTGTTGTTCAAGTTTGTTTGGTTTTTCTACACCAATCGGAATGGTTTCGTTCAGAACCTTCGGAGTGAACAGATCACCCCTTAACTCCTCAAGCAGCACTATGCTTCGAGGTTTAAAGTCGTCCATGTAACTCTCCTCAAGGAAAGTTGCATTAGTTGAAACCACGACTTTATTTTCCTTTGGGTTATAAAAATAACCCCCTTTAGTCCCTTTTGGATATCTTACAAACATGCAAACTTCCGAACGTGCATTCAACTTATTCGGATCCTTAAACAGGACATGAGCCAGACATCCCCATATGTGAATATGGTTTAAGGATGTCTTCCTTCTTGTCCACAACTCGTGAGGAGTTTTTGGGACCGATTTTGATGGCACAGTGTTCAAAAGATAACATGCAGTTTGTAGTGCATATCCCCAAAAGGATAAAGGTAATGATGAATAACTCATCATGGACCTAATCATGTCCAACAAAGTCCTATTCCTTCTCTTTGCTATGCCATTCTGCTGCGGAGTGCCCAGCGCAGTCAAATGGGATAAAATCCCATTCTCTAACAAGTGTCCCAAGAACTCTTCAGAAAGGTATTCCCCACCTCGATCAGATCGAAGTGCCTTTATGGGTCTACCCAATTGCTTTTCCACTTCAGCCCTAAACTCCCTGAACTTATCGTAAGTTTCGCTTTTGTGGTGCATCAGGTACACATACCCATATCTTGAGTGATCGTCAAAAAAAGTGATGAAGTACTCGTACCCTCCTCGTGCCCGGATGTTCATTGGTCTGCAAACATCACTATGCACAAGTTCTAGAACCCCTTCGGCCCTATTGCCCTTAGACCCATATGGTCTTTTGGTCATTTTACCCTCCAAACAAGATTCATATTGAGGTATAGATTCCACCTTTAAGTGACTTAAAGGTCCATCCCTTACCAATCTTTGAATCCTATTCTGGTTAATATGGCCAAGGCGCAAATGCCAAAGATAAGTCTTATTAGAGTGAGAAGTTTTAAGTCTTTTAGAGTCATTATCACTTATCTTAGCATTAAGCAATAAGTCCATCTTAGGTTTGATAAAATATAGATTATTTTGCATCAATCTAGAACAGATAAAAGATTTATTTTTACGAATCACCACTTTTTCATTAAAAGATACCACGTAGGAGTCTTTAAATAAAGAAGATACAGAAATTAAATTCCTTTTAAATTTAGGAACATAAAAACAATCTCGCAAAATTAAATTCCTATAATTATCAAAGTAAAGATGGACATCTCCCACTGCTTCTGCTGAGACCAAGGATCCATCGCCCATCCGAAGCGTTAAGGCTTCATGTAGCAGACTTCTTGTTTCTTTGAATCCATGCAGTGAAACACAAACATGATTAGTTGCACTGGAATCTATGACCCAAATGTCACTGGATTCCTCAACCAAACAAGTTTCTAAATATAGAAGATCACACCTACCTCCCTTGGAAAGGAAGTCCTTGCAATGCTTCTTTATATGCTCGACCTTACCACAGAAGAAGCACTTAAGCTTCTTTGGGTTCTTCTTCTTCTTCTTCTTGCTCTTGGTAGTAGCAGGAATAGAAGACTTCCCGTTCTTGGCCTGTTGCTTCTTTCCATTCCCAGAGTTAGGATTGGCACCTGAAGCAGCTACCATGTTGGCCTCACCACTAGCAGGAGACTCCCTGATCAGTAGTTCAAACTCCTGTAACTGTTTCATCAGTTCTGTCAAGGTTATATCCTGTCTATTTCTTAAATTAAAAGTAGCTCTAAATGGAATAAATTCCTTAGACAGAGTCTCAAAGACCATAGTCACCTGAGTTTCAGCATCGATGTCGGCTCCATTGGTTTGAGCCTCAGCGAGGTAACCCATGACCAACATCATGTGCTCCTTTACAGATGTCCCCAGTCTCTGTCTACAGTTTAAGAGTTTCTGAAGTGCCCCTTGCCGCTTTGTTATGGCCTGGCCTCCAAACATGTCCTCAAGATTATCCAAGATCTGCTTTGCAGTCTCATAATCCTGATGTTGAGCCTACAACACGTTGTTCATGCTAGCCATAACATAGCAGCGGGCCTGATCATTAGCATCTTTCCAGCAATCGTACACTTGGAATTGCTCATTACTTGAGTCTCCCATAGGCTCGAGAGGACAAGGAGTTGTCAGTACATATTTCAGTTTCTCAAAGGATAGGACGATGTCCAGGTTCCATTTCCAATCGTTATAATTCTCACCGGTTGATTGGTTTTTGTCAAGTATCGATGATAAAGCGTTTTTAGACATTTTCAATCTACAATAAAGAATTATATACCAAACATAAGCAAATATATATAATAATTTAGTAAGATTACACAATCATGTAAAATTATACGAATGTGTTTATGTGTCAAAGCCTTGAAAATATCACAACCTTACAACAATAATTCCCAACTCAGAATTCAACAAGCTCCTAGGGGAGTCATGTCAAATTCAATCAAGAACTTGGATCCCCTCCTGATTAATATATGCCATCCAGGACCCGTATGATCCAGTATATACTAATAATCGTTTCTTTGGCCATTAATTTTATTAACAGAGCTCCTAGGGGAGGTTAATAATAAAATTAACGTGAGTGTATAACCATCATTTCAATCTTTTATCCATGATTTATAATCACCACCTAGGGGTGTGCAACCATAAATCATACTAAAATACCTTATCCTTTTAGAGATCCAATCTGGTACATGATAGAAATCCATTCCTAGGGGTTGGGACCACCATGTTCTTCCTATAGACCAACGATGGAGGCCTTAGGTTCTCTCTTCGAAAACCTTCTCCCACTTAATCTTTTGAAATCAAGGTTTTATTTTAAAATTATGCATGATCAATTTTAATATGAGCAGCACTCCCTATTCTATATGACATGTTATCAATATACATGGTAAATCATATTATAATGCAGACAAGCAAAGCAATCAAGCAAAGCTACAAGCAAAATAATAATAACCGTAATATTATGGTTCCACCCTAGAGAGTAGAAAAAAAATAAGATTACAAGAGAATAATCGAGACATTTATCATTTCTTCATCCTTGAATCCTCAAGCTGTATCCTTCTTCATGCAATATCCATCTTCAAGTCTTCAATCCCGTATGAATCACAATTTCATATTTTCGGTCATATCCAAATTTAATGTTTCTCATAATCATCTCAAAAATAAAATTAAAACTGCATCGAAAAAATTGCACCTTTTCTAGACACTTGGCAGCTCTCGATCGGCAGGCCGATCGGGTGATCGGCCTGTCGATCCATGAAGGTTCGGCCTGTCGAACTGAAAGTTTGGCCTGCCGGCAGAGCACCCCAATTTCTGTCCCACTGTTGGCCTGCCGGTCTGTGACCTTCGGCCTGCCGAACTGTGATGTCCGGCATGCCAACCGAGCAGAAAAACTTATTCCAGAAAATACAACTTTAATGCAATTCATCAATTTTATTTTCAACAATTCAAAAACATAAAATTAGAGACTCAAGAAATACTTGGGGACGCCATTATCATTCTCCGAATAATTATTTAAATACAAAATTTTACCAATTTAAAATTAAATAACAATTCCTAGACGGAGATGATAGTCTGCCATCTAATTACATGAAAACCCTAGATACATATTCTAACCTCTAAGGAACCACAACCGGTATTAATTAATTAATAAATAATTAAAACAATGATTTAATCAACCATAATTAATTAATAAACATTTACCACATAATCCATGACAACATTTATAATTTATAGAAACCTAGAGTGCCATCTCTCTATAACATTAAACTCAAGCATAGGAGAGATAAAGATCACAAAATTTATGCATATAACATGATCACAAACTTGTAAAGTTATGTAAAAACTATGGCTCTGATACCAATTGTTGGAAACAAAGTGCGCAGCGAAATTTTTAAAATTTTTCATCAGAGTAATTTCCAAAACACAAGTTTGACATGCTATATGTATAAATTAGACAGATCTTACTAACCTTTGTGTGAAGATCCTTCGCAACCTGTGAAGAGAAGTAACGTTCCAGAAGAGCCTCAACCAACTGGTCTTCTTTGTTATTCTCTATCAACAACTAGAGTGAGTGTGGACTCACACGTATAGCTCTTCCACCGGTGACTCTCCTTCCAACCAAAAGAGATAACCCAAAGCTAGTGTTTGTGATTTGTTAACAAAAGCTCTCAGGGAGTTTTTCATATGCTCACTAGAAGAGTATCACTCTTAATCTCTTAATTGATCTGAGTAAATCATGAGACTCACTCCCTTTATATAGCCATCGGTCCTGGGGTCAGTCCTTATCAAATTAGGTCTCAAAAACTCGAAACAAAATCAAGTTTGGATCAATATCTGATAAGATCCGAGTGAAAACACGTAATCTTTTTTCTCACAGGTCGACAGGCCGAATATCCTGATCGGCAGGCCGAACAGGCTCTATCGGCAGGCCGAACTTGTCATTCTATAGGTCGAACTCTCGAGAAAAAATCTCCACAAATCTTTTATTTTCCACCAGAGATTCTAAAGGATAAAGTCTCAATTTTGATTCAAACAACCCAATAGAGAAGTTATCTAATCAAAACAAACTTTATCAAGATAATCTCTAAGAAAATAAATCAATTCACAATAATTCTACAAGTTTATCTTAATCTAATATATCCAAAATTAAATAAACCGATAAACAAACAAGAATTATCCGATCCTAATAATTCAACAAGTTTATCTTAAATTAATTTTATTACAAAATTAATTCAACCAATAAACAGACATGAATTATTTGATTCTTACAAATTTTAAACGAATCTGATAATTCCGACATATGTCACCAATTATTAGAAAAAGCACGCCGTGCCGTTACAGGATTTTGTGAGCTAGCAAAGGGGACCAAAATGGACCTATAAAGCTCAAGCTCATGATAATTATGAAACCCAATATCCCAGATATACATTTCACAATTATCAACTCCAACGTTACTCCACTAAAAGCTTGGAGCTATACTCTCAAACTCTATAGAATTACGAAGCTCTTGTAGCTAAGTCTCTATGACATATCAAAGTGTGTCGTATCCCCATATGATAATCCATAATCGGCTTAAGGACAAGTTCTGTCTTACCTTCCCGATTATTTTTATCTTACGTTCCATTGTCTCACCATTAGAAAACTTACCATCCAAAGATAGTATACCATTCGGTTACACCTATGTATCCAAATGGTTGAGCGCTCTAGTTTTCTAATTACAGGACAATGCATATAAGAGGATATCATTACTCCTAAAGAGGAGCTATGGATTCCATATCTATGAATAACAAGTCTACTCTATCAAGAGTCATGCCTCCAACGTACCGGCATGCATACTACTTTTGAGATGTGGAAGTCACCCATTGGTACATCAAAAGACACAAGTCGAGACAACGGGCTCACTATTCATCTCAGGATTAAGATAAAATACAAATGATTGTCTAAAGTAAATCGATTTGCCAAGACAGAATTATTAATCCAAATCAATTCACTTTATGTCCCGATCCAACACATCGTCACCTATAACAACGTGCCAATGTTTCTATTCACGGAGTCCAACTCCGATGGCCAAGACAAACCATCTCCCAAATTAATATAGACAACATAAAAATCTTTACATGAATAAAGTGTCTAACTTTATTCCCTCAATTGCAGATCATATGTTTTAGACCATCACCTTAAGAATCGTGTCTTCCGCATAATCATCCCATCATATGCCCAATTTTTAAGGTTTAGACCTACAGTCTCAGACTATTGTTTGCTTAACATACATTCAACAAATATAAACGTAAAGAGGACAAGTTTTGGAATATATAAATGAATAAATTCTTTATTGATAAAAATGTCTCCAAAAACATGTTACATTTTTACTTCTTAGGGCATACATGTCTAACAGAATACTGGTAGACAATGGAAGTTTTGCCAACATCCTGTTCCTCTCAACGCTAAGAGAGATGGAAATCGATGAAGAAGAAATCAAAAAATCCTTGACGTCATTGGTAGGTTTCAATGGCAAGGTGACAACGGCCTTTGGGAGAATCTAGCTTCTAGTATATGTAGCGGGGGAGAACAAGTTGACCAATTTTTAGGTCATGGATTGCCCATCTGGGTATAATATCATTCTAGGAAGGCCTTGGATACACACCATGAAGGCAGTCCCTTCGACGTACCACCAAACAATAAGGTTTCTGACAAAGCGAGATATTCAGGAGATTTACAGAAGCCAGGAGGCAGCAAGGAGCTATTATGTCACGGCTATGAAGCAAAAAAGGCTTTATAACAATTACCGATGACCCAACAAAATGAGACAAGCAACCAAAGCTACATCAAATAAGTTCTAGAGCAACTTGACGAAGTCCAAATCGACCCGCAGGATGAAAGGTGTACAGTGAAGATCGGGTCACAGCTTGATGAGGGTATAAAATCCCAAATAATTGATTTTCTTAAAGCTAACATTGATTTTTTTGCATGGTCCCATGTAGATATGTATGGAATCGACCTGAGCATAATCTCCCATCAACTAAACGTCGATCTAGACCACAAACCTATCCAACAGAAGAGGAGAAAGCTTGGGATCATATGAAACAACGTAGTCAAAGACGAAGTAAGGATATTATTCGAGGCCAGCTTTATACGCCCTGTCTAGTATCCTGATTGACTCGCCAATGTAGTAATCATAAGGAAAAAGAATGGGAAGTAGCGCATGTGCATTGATTTCACTAACCTGAACAAAGCCTGCCCAAAAGACAGTTACCCGTTGCCACATATCGATCAACTCATCGACGCAACAACTGGTCATGAGATTTTAAGTTTTCTTGATGCATTCTCTAGTTATAATCAAATCCTTTTGCATCCTAATGACTAGGAGAAGACTGCTTTTATAACAGAGTAGGGGATCTTTTGCTTCAAGGTCATGCCCTTCGGGTTGAAGAACACTGGAGCAACTTACCAACAACTTGTCAATACGATGTTCGAGCAACAAATTGGCAAGAATATAGAGGTCTACATCGATGACATGTTGGTTAAGTCTTTGTAAACTCATCTTTATGTTTAGCATTTGTAAGAATGCTTCAACGTTCTTTAGAAATTTGGCATGAAGCTAAATCTAGAGAAGTGCACTTTTAGAGTGGTAAGCGGTATGTTCATGGGATATCTCATCACAAAGCGAGGAATCGAGGCAAATCCTGATCAGATTAAAGCATTTAAATTGATGCCTTCTCCAAGAACCAAACGAGAAATTTAAAAACTAATTGGTCGAGTAGCTGCACTAAGTCGATTCATAGCCAGATCCGCTGACAAATGTCTTTCTTTTTTCCAGCTGCTCAAGAAGATATGAAATTCGATTGGAATGAGTGATGTGAATCAGCTTTCTAGGAATTGAAAAGGTACTTGACAACTCCACCGATCCTGTCGAAGCTGAACGATGGCGAACCTTTCTACTTATACTTGACGATTTCAAAAATGACAATGAGTTCAACCCTTGTCTGAGAGGAAGATACGATCCAAAAATTAGTATTCTTCGTGAGCCACACCATGTCGGATATAGAGACAAGGTATTCTATCATCGAAAAGCTCGCCCTTGCACTAGTCATGTCAGCCCAGAAGCTCTGTCCATACTTTTAGGGCCGCACTATTATGGTGTTATCCACCTACCCGATGCGAGCAATTTTACATAAGCCAGACGTCTCTGGGAGAATGACAAAGTAGGCAGTGGAGCTAATAGAATTTGACATCGAATACAGACCTCAGACAGTGCTAAAGGCTCAAGTGCTTGCAGATTTTGTCACCAAATTAACGCACAAGCCTGAAGGACACGGATCAGAGACATGGATTGTGCAAGTTGACGGATCGGGCAATGAAAAAGGGTCAAGAATAGGAGTGGTCTTGAACTCCCCAACTGGCAAAGAGGTCAAACAGAGCTTTCGATTAGGGTTTAAGGCTACGAACAATGAAGCCAAATATGAGGCTGTGATTGCTGGTATGAAGCTAACTACCATACTGAGAGCTACTAAACTTGTTTTGGAAAGCGACTCCACATTGGTCGTTAACCAATTGAATGGAGAGTTCAAGGCACGAGATGAAAAGATGCTTCTATACCTGAGATTGGTTACAAAGCTCAAGTCCCAGTTTGATCAGTTTGAAGTAAAGCATGTCCCGCAAGAATAGAACTCTAGAGCTGATGCACTCGTAAGCTTAGGATCTTTAGTCGAAGTCAGCGAAAGGAGAATAATACCCTTGGAACGGATTGATAGACCAAGCATATATCCTATCAAGGGGATGAATTACATTGACCCAAGGGACGATTGAAGGATGCCCATCCAAATGTACATCAGTGATGGCTAGCTCCTTAAAGACAAGCAGACTACAAGAAAGATCAAAGTACAAGCTGCAAGATATTGCTTGATTGATGGGAGACTCTATAGGCATTCTTTCACAAGACCTTATCTTCGATGTCTTGGGGAAGACGAGGTCAAGAAAGTCATTTGAGAAGTCCACGAAGGATCGTGTAGAAATCATTCAGGTGGGAGGTCAATGTGCAACAAGGTTAAAAGACAAGGATTCTATTGGCCGACAATGCAAAGTGACTGTGAGAACTTCACTTGCAAATGCGACAGCTACTAGAGGCTTGCTCCCATTATGCACCAACCAGCAGAAGAAATTTCTTCAGTCAGTTTGCCATATCCTTTCATGAAGTAGTCGATGGACGTAGTTGGACCATTTCCTCCAGCACCTAGACAAGTCAAGTATTTGCTCGTTCTCATGGATTATTACTCCAAACGGGTCGAGGCCGAAGCTTTTACTGACGTTAAAGAATGAGATGTCAAAAGTTTCATTTGAAGGAATATCATCTGTCGGTTTGGAGTTTCAAGGGAGATCGTCACTAACAACGGGTCACAATTCATCTCATCATCCATCAAGAAGTTCTGTCATAATTGGGACATTATGTTAAGCTTTTCAACACCGAGATACCTGCAAGGAAACAGCCAAGCAAAAGCAATGAGTAAGATGATTGTGAAGAATCTAAAGAAGAAACTTGAGGCAAGAAAAGAACGATGGGTTGAGGAACTCCCGATGGTGCTATGGGCCTATCGAACGACTTCGAGAAGGGCAACTAGCGAATCCCCCTTCTTGTTTGTATACGAAATAGAAGCTGTTATTCTTGCCGAGATAGTCACCCGGGATCTTCGAGTCTATTATTCTCTCCTAAATGAAGCAAAAAATGATGAGATCATGCAGGATGCACTAGACTTGATAGACGAGAAAAGGGACAAGGCTTTTTATCGTCGAGGTTGCTACCAATAAGCCATTGCCAGATATTACAACCAGAAGGTCAAGCTCAAAAAGTTCCAAGAAGGAGAGCTTATGCTTAGAAAAGTCTTTTAGAATACAAAAAAAGCTAACCTTGGAAAATTAGCGACTAATTGGGAAGGGCCTTATCGAATACGATTAGTTGCTCGAGATGGTCCTTTATTACCAAGAGCTGGAATGCCAATCATTTGAGGAAGTACTACATATAACATCCACTTTACTTTGTTATGTAATTGAACTACATTTGGCTTGATCCCCTACACATGGGGTATGTAGGCAGCTCGTGTATTAAAAAAAATGAGTGCAGCTGCTTTATTAATTCGAATTTTATTTCCTCAAGATAATTGACAATTTCTTTCCTCAAGAAACGTGGTTAAGCTTTCTAATCAGACTCAACCAGCTCGATTCAAACTCTTGCATTGCCATCTTCATAGCTCAGACTTGACCAGCTCGATCCAAACTCTTGCATTGCCATCTTCATGGCACAACTTTAGACTCGACCAGCTCGATCTAAACTCTCGCATTGCCATCTTCATGGCTCAACTTTGGACTCGACTAGCTCAATCTAAACTCTCACATTGCCATCTTCATGGCTCGGACTCAACCAGCTCGATCCAAACTCTTGCATTGCCATCTTCATGGCTTAACTTTGGACTTGACTAGCTCGATCCAAACTCTCGCATTGCCATCTTTGTGGCTCAACTTTAGACCCGACCAGCTCGATTCGAACTCTCGCATTGCCATCTTCATGGCTCAGACTCGACCAACTCGATTCGAACTCTCGAATTGCCATCTTCATGGCTCAACTTCAAACTCGACTAGCTTGATCTGAACTCTCACAATGCCATCTTTATGGCTCAACTTCGGATTCGACCAGCTCGATCTAAACTCCTGTGCTGCCATAATCATGGCTCAAACTTGATCAATTCGATCCAAAATGTTCTCGCTAATTGGTTCTGTAATCAAGACTTATAAGATTAAGAAAACTCGATCAACTCCTGAACTTCGATTTTACATTTTTGTTGATTATAACATAATTCAAGCTCTTGGTCTTAAGTATCTTTCTTGACTTAAGGCCATGCTTAGTTTGATGATTCTAAAAGAGTCTAATATCATAATGTCATATGTGGCTCTATAACTATGATGATCTCTTTGGATTGAATACTTCCATTTATCATGTTATTGGTCTGATTGCTTTTCGATTAACTAAAGATTAATCGATGCATACGGTATAAAAGTGTTACTAATCTAGTGCTGAATTCAAAAGTTGAATTTTAATTTGAAGTTTCGTTCGTCGAAATAAAATGTTTGATACAAACAAAGCAAAAATGACATTTCAAATATAAAACAGAAAAATCTTTCAAGAATTTCCTCCCTTTACAAGTTGAGCATTTTTAACCTCAGTAGCCTCGACGATTGGAGGCTCAGCGACTTCACCAGTTGGAATCAAAGTAGCATCGGACTTAGGGGCCAAGGGGCTCGATAGAAATTTCTTAATAGGCCGATTTGCCATGGACATTCTGGTCTTCTGTCGATAGCAATTCTTCAAGCTCCTTAATTTCTTCGTCGATTGTTTCAATGTTGAGCTGGCTTGACTTGAATTCTAACAAGGTCTTAAGTTGTGCCTTGAAGGAAGAAGTGCCGTGGACCTCGAGTAGCTGCTCCTTGATTATTTTGATGTCCTTGCCTTTCACGATCACTGTCTTCTTCAAGACGTCGACTTCTTCTTTGGAAAGTCGAAGGCTACTAGACAGGCTCAGCACTTTCTTGTTCGACTTGTTTAATGCATCAGCCATGTCATTGAGCTCTTTTTGCTTGTTGTCTCTCTCAGTTCTCATTTTCTTCAACTCTTTGTCAAGCTTTCTATTTTTCAGTAGCTCTTGCTCATACTTGTAAGCAGCCTTGTTAGTGAAGAGGTTATGAAGCAAAAGAGCCTACATGATGGAATTTTAGTATGGAATGATACGATCGAAGTCAACAGGATTGAACATTTGGAGTTTTACCTGCCCCACTGCTGCAGCCGATTAGTTATAGAACCAAGCGAATGGCTTCCCTCTGAGAAGCTCCTCATCTTTGTTGAAGTAAAAATTTATTGCCGCTCTAGTCACCGCCTCCTTATCTTCCATTATGTTGACGTCTTTCAAAACGTCAAGGGTTTTTTTGTGAACTCTTTGTTCAACTTCCCCAGTCAAAGCTGAAGCCTCACCACTCTTCCTTTTCTTTGATGGTGGGGGCTATACATCAAAAGGGGGAGGTAGAAGAAGATCTGATGAAGTGGCTAAAGAAGTAACTTCTTTTTTAACTGATGGTTCACCAGTATCACTCCTCTTTTTCTTCGCTGCTTTGTCCGCAATTCTCTTCTTTCACATATCTCCAATTGAGGGCAGTGTTACCTTTATGGCTGACAATACGGTTTTTGAGAGATGAACGTCCTTGTTAGATAGAGGAGTAATATATTTGGATGGATTGTATAGCCGCTGAAGTACACCGCGGCATACAAAGACCTAATCGACTCATTTTGGAAATCGAATAGGAATACCTATTGGGATTTCTTTAAAGCATTTCCAAATCAAGGACTTTCAGAGTCGATCGGGTTGTGAGATTTCTGCCTAAGTCCGTCCCTTTAGAGCTAGTAATGCGTCCAACCTCGCTTGGAACCTTTTACCGATAAGAGCTGGATGATTCAATTCATAGTCTGCAAGGAAAGAGATTGCTTATGATTAGTTGGGATTACTGCTTGAAATGTGAGAAGTAATGATACTTACCAATATGACCAAAAGCAAATGGAAAAGGAACTTGAGCAGTTAATTCAAAGGAGTTGCGGTTAATCAACATAAAAAAGTATCGCTCTTCCCAATACCTATCAGCATTTACAAACTTTGTTATGAGCTGCCTCGACTGTCTATACATGAAGTAGAAGCGGCCCAAATTCTTGCTATTCAGCTTTAGATAGTAGCACCTGAGGAAATCGTATATATCGAAATTGATTCCAGCCTTCTCTATCAAGACCATAAGGGCAATGAGCAGTCGGACCCCATTCGGCATAAGTTGAGTCATGGAAATGTAGAATTGGCTGATGATCTTGCTCATAAACTCCGGGATCAATAGTCAAACGCCAAGTTTGAACCATTTAGCGTACACATAAAACCAGTTATCGTTTTATGTCTCTGCTTGCTCCCCCGGATAAGGTAAATGCATTTCAATTGAGTTTGGGATTCTGTACTTTGATCTAATTATTTGTAAATCCCCTTCGGTTAAAACGGACTCTTGATTCTTTGGGAAAAATGATACTCCTTTGGTTGGAGAAATGTACTTCCTCCTTTCGAGCTGTTCGAAATAGTCGACCTTGTCGAAGGACCTACTAGCTGGTTTCGTTTGACTCTTTGGTACGTTGCCTCTCCACTGGTCTCAACTCTAGTAATTCTCATGCTCGATTTGATCATGGTTTATTGGCAGAACATTTCATCCATCCACTTCCTTTTCGTTGCTGCTTGACCAGGGGTCCTCACCGCTACTGGAGCTTGAATCAATGATGACTGCCTTTGACATTTTTATGGAAATAGGACTATCAAAGGAAAACTAGGGTTTCACATATCAAAAAGCTGAAGAATCCTAAAACTTGGAAGGCTTCAATAGTTCTTGAGTATTCTAGGGTCGTGACAGCCAAACAAGTCCAGCAGTCATTGATTTTCTCGAGAAATAAAGCGCATTTGGTATCAAAATGCTTGGAATTGGAAGAAAAACAAGATTATGGAAAGAAAATCATAAGAAAATTAGAAGAAAGGAAGACAATCTTGCTTGAAAATCCTGGAGAAACTGAGAGAAACAAAGGTAAAATTGTCTTGAGTTTGAAGAGAGAGACGGAATGAAGAGGTGAGAGAAAATGTGAGTTATATACCACCCGAGGGTACTAGATCGATGGCTGGAACCAATTCAGAGCCATCTGATCCAAGGGCTAGGGTTACAAGTATTTTCAAGTTCTCGCTCAAACTGAGGCAATGTCCTTTCAAATCAGGCAGCTACGTCAGCATGGCAGTGCTTTTTATTGGGCTATCAATTGCGTGATGAAACGTGTTGTAGGTAATTAAGTATCACGATTTCCCAAGGAAAGGTAATGATTTAAGTACGGATGCAAAGATATCAAAGTCACGAGCTGCCAATTTAAGGTCTGATTTTCATTCACTCTTGTAGTCCATTACATCGACTAAGGAGTGGGGGGCTAACTATTGGGGTGCAATTTAGTCCGGCCCAAATTACCTACAGGCCCTGGCAGCCCAATAATGAAGATGACCGAATGGATCAAACAAAACCAGCCCAATTGAATTAGCCGTTCTTTTGGTTCGATTAGTTCGATTATTTCTCTAAGAGGCTTTTCATTCAGGATAATTCGTGCTCTTTTCAAAGTCTTTGTTCGACGGAATCGGTCGTCTCGACACAATGGTTAATAGCACGTCCTGACGGTTGAAGCACGTCTGGTTATGGGCTGAAATGTGGGTTGGGAGTGATTCTTGCAGCCTATGGCCAATCGACAGATGTCCCACTATTGTGATTACTTATGGTGCTCTATCGAACTCCGCCAGACGGTTGGAAGCCATGATTCTTCCACATGCTCTATATAAGGGGAAGGTTGCTTTGTTGTATGATATAAAAAAAAGAAGATACAGAAACCCTACCAATTTACTTTCTTATTTATTTTCACTCTTTTGTAAATTTGTACTTAGAACACCATAGTGAATTACAGTGAATGTAGCTCTTTATTAATAAAATGAACCACTATAAATTTCATGTGTCGTTCTTATTATAGCTTCATTTTGTTCATTTCACTCTAATCTTGCACATAAACTTAAGTTAACAGGTCCATTTAACGGTGATTTGAGGGCCCGAGTTCCTAAATAACTCAATCCACAATTCTAATGTTTAATTGTAGATTCACTATCTACACCTAGGTTTATTTTAACAATCCAATTCCACCAAAAACTATATTCTTGTTTTCGCAGCATTGTATGGAGGAGATATTTTTCTTGTCAGTCAAAAAGATCCCAATACAGTGTATATCTATATTATTTAATTCCCATCAACAGTAATTCACTTATTTGTGTGGGTGTTCATTTTGTATAATTGTAATGTGTTGCTTACTGCATTACTCTGAGTGTCTTTATAAACTAAACACTAAGACTGGGTGGACTATAAACACTAATATTTGTACCAGTTTAGTTGTCTAGTAGACTATCAACTTTTATACTGCTTAGGACTTTGGCATAATATTTTTAGGGCATGTTTGACACACCATATTGTATTGTATTGTATTATATACAAAAAATACAATGCAATACAATACAATACAATACGATATGCCAAACAAGCCCTTAATCTTATAATTTAATCATATAATCCCACATTTACTTTATAGGTATTTTTATGACAAAAATTGGATTTTAGCTTAATCCATGTGACATTAGTTTTACCTTTTAAAGCACTTAACAAATTTTTGAATATCTAACTCACAAAATTTGTAAATATAAAATACAGTTAATTCATAAAATTTTATGCACAAAATCCACATGAAATTTCATTGTATCCTAATTACATAATTTTATAATTACAAAAAAAGAAATTTTGCTTGCAAAATTCATTGTTTACATCTTGATTAAATTCTATATTTAGACTAATGATGTATTCGAATATTACACTCATCTTGTTTTTAGCGCGACGCTATTCTCTAGCACAATAGTTTCTCATCATTTTCGTGCTCAACATCAACAAAGTCCTCCACATTGTCTTCTTAGGTGATCCCCCATCCTTGCCATGGCTATCGATCCCCCTTCCCCATGCCTTGCAACACCATCCAACTTCTTATCTCATTGTCCAATGCCTCATAATGCCGCCAAAGCCTTGCAAATAGTCACCGAGCAACGTCGTCTGTATAACACCCAATAAATTCATTAGATTAAATTTGGTATTTAATCAAAATTTAAACAATGATTTTCTTTAGAAAATTTCATATTTGATAATATGTGTGAATGAGATACAGTGCAAAGTTTTTAGTGCATTATATGTGCAATTTTTATGAGTTATTGTGAGCAATTTATATACAAACTTTGTAAGCTAAACACTATGCTCATAATTTTGTTAAGTGCTTTGAAAGCAATATAAAGGTCATAAAGATCATTAATAAATCCAAAATTTGATGACAAATGCCAATGGAGTAAATATGGGTCTATAAGATTAAAATCATGCCATAGTCCTAAGCAATGTATGAATTGTACTATATAAGATTATGTAGTAAAGGAATTATGCAGTATGAGAATTATACAGTAAAAGCTTATGCAGTATGGGAATTATATAGTATGGAAAGTTATAGATAATTATGGACGATGGTGGAAAGTTTCAAAGGTTGTGGACAGTATAGGAAAATATACTATCAGTATAGGAAAACTACATTGCACTGTGGATTTAGACTGTTGAAAAGTCAAAGTTGGTCAAAGTGGGACACCTTAAAAGTTATAGAATTTTCTCAAATCTTCTTTTGAAATTTGATTTTTTTTTAGGGGTATGGATGCAAATTTTATTTGCTATTTTGAAAAAGAATATTTCTTTTTCTCGAAGTTTTACATCAAAAAGTAAGAAACTTTCTCACTATTCTCTTTGA
Source organism: Artocarpus heterophyllus (assembly GCA_025403435.1). Classification (NCBI taxonomy): domain Eukaryota; kingdom Viridiplantae; phylum Streptophyta; class Magnoliopsida; order Rosales; family Moraceae; genus Artocarpus; species Artocarpus heterophyllus. The sequence goes on from JAJQZP010000040.1 coordinate 32,933, forward strand.
AAAAAAACTGCCCCTCTCTAGCTCTTATACTTTCAAATTTTGATTATTTTATTCTCCAATCGTCCTTTAGAGCAAGAATAATTGTTCTAAAGATGGTTTAAGGAGTTTCCAAGGTAAACCTTTAACTTTACCTTTTGTGTTTTATGGTTTAATCTAAGTTTTGAACATGGTTTTTATTTTTGTTATATGTTATTGTCATCAAGGGAATTTAAAAGTTATAAGTACCAAAAGAAAGGGCAAATACTTTGAATCCTTAAGGTAAAGTCCTAGCACTTAAGTAAGATTATGTTTTTGATTGCTTATGCATACCAAGTGTTTGTTAATATATTATACCATGACATTTAAAAAATATACATATATGATATGATTGTTTTGTGGGTTAAGTGTTTGATGATGTGCTTCAAAGATCAAAGTTGGATCTTGCACAAGAAAAAGCATATTAAAGAATATTTTGGTACAAAAAGTGTTTTTGAGGGCCTTTTTGAAAGATTTGTATACATAGGGTACTTAGGGGCCAAACTAGTTTTTGAATAAAACACAAGATTTATTCAAAAGTTAAGATATACAACTTTTGTGAAGAAAATTTTCAAAAATTCCAATCAAAACAAGCCAAAAAATGCTAATTTCGGTTCTAGCCGTTCTAAGAATGGGCCAAAACTCATTCAAGACGTTTTATTTTAGAAAAAGTTAAAACATAAAAGTTGTAGATATCATGTGAAATAAGATTTATGTTAATTATGCATGGATTTTTAGTTATGAATTTTATGAGATTTAATTATGAAATTTCATAATGGTAAAAATGAGAAAAATGTTATAAAATTGTTTGTGTTTGACCAATGAGCTTTTATAAGTTTTAATCTCTATGAAAAAACTAGACGTTATTGTATAAAATAGTTATTTTTTATTCCAAGGACTAAAAATGTCAAGAATTTTGTGTTTGAGGTCAAAACCATAAAAACTGTGTGGAATAGAATTTTTGACAAAGCAATGTTGCTTCTGTACATAGTTATGGGCAACAAGTAACCTTAATTTTTAAAACCCAAAAGAATTTGGGAATTTTTTGAAGAATCTGTTAAAGGTAAAATCATTATTTTATATAAAAAAAAGGCAAAAACAGACCACGAGCTCTCCGATTTAGCTTAACACCCTTAGCTAAGAAATATTTTGTGTTACATTATTTGTGAAACTGACTAGTATGACATGAAATTTAACTACGGAATGTTTAATAGAAATAGATCGACCATGTAGGCTCGAGCTAATTTCTAATAGTCAAGTGTCATTTGATGGGACATAAAGCTGACTAATAGAAGTAAAAGGATAAACTAGGAATGCTAGAGCAAGATTCAAGTAAGTCTCAAACCTCACCTACGACATGAAGCAAATGGTTTTCAAATGCTTTGTGTATGTTTGAAATACAATTGCATTTGTTATGCATATTGTTTTAAATACCAAGTTATACTTATAGTATGTTTAGCATTTGTTATGCATATTGTTTTAATGTAAGTCATGACATATAGTATGTTCACTAAGTTTACAAGAATGGTAGACTGAGGATAAGATAATTAAGTACCATACCAACTTCCGCTCGGGTGAAGATTATAAGTCTCTCGACCTAGGGGAAGCATCATGTTAAGTTAAGTTATAGCCTCGGTGTTAAATGGCCATGCACATTTGGTACATACACTTGGTCCATGGTTTAAGATAAGATAAGAATAATGATAAGAAGTGCAAAAAAGAGTATAAATGGAATCATACATTGTGACATTGCTTGCATTCCTTTTAAGAAATGTTTTATGTAAAATATTTTATGAGAAATGCTTTATCGAAAATGTTTTATGAGAGAATTTTTATGAGAAGTGTTTTATGCTTTGTAAGAAATGTTTGAACTTACTAGTAAAAAGCTCATTTTAAATTCTTTCATGCTGTAGGTAGTTCTATAAGAGATTAATATGATTGGTTGATGAGCTTGGTCTAGCAATGAGACAGATGCCATGGATGGGCTATGGATACCACTACAATCAGATTTTGCTTTTGAAAGATTCTTATTTTATATTATATAATGGTCTGGTAGTATACAAGTACCGTCAGTATGAGAAAGTGTATTTATGATTATATATATGCAAAAGATTTAAATACTTTTTCAAGTATATGATATAGCAAATGTTTTAAGTGTAATCATAGTGACCATTAAAAAAAATGTATTGTAAAAATTAATTCTTATGCATTTTCTACTTATTAGCAAGTAAGATTAAAATTAAGAAATTAAGTCTAAGCAATTTAATTAAGTAACGGCTCAACAAGCCAGGTCGTCACAACCGGTTGTTGTTAGATCTACTCCTCGTGGATTAGCTTCGCCCCTCTATTACCTGTTGAAAATAGTGAAAGGAGAAAATCGTTTGGGAGAAAAAAAATGGAAAACAAGATTAGGTTTGAGGCATAA
>JAJQZP010000040.1:42621-86830 GCA_025403435.1 Artocarpus heterophyllus
GGCCTCCAAACATGTCCTCAAGATTATCCAAGATCTGCTTCGCCGTCTCATAATCCTGATGTTGAGCCTGCAGCACGTTATTCATGCTAGCCATAACATAGCAGCGGGCCTGATCATTAGCATCTTTCCAGCGGTCGTACGCTTGGAATTGCTCATTACTTGAGTCTCCCGTAGGCTCGGGAGGACAAGGAGTTGTCAGAACATATTTCAGTTTCTCAAAGGAAAGGACGATGTCCAGGTTCCGTTTCCAATCATTATAGTTCTCACCGGTTAATTGGTTTTTGTCAAGTATCGATGATAAAGCGTTTTTAGACATTTTCAATCTACAATAAAGAATCATATACCAAACATAAGCAAACATATATAATAATTTAGTAAGATAACACAATCATGTAAAATCATACAAATGTATTTATGTGTCAAAACCTTGAAAATATCACAACCTTACAACGATAATTCCCAACTTAGAATTCAACAAGCTCCTAGGGGAGTCATGCCAAATTCAATCAGGAACACGGATCCCCTCTTGATTAATATATGCCATCCAGGACCCGTATGATCCAGCATATACTAATAATCGTTTCTTTGGCCATTAATTTTATTAACAGAGCTCCTAGGGGAGGTTAATAATAAAATTAACGTGAGTGTATAACCACCGTTTTAATATTTTATCCATGATTTATAATCACCACCTAGGGGTGTGCAACCATAAATCATACTAAAATACCTTATCCTTTCAGAGATCCAATCTGGTACATGATAGAAATCCCTTCCTAGGGGTTGGGACCATCATGTTCTTCCTATGGACCAACGATGGAGGCCTCAGGTTCTCTCTTCGAAAACCTTCTCCCACTCAATCTTTTGAAGTCAAGGTTTTATTTTAAAATTATGCATGAACAATTTTAATATGAGCGGCACTCCCTATTCTATATGACATGTTATCAATATACATGGTAAATCATATTATAATGCAGACAAGCAAAGCAATCAAGCAAAGCTACAAGCATAATAATAATAACCGTAATATTATGATTCCACCCTAGAGAATAGAAAAACTAAGATTACAAGAGAATAATCGAGACATTTATCGATTCTTCATCCTTGAATCCTCAAGCTGTATCCTTCTTCATGTAATATCCATCTTCAAGTCCTCAATCCCGTATGAATCGAACACTTCATATTTCCGGTCATATCCAAATTTAATCTTTCTCAGAATCGTCCCAAAAATAAAATTAAAACTGCACTGGAAAAATCGCACCTTTTCTGGACACTTGGCAGCTCTCGGTCGGCAGGCCGATCTAGGTGATCGGCCTACCGATCATGGAGGTTCGGCCTGCCGAACATGAAGGTTCAGCCTACCGGCAGAGCACCAAAATTTCTGCCCCACTGTCGGCCTGCAGGACCGTACGTCCGGCCTGCCGATCTGTGACCTTCGGCCTGCCGAACTGTGAGGTCCGGCATGCCGACCGAGCAGAAAACCCTCAATCCAGAAAATACAATTTTAATGCAATTCATCAATTTTATTTTCAACAATTCAAAAACATAAAATTAGAGACTCAGGAAATACCTGGAGTCGCCATCATCAATCTTAAAGTTCCGACTTCTCGTTCCGTCTTCTCCGAATAATTATTTAATTACAAAATTCTTACAAATTAAAAATTAAATAATAATTCCTAGACGGAGATGATAGTCCGCCATCTAATTACATGAAAAACCTAGATACATATTCTAACCTCTAAGGAACCATAATCGGCATTAATTAATTAATAAATAATTAAACAACAATTTAATCAACCATAATTAATTAATAAACATTCACCATATAATCCATGACAACATATATATTATATAGAAACCTAGAGTGCCATCTCTCTATAAAATTTAATTCAAGCATTGGAGAGATTAAGATCACAAAATTTATGCATATAACATGATCACAAACTTGCAAATTTATGTAAAAACCTCGGCTCTGATACCAATTGTTGGAAACAAAGTGCGCAGCGGAATTTTTAGAATTTTTCATCAGAGTTTTTTCCAAAACACAAGTTTGACATGTTATATGTATAAATTAAACAGATCTTACTAACCTCAGTGTGTCGAAGAACCTCCGCGTCCTGTGTAGAGAAGTAACGTTCCAGAAGAGCCTCAACCAACTGGTCTTCTTTGCTATTCTCTATCCACAACCGGAGTGAGTGTGGGCTCACACGTACAGCTCTTCCACCGGTGACTCTCCTTCCAACCAATAGAGAGAACCCAAAGCTAGTGTTCGTGATTTGTGAACAAAAGCTCTCAGGGAGTTTTCAGATGCTCACTAGAAGAGTATCACTCTTAATCTCTCAAATTGATCTGAGTAAATCATTAGACTCACACCCTTTTTATACCTATTGGTCCTTGGGGTCAGTCCATATCAGATTAGGTCTCAAAAATCGAAACAGAATCAAGTTCGGATCAATATCTGATAAGATACGCGTGAAAAACGCATAATCTTAACTGTCGCGGTCGGCATGCCGAACTGTGTGATAGGCAGGCCGAACTGGCCAGTTCGGCAGGCCGAACTTTCTGATAGGCAGGCCGAACTGCCGAGAAAAAATCTCCGCGAATCTTTTATTTTCCACCCGAGATTCTAAAGGATAAAGTCTCAGTTTTGATTCAAATAGCCCAATAGAAAAGATATCTGATCAAAACAAACTTTATCAAAGATAATCTCTAAGAAAATAAATCAATTCACAATAATTCTACAAGTTTATCTTGTTCTAATTCTCCAAAATTAAAACAACCGATAAACAGACAAGAATTATCCGAACGCCATAATTCAACAAGTTCATCTTGAACTAATTTCTTACATAATTAATTCAACCGATAAACAGACATGAATTATTTGATTCTTATAAATTTTAAACCAATTTGATAAATCTGACATAAGTCACCAATTATTGGAAAAGCACGCCGTGTCGTTACAGGATTTTGTGAGCTAGCAAAGGGGACCAAAATGGACCTATAAAGTTCAAGCTCATGATAATTATGAAACCCAATATCCCAGATATACATTTCACAATTATCAACTCCAATGCTACTCCACTAAAAGCTTGGAGCTGCACTCTCGAACTTTATAGAATTACGAAGCTCGTGTAGCTAAGTCTCCATGACATATCATAGTGTATCGCATCCCCATATGATCATCCATAATCGGCTTAAGGACAAGTTCTGTCTTACCTTCCCGATTATTTTTATCTTACGTTCCATTGTCTTACCATAAGAAAACTTACCATCCAAAGATAGTATACCATTCAGTTACACCTATGTATCCAAATGGTTGAGCGCTCCAGTTTTCCAATTACAGGACAACGCATATAAGAGGATATCATTACTCCTAAAGAGGAGCTATGGATTCCATATCTATGAATAACAAGTCTACGCTATCAAGAGTCATGCCTCCAACGTACCGGCATGCATACCACTATAGAGATGTGGGAGTCTCCCATTGGTACATCAAAAGACACAAATCGAGACAACGGGCCCATTATTCATCTCAGGATTAAGATACAATACAAATGATTGTCTAATGTGAATCGATTTGCCAAGACAGAATTATTAATCCAAATCAATTCACTTTATGTCCCGATCCAACACATCGTCACCTATGACAATGCGCCAATGTTTCTATTCACGGAGTCCAACTCCGATGGCCAAGACAAACCATCTCCCAAAAGGGATATAGACAACATAACAATCTTTACATGAATAAAGCGCCCAACTTTATTCCCTCGATTGCGGATCATGTATTTTAGACCATCACCTTAAGAGTCGTGTCTACCGCATAATCATCCCATCATATGCCCAACTCTTAAGGTTTAGACTGACAGTCTCAGACTACTGTTTGCTTATCATATATTCAACAAATATGAACATAAAGAGGACAATATTTGGTATATATAAATGAATAAATTCTTTATTGATAAAAATGTCTCCAAAAACGTATTACATTTTTACTCCTTAGAGCATACATGTCTAACATTTTCGATGAACAAAGTTTTTAGAAAATTTTTGTTTGTCAACGATCCGTTTCTTCCGCTGCGTTTCATATTTTATTTCCAACAAATGGCATCAGAGCGGGTTATAGCATATATAATTTTAATAAACATGATTTTATTTTGATAATATCATGTGTATGATGCATGTTTGTGGGCACTTTGCATCTTTGTTAATTTTTATTCATGAGATGAATGATTGTTTGATGAATGGATTTTTGGTCGTTAATTATATGGTCCTTTTGGATTAATAATTTTATTTTCAGTTTAATTAGATCAATCTGTGTAAACCCATAAAGGGGTATATGATTTTTGTAATTTATTATTATTATTATTATTATTTCTTCTATCCTCTCTTTCACTTGCTGCACGTGAAGCGATGAAGAAAAAGATGTCTATTGGATTTTTTGGCCCAGTTGAGAACTTTGGACCTATCAAATTTCAAAGGTAATCCAGCAAATTGTTGCACAATAAATCACTTGATGAGGACTGCAAAATTAGAGCAGGGAATTATGTATAAATTACAAGAAGACCCTTATAATTTATTCTTTACTTTTTTTGGGTTGTAATTTTAATTATCCAAAAGGACCCGGTCAAAATTTATTGTTTATTTTCATTTTTATTTTCATGTGATGATTGTGATAACATGTTCATGCATGATAACATATCATTTAAGAAAGTGCCCACTTAAAGTTATTGTAACATGACATACATACACTTAGCATATTATTTTTTATAAAGGAGTTTATAAAATGATTTAATATGTGTTAGCATTAATTTAATGAGATTAAATTAATTGGGTTAGTTTTATAGAATCTTAATTTATTAATCAACCAAATAATGTGAATTTAGTTTTAATAGTTAAGACTTGGTAAAATTCACATTAATTCTAAGTTATCTAATTTTAAATTGTTTAATATTCGGTAACTTAGACAATTCATAATAAATTTAGATTTTTAGAAAATCTGGTAATTTATTTAAGTGTAAATAGAATGAGATTCTATTAACACATAATATAATCTAGTAATTAAAAATTGTTTTTATTTACTAGAATTATGTAACATATGATGTTTTATAAGATAAAATACATCTTTTAAAATAATGAGTGGGAGAAGGTAATATGACAATATAACCTACGGTCTCCACTATTAGTACAACACCGTGAGATTTAGGTGGCGCCTCGCGACGCTTTGATTTCGTCCTCCCTACGGAGGGTGTCCATTTAAATCAATATCAAGGTTGGCTTCCTTGAGATAGGATTTTATAATGTATTTCAAAATTGACCTATCCTACGGCAGCAATTTTGAGTTAAGTTGTTAAAATCCAAAATAGTGGGTTACACTCATAAAGACATAATTAAATTGTTAATTATATCTTGACCAAAATAAACGATTATTAATAAATATAGAAAATATGAGATATTTTGAATATATTTATTAATCGAGAATGTCTCAATTCAATTCATAAATAATTTGACCTACCCTACGGTAGCACTTTATTTATTAAAATTGAATAATCGTGGAATTAGTAAAATATTTTTTTTGTGCATCATGCATCACGTTTACTATTTCAAAACATATATTTATGATGTTTATGCAACCATTTTAATTTATGTTATTTTATTTATTTATTACAGCAACAATGTCTAATCCAATCATCGCTATTCTCTCAACTGAAAAATTAACCGGAGATAATTTTGTCAAGTGGAAGAGTAACATGAACATTGTACTAATTTGCGAAAGTTACAAGTTTGTCCTGACGGAGGAATGTCCTCCAGAGCCTGCTACCAATGCTCCTCGTAATGTACGTGAAGCATATGATCGTTGGATTCAAGCAAACAACAAGGCCCGCTATTTTCTTTTGGCTAGGATGTTTGACGTGCTTAGGATGAAGCACGAAAGCATGGAGACCGCTTATGAGATAATGCAGTCTCTGCAAGACATGTTTGGTAAACCTTATGAAAAGGCACGCCATGAAGCCGTTAAGGCAGTAATGAATGCAAAAATGAAGGCAGGGATTTCAGTCAGAGAATATGTTCTCAACATGGTTAACTATCTCCATGAGGCCGAGGTCAACGGGGCTATGATAGATGAAGCCACACAGGTGAGGATGATTTTGGAAACCCTCTCCCATGCGTTCCTTCAGTTCAAAAGCAACTATTTCATGAACAAGCTGAAATATAACATGACTGAGTTGCTTAATGAGCTTCAAACCTTCGAGTCTATTTCGAAAGAAAAGACTAAAGAAGCTGAGGCAAATGTTGCAGAAGCTCAACCCTCCTCTTCTGCTCAAAAGAATAAGAAGAGGAAGGGGACTGAAGGAAGTGGTAAGTCTAAGAATGGAGGACAACCTAAGAAGAACAAAAGCAACAACAACAAAAAGAGCTCAAACCAAAAGAAGCCTAAAGGAAAATGTTTCCACTGCGGCGTAGTTGGGCACTAGAAGAGAAATTGCAAGAAGTATCTTCAGGAGCTCAAAGAAAAGAAGAACAATGGTAAATCAGATTTACTCGTTTTAGAAGCTTGTTTAGTTGAAGATGATACTTCACCTTGGATAATTAATTCAGGGGCAACTAACCATGTTTGTTCTTCTTTGCAGATGCTTAGTTCTTTAAGGGAGCTTGTCGATGGGGAACAAACGATGAGAGTGGGAACGAGACAGGTTGTTTTGGCAAGAGCAGTGGGAGTTGTTAAACTTTATTTTAGAAATAAGTTTTTAATTTTAGACAATGTTTATTACATTCCTTGTTTTCGTAGAAATTTGATTTTGTTTCCAGGTTATTTGAACAAATGTTTAATGTTTCTTTTAATAATAATTATGTTAATATTTCTAGAAATGGTTTGGATATTTGTTCTGCGCATTTGGAAAATGGGCTTTACACCTTAAGGCCCAACAAAAAAGCACTGCTCAATACCGAAATGTTCAAAGTTGAACAACCTAAACCCAAGAAGCAAAAGATTTCTTCTAATAATGAAACATACCTATGGCACCTTAGATTAGGTCACATTAACCTTGACAGAATTAACAGACTAGTAAAGGAAGGTCCTTTGAAAGAGCTAAAAGTTAGTTTTCTACCAGTTTGTGAATCTTGTCTTGAAGGTAAAATGACTAAGAGGCCTTTCTCTACAAAAGGCAAAAGGGCCAAGGAACCACTTGAGCTAATACATTCAGACGTTTGTGGTCCAATGAATGTACAAGCACGTGGTGGTTATGAATATTTTGTCACATTTATTGACGATTATTCAAGGTATGGTTACATATACCTAATGCAAAGGAAATCTGAAACTTTTGGAAAGTTCAAAGAATTCCAAGCGGAAGCTAAAAAGCAATTAGGAAAGACGGTGAAGAGTCTTCGATCTGATCGAGGAGGAGAATACCTTAATACTGAATTCAAGGACTATATAATAGAACATGGTATTCTATCACAACTCACCGCACCGGGAACACCACAACAAAATGGTGTTACAGAGAGAAGAAATAGGACGTTGCTTGATATGGTGAGATCCATGCTTAGCTACTCATCATTACCCACTTCATTTTGGGGATATGCACTACAAACTGCAGTATATCTTCTAAACATAGTTCCATCTAATTCTATTTCAAAAACACCTTTAGAGTTATATATCTGTATATGGGGGCGTCCAACACATGTGCTAAAAGGTAAGACTGGGAAGTTGGAACCACGTTCTGAAGTATGCTTATTTGTGGGATACCTAAAGGGAACGAGGGGAGGTTTGTTTTATAGTCCACAGGAAAAGAAAGTATTTGTATCGACAAATGCCACTTTTCTCGAGAATGATTATATGACAAACTATAAACCTCGTAGCAAAGTTGTACTTGAAGAGTTACTTTCTGATCAGATCAGACCGCAACCGACAACTGTTGTCGAAGGACAAAATGAGGAGACCACATCTCCTTATCAGAATGTCATACCACCTCGACGTAGTGGGAGGGTTGTGTTGGAAACAAAGTGTGCAGCGAAATTTTAAAAATTTTCATCAGAGTATTTTCCAAAATACAAGTTTGACATGTTATATGTATAAATTAAACAGATCTTACTAACCTTAGTGTGCCGGAGAACCTCCGTGACCTGTGTAGAGAAGTAACATTCCAGAAGAGCCTCAACCAACTGGTCTTCTTTGCTATTCTCTATCCACAACAGGAGTGAATGTGGGCTCACACGTACAGCTCTTCCATCGGTGACTCTCCTTCCAACCAACAGAGAGAACCCAAAGCTAGTGTTCGTGATTTGTGAACAAAAGCTCTCAGGGAGTTTTCAGATGCTCACTAGGAGAGTATCACTCTTAATCTCTCAAATTGATCTGAGTAAATCATTAGACTCACTCCCTTTTTATACCTATTAGTCTTGGGGTCAGTCCATATCAGATTAGGTCTCAAAAAATCGAAACATAATCAATTTTGGATCAATATCTGATAAGATCCGTATGAAAACGCGTAATCTTAACTGTTGTCGGTCGGCAGGCCGAACTTTCTGATAGGCAGGCCGAACACGTCATCCGGCAGGCCGAATTGCCGAGAAAAAATCTCCACGAATCTTTTATTTTCCGCCCAAGATTCTAAAGGATAAAGTCTCAGTTTTGATTCAAATAGCCCAATAGAAAAGATATTTGATCAAAACAAACTTTATCAAGATAATCTCTAAGAAAATAAATCAATTCACAATAATTCTACAAGTTTATCTTGTTCTAATTGTCCAAAATTTAAACAACCGATAAACAGACAAGAATTATCCGAACGCAATAATTCAACAAGTTCATCTTGAACTAATTTTCTTACATAATTAATTCAACCGATAAACAAATATGAATTATTTGATTCTTATAAATTTTAAATCAATATGATAAATCCGACATAAGTCACCAATTATTGGAAAAACACGTCGTGTCGTTACAGGATTTTGTGAGCTAGCAAAGGGGACCAAAATGGACCTATAAAGTTCAAGCTCATCATAATTATGAAACCCAATATCCTAGATATACATTTCACAATTATCAACTCCAACGCTACTCCACTAAAAGCTTGGAGCTGCACTCTAGAACTTTATAGAATTACGAAGCTCGTGTAGCTAAGTCTCCATGACATATCATAGTGTATTGCATCCCCATATGATCATCCATAATTGGCTTAAGGACAAGTTCTATCTTACCTTCCCGATTATTTTTATCTTACGTTTCCATTGTCTCACCATTAGAAAACTTACCTTCCAAAGATAGTATACTATTCGGTTACACCTATGTATCCAAATGGTTGAGCGCTCCAGTTTTTCAATTACAGGACAATGCATATAAGAGGATATCATTACTCCTAAAGAGGGGCTATGGATTCCATATCTATGAATAGCAAGTCTATGCTATCAAGGGTCATGCCTCCAACGTACCGGCATGCATGCCACTATAGAGATGTGGGAGTCACCCATTGGTACATCAAAAGACACAAGTCGAGACAACGGGCCCATTATTCATCTCAGGATTAAAATACACTACAAATGATTGTCTAAAGTGAATCGATTTGCCAAGACAAAATTATTAATCCAAATTAATTCACTTTATGTCCCGATCCAACACATCGTCACCTTTGACAATGTGCCAATATTTCTATTCATGGAGCCCAACTCCGATGGTCAAGACAAACCATCTCCCAAAAGGAATATAGACAACATAACAATCTTTACATGAATAAAGCGCCCAACTTTATTCCCTCGATTGCGGATCATATGTTTTAGACCGTCACCCTAAGAATTGCGTCTTCCGCATAATCATCCCATCATATGCCCAATTCTTAAGGTTTAGACTGACAGTCTCAGACTATTGTTTGCTTATCATACATTCAACAAATATGAACGTAAAGAGGACAATATTTGGTATATATAAATGAATAAATTCTTTATTGATAAAAATGTCTCCAAAAACGTATTACATTTTTACTCCTTAGAGCATACATGTCTAATAGGTTGTGAGACCACCTGCTCGCTACAGGGAACTTGGAGAAGCAAATGTTGCTATCTCTGATAATGGTGAAGATGATCCATTGGCATATCGTGGTGCAATGGAAGTTTCTGAGAAGGAAAAATGGCTAGAGGCTATGAACCTTGAAATGGAGTCCATGTACTCCAATTCAGTCTGGGATCTTGTAGACCTACCTAAAGGGATAAAACCCATAGGGTGCAAATGGATTTACAAGAAGAAAAGTGGAATGGATGGGAAAGTTGAGACTTTCAAAGCTAGGCTTGTGGCAAAGGGTTATACCCAAAAAGAGGGAGTTGACTATGAAGAAACTTTCTCGCCTGTAGCTATGCTTAAATCCATTCGGATTCTTTTATCCATTGCTGCTTGTCTTGATTATAAGATATGGCAAATGGATGTCAAGACTGCCTTTTTGAATGGCTATCTTGAGGAAAGCATCTATATGGTGCAACCAGAAGGGTTTGTAGTCAAAGGTCAAGAGCAAAAAGTTTGCAAGTTGCAGAGGTCCATCTATGGACTCAAGCAAGCTTTAAGATCTTGGAACTTGAGATTTGATGAAACGATCAAATCTTATGGTTTCGATCAAAATATTGATGAACCTTGTGTTTACAAGTACGTCAAAGATAAGAAGGTGGTCTTCTTGATTCTTTATGTAGATGATATCCTACTCATTGGGAATGATGTAGGCGTATTATCTGATGTAAAGAAATGGCTCGCTAGCAAATTCCAAATGAAAGATTTAGGAGAAGCAAGTTATGTTCTTAGAATCCAACTCATAAGAGATCGCAAGAACAAACTGTTGGCGCTGTCTCAGGCATTGTATATCGATAAGGTGCTTATCAGATTTTCGATGCAAAACTCCAAGAAAGGTAATTTGCCTACACGTCATGGAGTTTATCTTTCAAAAGAGCAGTGTCCTAAGACACCTCAAGAGGAAGAAAATATGAGACGGGTACCCTATGCATCTGCAGTAGGAAGTCTAATGTATGCCATGTTGTGTACAAGACCTGACATTTGCTATGCGGTGGGTATAGTCAGTCGGTATCAATCCAACCCAGGATTAGACCATTAGGTAGCGGTTAAACATATTCTCAAGTATCTTAGGAGAACGAGAAACTATATGCTACTTTATTCTGGTGAGAATTTGATTCCCATTGGATACACTGATTCTGATTTTCAATCAGACAAAGACACACGTAAATCTACGTATGGATCAGTGTTTACTTTTGGTGGTGGAGCCATAGTTTGGAGAAGCATCAAACAATCTTGTATTGCTGATTCAACTATGGAAGCAGAATATGTGGCTGCTTGTGAAGCAGCTAAAGAAGCTATTTGGCTCCGTAAGTTCTTAAATGATTTGGAAGTAGTTCCAGGCATGGATAAACCACTCACACTGTATTATGACAACAGTGGTGCAGTGGCAAATTCAAGAGAACCTAGAAGCCACAAAAAAGGAAAGCATATAGAAAGAAAAGATCATTTGATTAGAGAGATAGTGCATCGAGGCGATGTGGAAGTTGTAAAGATACATCGGAAAACAACCATGCCAACCCTTTCACCAAGACGTTACCTGCAAAGAGCTTTGAGGGGCACTTAGAAGGCTTAGGTCTTAGAGACATGTCTCCCCTGCTTTAGGGCAAGTGGGAGATTGTTGGACTTGGTGCCCTAAAAGCTGTGACATTGTACATATTGCTAATAAATAAATAAAATGACATTTATTATTATTTTGGTTGATTATATGTATTATGAATATATTAATAAACATCAAGAAAATTCCATGATTATTTATGTGACTATAAATTTAACATATAAGTGTCATTTGCTCAGGGATAAATTTATAGATAATAATCTAAATAGTCCGTAATAATTAATTAAAGTTTGAGATCTTTAATTAAAAATTACAAGTACGGTCCAATCTCATCTAAAATGAAATAGTCATTATCCGGACTATTAATGTAGAGACATTGGATTGGAGGTACTTTATATAATGAGATTATATAGGACTAGACCAGATAAATTATGAATATCTAATAATCATCCGTTGCAAATAGAGTATTCAAATTTATCACTATGATGATCATATATTTGACAGTCTTAATCCTGAGTATTTATTAGACTCCTATTTATGATATTATGTTTTTTGACTTGCATGGTAAAATTTGTCTAAGCACAAATTATAACTTAGCATCTTGGAAACATAAAGTAATAAATGGCTGAGAATAATATTATACAGATATGGAATCCATTCCTTCCCTATGGCAGTTAGAAAAATAGTTCTCTTGAGTGATAATTCAAGGTTTGAACAGTAGAGCGCTCGTTCATAATAAGATTATGAATTAATTGTTCATTAGAGAATTATTGGAACTCAAGGATAAAGATGTAATAAGAGAGGTGAACGGAAATTGAACCTAGCTCTTATTATAAACTATTTATGGAGGATTGACTTATATGTAATGATTATATCAATAGACTACTCGTTAATTTTCTTTGAGTAATTTCACTATAATCTCAAGAGTTCAGTTTCAGGTTTTTAGTGGAGTAACACTGAAACTAATAAATTTGGCATATTAATCAAAGAGTTTAATTAATTGTTAAATTTATTGGAGCTTGGGTTATAGGTCCATAGGTCCCCAATACCACCTCTGTAACACTATAGTGGATTTTTGCGTAGAATGAATTATACATGTTTAATTTGAAATTATTGAATTCTGAATTAATTATTTCACACTTAAATTATTAATGTAACACAGAAAAATGTTATCTGTGACACATAATGTAATGTGATAAATGTTGTCACATTTAACTGGACATTATTTAATTAATTAATTGGTTAATTTTAAAATCTATTCTTAAATAAATGTGATTTATTTTTGAATTTAGATTTAGATATATATATATATATATATATATATATATATGGTTTTGAACCAAATCTTTATATATATATATATTAATATAATATTATTAAAAAAAAGGAAAAGGAAGAGACGTAACTTACATTTCACCTTTTGTTTCCTTTATATATATATATATATACCGAATCACATTGTGATTCGGTCAAATCAAATTAAAAAAAAAAAGAAGGTAAACTTCCTTTTACTTCACGGATGACTTATATATATACATATGTATGTGTGTGTGTGAGACCGAATCATTTTGTGATTCGGGAAAGAAGAAAAAGAAAAAGAAAAGGGAAAGTAAAAATACTAATGGCTCAGATATAAAAAGGAGAGATAACAGTTATCTCAACAATTTTTATTCACGTAATTTTTAGTGAGAAAAACTAAGAGTTATTCTCTAAAGAAAAAGGTCTGCTATCTCATGTGTTGAGTACATAGCAGATTCAGAAAAGTGTGAGGAAAATTTATTCTTACAGTTTGACACCCACTCGTCTTTCCATTGGTGTGGAGGCTTGGTTTGGAAAATCGTGGTGTCAAAGAGGAAAGCTAGGATACCCTGATAGTCTTCAAAAGGTTAGTAAAAATTCCTAAAGCTTTCTATAATTAAAATTATATATCTATTCCCGATGAACAAAGTTTTCAAAAAATTTTTGTTTGTCAACGATCCGTTTCTTCCACTGCGTTTCATATTTTAATTCCAACAAAAACACCTAACACAAAATTTGCCAACAACCACAAAACAGTGACCAACCGTAACAAACATTCACATGATAAATTATCTATGTCACAAAATAATCTTATAAAAATCCTACATGTAATAGACACTTAAAACTACAACATATCCAAAAATTAGCTTCAAATAAATTTTCAACAATTCAAAACATGTATTAGAATTCAGAGACAAAATAAACCCTAAATACCTAAAGTAGTGAGCAACACATGATCATCATACTCAAATAATTAAAATAAAATTACTTTGACCCTAAAATTTTTATGAAATCCTATAAACATATAAATACAATAGACAAAAAGTCTCATTGTCAAATAAATTTGTTTGGTCATACAAATAGGTCACATAAGCAAGAAGTCCAAAATTCACTAATTTAATAGCCTTAAAGACCTATCTTAGAGAAAATTCAAAAACTCATCAAATATTCATCAAATCACCACGAAATTTTCTAGATCATAACCTAAATATCTATGAATATTTTTGCAAAATTTCATTCAAATCACAATTTGTTTGCTTCTCGAACATAGACTACATTTTTGTAAAAACTAAACGATCAGCAACAATCTGATCATGAGTGGCAGTGAATCAAAATTCAATATCTTAGCATAGAAAACTCCAAATGGCATGAAATTTTGAGGAATATCATATAACACATGCATAAATATCATACTAAAATTTCACACCAAACAGACATTCATAGACAAAGTTATGGGGTTAGATTAAAGGGAGAATACAATTTCAGAAATAATCTAGAATGAGTTTCTTACCTCAAAACAATTCTTCTCAAGCTACTAAGTAAAAACCCAATATTTCATTCAATTATTTGCAAGAAAAATAAGGGAGAAAAGGGGCAAAAAAACATGTAGAGAGGAAAAAAGTGTCTGAGAAAATTTTAGAGAGAGGGAGGAGAGAAAACGATTTTTAAGAGAGAGAAATATATTCGTAAAAACTAAGAATGATGCGAAAAGAAAATAATCTTCTCTATATTTGATGCAGATTTTCTTTAAAAATAAGGGGTATGCGTGTAGGAAGGGGAAACATGAGGAAAAAGTCTAAGATTCGCTCTAACTACTAAATCTTATTTTTTCAAATTAGGAAACCTTATCACAAAAATCAAATATTCCCTTTTAAAAAGTCAAACCTTCCCTAATCATGGATAAGGAAAAGAGATAAAATATATCCATGGTTTAGAATTTTCACAACAAATTAATTATCAATACCACAATTTCAAGAATTATCTGCTGATTTTTCGTCAACAGCCTTCGGCCTACTGATTACTCAGGATCGGCCTGTCGACGTACCACATTCAATATTACACGCAATTAAAACATTAAATATTTATCATACACACATTATAAGTGACTGAACACCTCGAGCATATCAATTCCACATGACCATCACCTGTCATAATTCACAAATAAATAGTTAGTAGCATTATATCATAAAGAAAATACCTAACGTCGTTATATATCTATCATTAACCATTACAAGAAAAATAACGGGTGTTAAAAAATGGATATTTGCTAACGGAGTAAAATTTAAAGAGATTAAGTGATATGTTTTAAAAGTCGGGAGGAATGTGACGAAAGGATAAAATGTGAAAATAATCCTAAAAAAACCAACACCAATAACATCATCGCTATTTTTTTTAATTTTTTAATTTTTTTAATTTGTTTAATTTTTTAATTTTTTTGAAAATGGGACGTCATGCATTCTCTGCTTCGTACTCATACATGATAGGAGTTTCATACGTCTTCCGCAGAAAATATAAATATTACAAAATTTATAAATAACATTTTCCCTCCTCGAATCCCATTCACAGCAAAAAGCTCCGCTTTTTCCTTTGCAAATCCGCCATTCTCTCTCTCTCTCTCAACACGGATGATCTGCACCTCGGCAGACCATCTCTAAATCCTCTCTCTCTGTCTCTCTTCCTTTTTCTCATTTAAGAATGAACACTTACACTGGCCTTTCCGAGACCTTTCCGATTCCAGACAGAATCCCGACTCAGACACCGAACAGCGACTCTACTTCGTTCCTTACAGGTTCTCTCTCTTTCTCTCTAGCTTTCTGCAGATTTACTTCATATCACTTCAATTCGACTCTATCCACAGCATCACATTCTGAAATCTGAATCCGAAACCTTAATCAATTTTCCCTGATTCTGTTTGTTTGGCCGCCCAGAGAGAGAGAGAGAGAGAGAGATAGAGAGATGCAAATGTGGCTTAGGATGCTGAAGCGAAAACTTGCAATGTTTTTATTCTGGTTTCGTTATTTCTGAGATTCGAGTGTTGTTGTGGATTTGATGTGTGAATTGGGGATTTTCTCAGGTGGTGGAAGGATGCGCAAGATTCGGTCTTGGGAGATTCTGAGGGAAAGAGAGGGATTGTGTATGCCGCGTCGTCGGCTTCGGCATATGCGGGTCCGATGAAGATCATCAGCAACATTTTCAACTCGGATCTTGCGTTTAATCTCAGGAGAAAAGAAAACTGTGTGGGGAATACGGAGAATGGTGACGTGGGTGTCTCGGGAAGAGACTTTGCATTGGTTCTGGAGAAATGTGGGTTGAGGCACTCAAATGGTAAGTATAGATTGCTAGCTTCTTATATACTTTGAAAGTAAATTGAGAAAGCCAGTATTTGATTGAATTGTTAACGATTGAATGGTTATTTCGTTTAAATGCTAGTAAATTTTGTTTACTTGAACAGTTTCTGTTATGCATAAATTCTGTTTTCTCCTTGTGATCTTCTGGCACTTAATGGGCTGTTTTGTATTTATTTGGAATTGGTTTAATGTGAATAAGAATCGGTTGTTTTTTTCCCTGCATGTTGGAGATAACCATTTGTTACTGCTTCTCACACCTTGCTCTCTGGTATCCGTTTCTCTTAATTCTAGATGAAAAGTTTCCACTCTTGAATTTCCTTCTTTGTAATTAATTGGGTTCTATATGATGTGATATCTTGAGGCAGAATAGTGTCTTTAAGGGTAATATGCTTGAGATGGCATCAACATCAATGATATGCAATATGTGCTTAATGCTTGAGGCGGCAGAATTTGTTTTTATCCTTTCCCCCATTTTTAGTGTGTTCTCTTTTGTGATGAGCAATTTGACTTTTTAATAGCCATTGTCTGGTACCATAATTCATGGAGTGTTTAATAGTTTCTTTTTGATAATAAATCCATTTAGTATCTTAAATCTGGGATCGTGTGCTATTGACGTAGGCATAGTGATTCAAAAGTGTCAATGAAGGAAGGTAGAAGTTTTTCATCTGCAGAAGATGACATGGCAGACGTCTATCCTTTACAACTCAGGCTGTCGGTTTTGCAAGAAACAAATTCTCTGGGAGTGAGGATTAGCAAAAAGGTCAGTGTTCAAAAGTAGACCCATTTAGCTGTACTTACCTTTTTCATTAGCACACACTTTTAAGATTAAAGATCAATATTTTACCTTCTGAACATGATTTTAACTTATAAGAATAAAATATTCCTTATGATGCATGCAATTCGTCATTTTATATTATTTTTCCTTGTAAATGCATAGGACCTATTTGACAGAATAACATGTTTTATTTTTGTTAGAAATTTGGTCAATTTTTTACCCTCTCACAAATTGATGTAAGAGGGAATGTCTCTGGCACATTTATTATCCACAAGTATAGATATTGTAGAGCTTGCTGAATGTCATTTTACTGAATAGACTAATTCTAAATAACTTCATTAAATCTGATTTCAACGACGTGTAATGTGATATTTAGGATTCCCTTTCATGGGGATTATTATGTCTTCAGATTGTGGTACAAATTCGATGACAGTTTATTTTTTGAATGAATTTTGGTGAATGGTCTATCTGTTATCTTTTTTATTTTGGTCGTTGGTTTTATTCCATGTAGCTCTTATGCTGTTTATTTATTTATTTTTATTTTAGGATAATGCAGTTGAGTTCTACAAAAGAGCCTGCAAAATATTTGGCGTGGAGTTGGAACTGGTAATTAAGCCTTAATATGAAATACCATTCTTTTTACAATCAAGTAGAGTGCTTTTAACTAAAATTTATTGTGCAGTTACGCATCTGGGACTTTTCTGGGCAGACGAGTCTATTTTTGCTAAGTGATAAGCATAAGTTTTCAAGAGATTGTCAACGGCAGTCTGATGAGGTAATTGCGGCTTGATTGGCTAAATATGATGCTTCACATTAGTACTTGTGCAATCTTGTAGATGGTCTGTGTTTATCCATGATTTCATCTTTTCTAGTTTGAAACTTAATTATGCTATGTGATTAATATTGTTTTGAAGTAATCAAATAGGTTTTAGGACTTACAAACTTCTATTAGTCCGTGTGTTGTAATTATTGCGAATATGACATCAGGTGGTTGTTTTAGTCTCGAACTTGGGATTAAAAAATTTTTTTTATTGTTTTTCTCAAAATTTTTCAATATTTACCTGATGAATGCTGAAGTTACTGGTCAATCATGTATTCATATTTTTCTCCACCTGGCCTTGATCTTGCTTGATGTTGTTCCTGGTGTTGCCTTGCTTTCTCACCAGCTTGACTCATCCTTTAATATGGCTATATCACATTAATATTTTGTTATTTTGATGAAACCTTCTCAATGCCTTCTGCATGTAGAATGTCAAGCAGAAAACATTCTTCTTGCCCTCTTAGCAGGAAAAAATAAAAAAGTTTCCCTTTGTATTTATTCTTTACGTTTTGGTAAGTTTTTTTGATATCTTATATAGAGAAATGCTTTTCAATAACTTGTTTTTATTATTGTAGTCAATGTTGAGAACATTGTCACCTCATTATTTTTATTTGATGCTTGGTTTTCTATCCTATCTAAGTAGTTTTTAAGTTGGAAAAAAGTAACTTTTGGCTTCTCTTGCTCTCTTTATGGTTACTTGATATGTTGATTCCGGGATTACGATATACCGCAGCATTCGAAATGGTATTAGCAAATAGATCATGGGATAGTGATTTTGTTTTTCTATGTAAGGCATAGTACACTTCATGAATCTTCTTACAGAACGGAATTTGTTTCTTTTATGTCAACCAGTGATGTTATAGATATTACATGTTCCTTGGTATCTTTGTATTGGTCTTAAGCAGAAAAAATTCTAGATGGGCCTACTTTTCTGGTTGATTGGCTATTAATTGATTAACCGATACAATAATTCATCTTTTAGTTCTTGTTACAGATTCTATTGGACTTGCAAGTTTATGGGCTATCAGACTCAATTAAATGCAGAAATGGGAAAAAAGATGAGATGGTAGTACAACATTCTTCCATGGCACATTCCTCTTCTACTTCAATGATGATGAATGGTAGTGCTGGCAATGGAAGTTCAAATTTCCTTAGTTGGAATTCATCTTTTCTGGGAAGCTCTTTTGAAGCTGGGACTTTGGGACTAACAGGGTTAACAAACCTTGGAAATACTTGTTTCATGAACAGTGCACTTCAGTGCTTAGCTCATACACCAAAGCTTGTTGACTATTTTCTTGGAGATTATGGTCAACAAATAAATCATGAAAGTCCAGTGGGCATGGATGTGTGTCTTGGACCCCTCCATAATTTGTTTCTTATTATTCATGAATTGTATTTTTTTTAATAAGGTTACTCGAATAAGAAGTGCTGTAATTTCGAACACAATTTTCTGTACTTGGTCATTTTTATTAACATCACTTTGTTTCTAGGGTGAGATTGCTCTGGCGTTTGGAGATCTGTTAAGAAAATTATGGGCTCCTGGAGCAACTCCGGTGGCTCCAAGATTATTCAAATCAAAACTTGCTCGATTTGCTCCTCAATTTAGTGGCTTCAACCAGCATGATTCTCAAGTCAGTAACTTTTCTTGCCTTCTGTATTTCTTTTCTAGGTTTTGAGTTTAATGAAGGTTGTAAGTTTCCAAGTTATCTTAATTTGATGATTCTTACGGCAATAGGAGCTCCTGGCATTTTTGCTGCATGGACTCCATGAAGATCTCAACCGTGTAAAGTGCAAACCATATATGGAAGTTAAAGATACCGAGGGTAGACCAGATGAAGAAGTTGCTGATGAATATTGGCAGAATCATTTAGCTCGCAATGACTCTATCATCGTTGATGTGTGCCAAGTAAGTGGCTTCATTTTGGTGCATGGGCACGCTTATCCACATTGGCAGAATCATTTAGCTGGCACATAAGGCATGTAGACTAACCCCTCTTCTGGTTTTTCCTTGATGAAATCTCTGTCGATCTCTATATGCTTTGTCCTGTCATGTTGGATGGGATTATAAGCAATGTTAATTGCTGATTTATTGTCGTAGTATAGTTTCATAGGGCCTTCACACTTGATCCTCAAATCATCTAGAATGATCTTAAGCCACAACAATTCACACAATCCTTGAGCCAATGCCCTAAACTTTGATTCTACACTGGACCTGGCTACCACATTTTGTTTTTTGCTTCTCCAAGTTACCAAATTGCCACCAAGAAATGTGCAATAGCCAGATGTCGATCTCCTATCTACTGTAGATCCTACATAGTCTGCATCCGTATAAGCTTACAATGTGAGGTTATTGTTTCTTTTGAATAGAACTCCTTTTTTCGGACAACCTTTTAAGTAGTGTAACACCCGATAAGCAGCTTGTAGATGGGATTCTCTTGGATCGTGCATGAACTGACTAATCACACCTACTGAATATGCTATGTCTGGTCGAGCTGAGCAAGATAGATGAGTTTTCCCACTAACCTCTGATACATCTCCTTATCAACGGTTGGTTCTTCTTTTGCCTCCCAGAGTTTTTGATTTGGCTCAATAGGTGTAGCTGCCAGTTTACAAGATAGTTTTCCTGTTTCCCTCAAAAGATCCGTCACATACTTCTGCTATGAGATGAATATTCCCTGTCTCGAGTAAGAAACTTCGATTCCAAGGAAGTATTTTAGTCTTCCTAGCTCCTTGATCTCAAATTCTCTAATCAAACACTGCTTTAAGGCTTGTTTCTCCTCCCCATCATTCCCGGTGACAGTGATATCATCAACGTATACAAGAAGCGCTGTCATCCCCCTTTTTGCTGAATGTTTGATGAAAAGAGTATGGTCTCCTTGGCTCTGTCTGTATCCTGTTGCCTTCATTACCCTGGCAAATTTTCCGAACCAGGCTCTAGGCGAATGCTTAAGCCCGTATAGAGCTTTTCTCAACCTACACACTTTATTAGTTGTTTCTTTTCCTTCAAAGCCCGGTGGGATGCTCATGTAAATTTCTTCTTCTAGGTCTCCATGCAAAAAGGCATTCTTCATGTCATACTGTTGAATCTGCCAATTGAAATGTGTTGCTAGGGATAGTAGGATTCTTACAGTGTTCATCTTCTCCACTGGAGCAAACGTCTCTTGAAAATCGACTCCATATGTCTGGGTATAGCCTTTAGCCACCAGTCTTGCTTTATACCTTTCGAGAGAACCATCAACCCTGTATTTCAGAGTAAAAACCCATTTGCAACCAACTAGATTCTTCCCCTTGGGCTTGTCAACAATCTCCCAAGTCTTGTTTTTCTCGAGGGCAGCCATTTCTTCTGTCATGGCATTTCTCCATTTGGTTTTTGACAATGCCTCAGATAGAGTGTTTGGGACAGAGACAGTGTTTAAGCTTACAATGAATTTTTTCTAAAGTGGTGACAGATGTTTAAGTGAGACATAGTGTGACAAAGGGTACAAGGGTAGCTTTGTGCATTCTTGGGTACCTTTTCTAATAGCAATAGGAAGATCTGAATCATCTTTCTGTGTTTCAGTAGAGTGTATGTGCAAGGAGGGATCAGAACTTACCATGTTTTCATTTTCAGAACTCGGATTGAAATTTTGGACTTCCGTCAGGTCAAGAACAGTCGATTTTCTCTAATACACCTGAGGAAACCTATTAGACTCATAAATTCGAACATTTGTGGGAATAGACAGATTCAGGAACTGACTTTGGAGTGGATACTGACTCGATCTGTTTATTAGTAGAAGAAGATGGGACTAAGGAAGAAATATCAAGGGAACCAAAGGAACCAAGATCACCAAAGTTTTTATCCTCTATGCGTGAAATCTCCCACTGAAGGTAAGACTCTAAGAAGTATGGTTTATTCTCAGTAAAAGTGACATCTGCAGATGTGTAGAGTTTCCTAGAAGGAGGATGATAGCACTTATACCCTTTTTGTGTGGATGAATAACTGAGAAACACACACTTAATTGCTCGGGGGTCTAATTTTCCTCTATGTTGATTGTGAACATGAACAAAAGAAGTACAACCAAAGACTCTAGGTGTGAGACCATTTGAGGTTCTGAAATGTGGATTAAACTCGGCAAAGACTTCCATGGGAGTTTTGAAATCTAATGTTCGTGAGTGTAGTCTATTTATCAGGTATGTTGCAGTAAGAATAGCTTCTCCCCAATAGGATTTAGGAACATTCCCTTGAAATAACAATGCCCGTGTAGTATTAAGTAAATGGCCATTTTCTCTCTCTACAACCCCATTTTGTTGTGGCGTGTTATTACAAAATGACTCATGGATGATACCTTCTTTTTGGAAGTAAGGGGACAAAATTTGATTGAAAGTCTCTTGCGTTGTCAGGCCTAAAGCTTTTGATCTTTACCCCGAATTGATTTTGAATCATGGAGTGAAAGTTTGGAATGACACCACTAATATTAGAGTTTTGCTTGAGTAAAAATAACCATGTAACCCTGGTACAATCATCAATTAGAGAAACAAACCAACAAGACCCGTAAATATTTGGAATTGTGGATGGCCCCCAAATGTCACTGTGAATCAAATCAAACGGATGTGAACTTCTTTTATTACTAATAGGAAAGGGTACACGAGTATGTTTTGCAAATTCACAAATGTCAATGAAAATCTGTAATATTCAATCCTTTAAACAAAGAAGGAAACATGACATTTAATACTCAAAAAGATGGATGACCAAGATGAAGGTGATAAAGCCAAATAACATCTTCATTGGAAGAACTAAGAAATGACAAAGACAGATTATTCGTGACTCTCTTCGAGGGACTTGGTGCTTCAAGATAATAGAGACCATTCCTTTCCTTAGCAAGTCCAATCTTCCTCCCCGAGCCCTGGTCCTGAAAAACACAGTAGGAAGGATAAAATATTGCACAACATTTTAAATCTTATGTAAGCTTTTGAATTAAAAGAAGATTTGCTGATAGTTTTGGTACATGGAGGACATCTTTAAGGATTAGAAAAGGTGTCACATAAATGTCTCATAATCCTGCAATTGTAGCTAGAGAATCATTTGCTACTACAATTTTCCTATTACTAGGGCATGGAGTGTAGGTTTTGAAATATTGTGAGGTGTCGGTCATGTGATCAGTGGCTCCTGAGTCAACGATCCAAGAGTTGGCAAAACACTTATCTGAGGCATGTAAACCAAAGGAAAATGGAGTCTTACCTGAAAGTGCCAATGAACATGTACCGTGTTCTTCTCAAGAGATCCTAGTAGGTCTCTAAGTCTCTCGATCTCCTCATTGTTGAGCCCCCTTTTCTCCTACCCTTCTTTTTGATTGGTTTGCTCAGTAAAATGAACTTGAGATCTCTGTTGTCCTCCCTGTGATTTATGCTATCCTCCTCGGTTGCTCCATTCTCTGCTTGACGGTTTTCCATTCAGCTTCCAACAATTCTCCCTGGTGTGCCTAAGCTTTTTGCAGTAGGTGCACCATAAATTGTCCTTGTTATCTCTCCACTGACCCTCTCGAGTGTCTCTCCCTGAGGATCTTGACAGGTCCTCCTTTCCTCTTTCTTGTATCTGAAGTTGATCAGTCTTTGACACCAAGGCTGACCCTTCTGGAGTTTTTGGTTCAAGTATTATACCCCTTCGACTTTCTTCTGCCCGAATTAGAGAGATTGTCTCCCCCAATGAGGGTGTTTCCTCCTTGCTGAGAATCTGCACTCTAACCTGATCAAATTCAGGGTTGAGTCCAGCTAGAATATCATACACCCGGTCTCTCTCAATAAAATTCTTCAAAATAGCAGCGTCATCTGGGCATTTCATCTCAAATACTCGAGAATAATCAAGTTGCTGCCACAAGTTCATCAGTTGATTGGCATATTTTGTCACTGTTTTGCCTTCTTGCTTGGTTGCACTTGTTTTCACCTTAACTTCATACACTTGGGCTGCATCATGAGCTTTCGAATAAGTCCGGCGAACAAAGTCCCAAATTTCCTTTGCAGTTGTCAAGAACATGCAAGTATCACTTATGGTTGGGTCTGTTGAGTCCCACAACCATGACATAATCATTGAATCAGCTTCATCCCATGTTTTAAACGTTAGGTCTCCCTTTTTTGGTCCTGTCCCGAGAATATGGCTCAGCCTTCCTTTGCCCTTAAGGTATGTTCGGACAAATTGAGACCATTTGAGATAATTTTTCTCGTTCAGCCTATAGGTTGCTCGGATGTTTTGCAAATCACTCGTCATATGGGTTGAATTCACTTCTTTTGTCTGGTTGGAAATGTTTGGCGTTGTGCTTTCAGACATGGTGGAAAAAAGGGAAAAAAATAGTAGGAGAAAAACTTGTGATTTATAGAAGAGATTTACACAACGATGAAGGCTGTGATTGATTGATAGTGGCAATGAAGGCCACAAGTTGATTGAAACCCAGAAAACACTATGTTTTGTTTTCAGAAAAAAAAGAGCAAGGGCTAAAAAGAATCTCTGTTTTGTCTTCAAAAAACAGAGCAGCAAAAAGAAAGGCCGTAAAGGCCAAAGTCTTTAATCCCAAAAAAGCCTTGGCTCCGATACCATGACACAAAACAGGGATGAATTTTCTTCTTATGTCTTATTATTGAAAGAAAACGTACACAACAATATATAGACTTCTAGATTACAAAAGTAGGAAACTTTAGCTAAAGCTGTCAATCCCATAATACAAGGAGCCCAAAAATAAAACTTTCTAAACTAATCCTATACAGGCTGTAAAGCCTGTTGAAATATGCTTCCTATGACAACTGTACAATCCATCACACAACTGTACAATTCCAACACCAATATTTTGTCTTGATCAATGAGCGACACAATTGGTCTGGGAATGGGTGGTGAAGGCGAGGAAACTGCATTGGGTGATAACTTGAGTATATCCCAAGACTTATCTTCATCTTCTTCTAAAATCTCCCCTTGATGAGAACGCTTGGTAAAATAGCGTTGATTTTTAAATATAGTAACGTCCATAGACACAAACATAGGATGAAGTGATGGACAGTAACACTTGTATCCATGTTGTGTAGATGAATACCCAATAAACACGCATTTTGTTGATTTTGGGTCAAGTTTTGAACGATTTTGAGGCTGAACATGTGCATAGATTGTACAACTGAACGTCTTGAGAGGAAGAGAAGAGATGGACCGAAAGTTAGGATATGTGTGGAGGACTGAAATTGGAGACTTGAAACTCCAGACTTTTGAAGGCATTCTATTTATAAGATGAGATGTGGTGAGAACAGCTTCACCCCAATGGTGTTTAGGAACATTCATAGTGAACATTAGGGCTCTAGCAACTTGTAGGAGATGGCGATTTTTTCCTTCTGCTACACCATTTTGTTGGGGTGTATCTGGACAAGAACTTTGATGAATGATCCCATTTGATGCAAGATATTCTCCAAGAATTGAGTGAAAATATTCTTTTCCATTATCAGTTCTCAAGGTTTGGATAGAAGTATGAAACTGATTTTTTTATCATTGAATGGAAAGTTTGAAATGTTCTTATAGCTTCTGATTGTTCTTTGAGGAGATAGATCCAACAAACTCTAGTGAGATCATCAATAAATGTAATGAACTATTGGGTACCAAAAATATTTTTAACATGAGAGGGTCCCCAAATATCACTATGAATCAGAGAGAATGGGTGTGACTCTTTGTTTGGTCTGACAGGGTATGAAGTGCGAGTGTGTTTGGCTAAATGACAGACTTTACAATTGAAAAAACTAGGATTTTTATTCATAAACAAATCAAGGCAAAAACGTTTTAGATAATGAAAATTGAAGTGGCCTAACCTATGGTGCCACAACATTATTACATCATAAATTTGAAACAGAGGAAGAATCACTCTCAGCTATAATAGCTTGTTCTTCCATGCATGCTTCATTTTCAAGATAGTAGAGTCCCCCATCTTCTCTAGCAGTGCCAATCATCATTTCCAATCCCAGCTCCTGTATTTCACACAAATTACCAGAGAATTTAGCAGTACACTTGAGGTCATGAGTCAACTTGCTGACTGAAACAAGGTTACATTCTAGTTTCGGAAATGAAGAGCAGAATGTAGAACAAGGGAATCTGACAAGTAAACTGAACCTTTTCTAGCCATAGAAGAGTAAGTTGCATCTGCTATTTTCACTCTAGAGTTCTCATGATAGGAAGTGCAAGAGTGAAATAGGGATGGATTACTTGTCATATGATCTGAGGTACTAGAATTGAATATCCGGGAAGTTTGATTTTTTACATACAAGACAATACCTTTGAGGGCAAAACTGCATGTGGCTATATTGGAGTTTGATCCAGCCTGCTAACTGAGAAGTCAGTATAGGTGCTCAAGTTGTCCTTTGTTTAGAAAAACTCCAGTTGACTCACTGCTCGTGGACTCTTCTGATTTTTCCTCAGCAGATGCCTGAAAGCTCTTGCCTTGATTTGGTCCTTGTGGTGGTTTAGCGTTTGTGGGTCTTCCATGGAGGTCCTAACATTTTTCTCTGGTGTGGCTGATTTTGTTACAATGACTGCACCGTGGTTGCTGCCCTTGCTTCTAATCTTCACTAGGTCAGTTTAGTGTGTTTTTTGCTACAAGGGCTGTAGTCTTAGTAGGTCTCTCACCTGAGGAAGCAACGGGTGGGTCCTTTTTACTGCCGTGCATGACTTGATGCCTGCCAGCTTCTTGACGCACTTCAGCAAAGGCTTAACCGATGGATGGTAACGGCCGTCTACCCAATATTCAGCCCCAGACTTCATCCAACTCTTTGTTGACTCCTACAAGGAATTCATACAAGCGTTCCTTCACAAGGTGACTTGAAACTTCACGTTCTCCTCAAGATCTCCCCAATCTACCTCATAGTGCATATCCAATTCTTGCCAGTGTCTGCAATGCATTGTAATACTTGGTTATATCCATACTGCCCTACTGCAGATCCTTGAGTTTATTCTTGATTTTGAAAACTTGTGAAGCGTTTTCAAGATCAGAATAATTCACCTTGATAGCATCCCAGACTACCTTGGCAGTTTTGAGGAATAAGTAGGTGTGACTAATATGTGGCTTCATTGAATTTATCAACCATGCCATAACGATGGAATTATTCAGTTCCTAGTAGGAATACGTTGGATCAGTCGCACTCGGGCGTCTCACCTCATCGGTGATGTAGCCAAGTTTTCCACATCCTCTAATCACCAAGAGAACTGATTGAGACCATTGCAAGAAATTTTTGCTATCTAAACGGTGGTTTGTGATTTGCAGAGATGCGTTTTCTCTGAAGGATTGCAATGCCACTAACGGAGTGGGCTATAGAACCATGGCTGGCAAAACAAACTCAGATATCGTTTACGAGGGCACATCCTTCTCCTGACTTGATGTTGAACTCTCCTTCCCGGCGCTCATCTTCTTGTGTCGTCAATGGTGGCGGAAACAAGAATTGAGCAAAGAGAAAGAACAAGCATGAGGTTCTGATACCATAAAACTTTTGAGAGGAGAATAACAGTCTATTATTTTTATTGACTCATTGTCGAACAATATTTGAATAGATGAAGAAAACCATCTGTTCTACAAAAGAGGAACCTAAAAGCACCTAAAGATATGGCACGCAGGCCATTTATTGAAAACAACAACTTGCCAAAAAATAAGGAAATGGAAATAGCAATTATGTAAAAGAATCAAAAGAAAAATCAAATACCCAAAATAGCTGATTCGCTCAATCTCCCAAGTCAGCCTAGAATCATGGATTCCAACAAAAAGGCTACATTTGCAGACTCCAAATCCTTAGCATTAATGTTAAAAAAAAGGGGAATAACTATATTTGAATGATACAGAAGTTCAAAAACAAAAAAAGAAAAAAGAAAAAAAAAAGAAAGATTGCATCATATGGTAGCTTGTGGACCATGTGAAAAAAAAAAGAAGAAATCTTTTTAGAGACTTTTCCATTAGGGTACCATTTCTTGGGAGGTCCAAAAAAAAAAAAAAAAAGAAGAGAGAGTACACCAGTTAGCATGAATATCAAGCATAAACTGTAGGAGTGGTGGAGTTATTTAAATTTTTAGCTTCTGTATGGCTTTAGACAAAGTAGATGAAAATGGCACATCTTGGTACCTGGTCAATGCTAACCATAGTATTCTTCACTATGTCGCCTCTTATCTTTAGTGTCACAAAATTTTCACTATGGTGTTACAATATTAATTAAAATTTTATTCTTTTGATTTATGATTTCGTATAGAATATAAGTGATTTATCTACTAAAGCAGCTCTATGCCATTTGTTGATTTTTTTCCCTTGTTGGATATGTATCATTATCTATTAAAATTTACATTATAAAATCTATTCTTCCTAAATACGGTGACCAAAAGTTAAAAAAGCCTTCATCTTCTTCATCAGGCATTACAACTTTTGGAGTAGAAGCAGTGTAACTTAACATATACTGTAGCTACATTGATATTTATGGATGTTCTTTAAAAGACCAAAATCTAGGTAGCTTGCTTGATTGTGAATTTGCGTATTGGATCAGACCCTACATTTGTGTGTACGTGCAATTGCATGAATGATTGAGGCTTGATTCTTTATTGATATATTTGTGTCGGAAAGACAAACAAAATCCCATGCTTTGTGGCATATTACCCTTAGTTTCCTTATATTAGGAGGGTGTTAATTTGTTCACTGATTTCTAGGACTCCTCTATTTTTCCTTTATTCCTTTTTTTCCTAAGATTAGATTATTGTAATGTCTATATATGTTGTAATTTTGGCTGATGATGAATAATAATAAAAATAAGAGAGAATTGCTCAATCTTCTCTTCTTCTTTTCTCCTCCGGTCATTTGGTTGATCAGCAAAGCTTGCTGGTGTAACTCAGAAATCATGTCATCCATGTCAGAATCAACCTTGTCACAAATCATTACAAATCCTCCTATGTCTATTACCTCTAACCACCCAGAAAATCCATCTATCCAAATAACCACACATAAACCAAATGGAAGCAATTTTAGAGAGTGGTATCAATCTGTCCTGCTTGTGATAAAGGGCAGAGGAAAGATGGGATATCTCACTGGAGCGGCACCTGCACTAGATGCAACAAATTATAGCATGTGGGAGGCAGAGAATTCGATTGTGATGGCCTGGTTGATTAACTCGATGGAGCAAAGGATTAGATGCTTTTACCTGTTCTATCAAACGGCAAAAGAAATATGGGATGCTGTGAGAGAGATGTATTCGGATATGGAGGATATCTCACAAAGATTTGAGATTCGTTCTAAACTTCGGAATACTAGACAAGGTACATTGTCTGTCACTGAATATTTCAATAATCTCTCTGAGCTGTAGCAAGAAATAAACCTGTTCCAAAATGTTTCCTGGAAACATCTTGAAGATGGAGTCCAGTACAGCAAAATGGTGGAGAATGATCGAGTCTTTGATTTTTTACATGGCCTAAATCAAGATCTTGATGAAGTAGGAGGTCGTATACTTGGCACAAAGCCTCTACCTTCACTGAAGGAGGCATTTGCTGAAGTGAGGCGGGAGGAAACGAGAAGGAAAGTGATGACTTCATCCTCAAAAAATCCGGTGGCAGCCCAAGGATTTGCGTTGACCACAAGTCGTGTGGATTCAAAAGCATCTAACGGGAAAGACAAGTAGATATGGTGCGAGCACTGTAAGAAGCCGTATCACACCAAGGATACGTGCTGGTATCTCCATGGAAAGCCTGCTGATTGGAAGGCTCGAAGTAAGAGGAAAAATAGTAAAAATGCTTATGTGGCCGAAACAACAACTGCTACAGCCCTTCAAGCATTTACGGCAAAAGAGATGGAGGTTCTCTGACGACTGATGAGTTCTTCATCTACTACAAAGGAGTCCGACTCTAATTCATCTAGTTCCACAGGACCTGCTACCTTAGCTACTCATAGAGGTATTGTATTTGTCTTGTCACACAAAGGTGCACATAACACCTGGATTGCAGATACTGGTGCATCTGATCATATGACAAGCTCGAGCATAGGTTTTAGGAACTATAAACCTTGTAGTGAGAATATTGGAATTACCGTGGTAGTGGTTCTGTGTGCACAGCAACAGGGAAAGGAGACTTGGAGGTTAATGGACTGGAGTTGAAGTCGGTTCTTCATGTTCCTAATCTAGAGTGCAACTTACTTTCAGTTAGTAAAATAACTAGAGACTTGAATTGTTCTGTAACCTTGTCTCCTTCCTCTTGTACCTTTCAGGATTTGTCATCGGCGAGGACAATTGGGAATGCTGAGGAGCGAAGTGGTCTATACTATCTATCGGGTGTTGACTCTTCTCCAAGTCCAAAGTCATCTACTATTTTATCATTATTTTCTAATTCCAATGTTCAGTTGTGGCATAATAGATTGGGTCACCCAAGTTTCGTTTACTTAAAACATTTGTATCCTCATTTGTTTGTTAATAGAGATCCCTCTTTGTTTCATTGTGACCATTGTATTCTTGCAAAACAAACACGTGCATCATATCCTTCTCATATGTACAAACCATCTAAACCATTCTATTTAATTCATAGTGATATATGGGGACCATCAAGAGTCACAAGTTTAACTGGTGAAAGGTGGTTTGTTACCTTCATTGATGATCATACATTGGTGTGTTGGGTCTATTTAATGAAAGAAAAATCTGAGATACCCACGATTTTTAAGCAATTCCACAGAGTCATCACAAATGTATTTCAATCTTCTATACACATCCTTCGAACTGACAATGGTCGGGAGTATTTTTCTCATGAATTTAATGTATATCTCAAAGAGCATGGGATACTTTATCAAAGTTCATGTGCTTATACTCCTCAACAAAATGGGATTGCCGAACGGAAAAATCGTCATCTTTTGGAGGTTGCCAGGTCAATCATGCTTGGTAGTAATGTCCCTTATTCTTTTTGGGGTGAAGCTATTCTCACGTCAGCCTTCCTTATCAATCGTGTTCCTACAAAAGTCCTCAAGTATAGAACCCCAATCAATGAGCTGTTATCTGTATTTCCTTCTACTCGTGTTCATAATTCTCTTAAACCTTGTGTATTTGGATGCATAGTATTTGTTCATAATGTTCAGCCAAATCGGGGCAAGTTTGATCCAAAAGCTATTAAATGTCTTTCTTGTCTATTCCTCTACTCAAAAAGGTTATAGATGTTATCATCCCTCCACAAAATGGTTTTTTGTCTCTTGTGATGTCTCATTTGTTGAGGATCAATTCTTCTATTCCCAAGTTTCTCTCTAGGGGGAGAATTCTACTCAGGGAGATAAACATTGGGATCCGGGGTTTTTTCCTTTAAATAGTCAAGATGTCCAAAATATGTCTTCACATGTCATGTCCCAATCTGAGCCTAGTGGTGATGACTTAAGCAAAGGGGGAGTAAGCTGTATGAGAGGAAATGAAGGCACTGAAAGATAATGGAACGTGGGAAATGGTACAATTGCCTGAAGGAAAGAGAGTAGTGGGCAGCAAATGGGTATTTATAGTGAAATTTAAACCGGATGGGACTATAAAACATTATAAGGCCAGACTAGTAGCCCAAGGTTTTACTCAAACCTATGGAATTGACTATGAGGAGACTTTTGCACTGGTAGCCAAATTGAATTTGATCAGAATTATAATGTCCATTGCTGCTAATTTAGATTGAGGGCCATATCCATTAGATATCAAGAATGCTTTCCTCAATGGCACTCTTGAGGAAGAGGTATATATGAGGTCTCCTCCAGGATTTGAAGCAGAAGAAGGGTTAGACAAGGTGTATAAACTAAAAAAATCTCTTTATGGTCTAAAACAGTCTCCGAGGGCATGGTTTACTCGATTCACTACAGTGATGAAGGATTTCGGTTATACTCAAGGGCAAGGTGACCATACCTTGTTCGTCAAGAAGAGCAAGTCCGGTAAGCAAGTTGTGTTAATTGTGTATGTAGATGATATGGTAATTATGGGAGATGATGAAGAAGAGATTGATAACTTAAAGAAGCAACTACAAGCTAAGTTCAAGGTAAAAGATTTGGGAGAACTAAGGTACTTTCTTGTAATGGAGGTTGCAAGAAGTCGTAAAGGGATTTTTATTTCACAAAGAAAGTACACACTTGACTTGCTTAAAGAAACAGGTAAACTCGGGTGTAAACCAGCAAGTACTCCCATGGAATGGCATTGGAAATAGAAGATTGCAGAAGATGATCCTCCTGTAAACAAAGAAAGCTACCAGCGTTTGGTTGGGAAGTTAATTTACCTATCTCTTACTAGACCAGATATCGTCTTCAGTGTCAGTGTTGTAAGCCAATTTATGCATGCTCCAAAAAAGGGGCACATGGAGGTAGTAAATCAGATTCTGAGATATTTAAAAGGGTGTCCTGGCAAAGGTGTGCTGTTTAAAAGGACTAATGTTAGAAATGTGACTGGTTTCTCAGATGCAGATTGGGCAGGAGCTGTTGATGATAGCAAGTCTATTGCAGGATATTGCACAAAGGTCTGGGGAAATCTGGTAACTTGGAGGAGCAAAAAGCAATCTGTGGTAGCCAGAAGTAGTGCTGAGGCGGAGTATAGGGCTATAGCTCAAGGGATTTGAGCTTATTTGGATACAAATGTTCATGGAAGATTTGAACATGCAAGTAACAGGGCCTATAAAGTTTTTTAGTGACAGTAAATCAGCTATTTGCGTGGTTCATAATCCTGTACAACATGATCGAATGAAACACGTAAGGATTGATAGAAACTTCATCAAGACAGAGGTAGAAAGTGGAATCATCGACTTGTCTTATATCTCTACCAACTTATAGAAAGCAGATGTTTTCTCTAAAGCTCTTCAGAAGTCAAGATTTGATCTTTGTGTGAGCAAGCTAGGAATGACAAATATCTATTCACCAGCTTGAGGGGAGTGTTGGAAAGACAAACAAAATCCCACGCTTTGTGGCATATTAGTCTCAGTTTCCTTATATTAGGAGGATGTTAATTTGTTCCCTGATTTCTAGGACTTCCCTATTTTTCCTTTATTCTTTTTTTTCCTGAGATTAGATTATTGTAATGTCTATATATGCTGTAATTTTGGCTAATGATGAATAATATTAAAAATAAGAGAGAATCACTCAATCTTCTCTTCTTCTCTTCTCCTTCGGTCATAATTTGTATTAAAACTACATTAAAACTACAAATAATGCGGCTTCAAAGGTTCTTGGATGCTTGATGTTGAGAGTGCATATGATTTGATTAGTGAGGTCAAATTTTCTGTTCAAAAGCCAATTTATAAAGGACTGGAAATAGCAAAGGCTACAAATATTGTAACTCAAGTACTTTACTTGGTCCTTTTGTTTGGTGATGTGAATATAAGGTCAAAACACATTCATCAAGAATAGAGTTTTTTGTTTTTGTTTGTTTTGTTTTGCTTTTTGTTTTTTTTTTTTCTGGTTTTTTTTTTTTAAGGATGAGCGCCCCTTTTATTGTAGTAGTTACCTGAAGAAATTGAGAATGAAATTATGATAATTTTCATTATTTTCTGATGAATCTGTGCAGGGATAAATAGCAAAGAAAGTGAGCACCTCTTCTTGAAATCATGGAGCTAAAAAATTGAAAATTAGCTAATTAGGGAATCAGTAAGATAATACCAATATCCCTTTATTCTAGGAAACAAATTGTGGAAAAGTAGAGATTTTTTAGGAGATTGTGATTTGTGATTTATGTAAATATCTTATTTTTTGGTTAAGTCAACTTTGTAAAAAGGGAAAAAAGATTAGACAAGATTTGATAGAATAGACAGCAAATCAGTTAGCAAATCAACTGATTTTTAGGTAGTTAATTCTGATTTTTCCTTAGTTTCTCTTTTTAACTCTTGTATCTCCTCCTATATGAGGAACCCGTGTAAATACTCTTTGATTAGAGAAAAGTTAATACATTTTCTTATCAATTCTAGAAAATTATCCCTGTTTACGTGGCATCAGAGCCATTCTAGAATAGTCACCAATTTTTTTTTCCTCTTCACTATGTCCGAAGTCTCTTTTGAATTAAACCCACCGGCTATGACACCCCTTCAACCCCCTGCTATTCAAAACCCAAATACTGATTCTCACTCTGTCCAGATTACCACCATTCGCCTTAATGGTGACAATTATTTATGGTGGTCTTAATCCGTTAGGATGTACATCAGAGGAAGAGGAAAAATTGGGTACTTGACAGGAGACAAGAAGGCGCCTGCACCATAAGAACCAGCATTTGCAACGTGGGATGCAGAGAATTCAATGGTGATGACCTGGTTAGTGAACTCCATGGATGAAGACATTAGCTCCAATTATTTGTGTTTTTCGACAGCCAAAGAACTATGGGACAGTGTAAATCAGATGTATTCTGATTTAGGAAATCAGTCTAAGATATATGAGCTAACCTTGAAGCTTGGTGAAATACGGCAGGGAGAGGATTCCGTTACCAAATACTTCAATTCTCTAAAACGTCTTTGGCAGGACCTTGATCTTTTCAACGACTATGAATGGAAATCCATGGAAGATGCTGAACATCATAGGCGGAATATGGAGGCTCATCGTATCTACAAATTTCTTGCTGGACTCAACGTGGATTTTTGATGAAGTTCGAGGCCGAATCATAGGCAGGACCCCACTTTCCCCTATTGGAGAGGTATTCGTCGAAGTTAGAAGAGAAGAAAGCCGCAGGCATGTCATGTTGGGGAAGAAAACTGCTATTGCCCCATTTGAAACTTCTGCTCTTCTCACTACAGAAAATACTGCCAACAAAGCAACCACCTTCCAACGAAAAACTGAGGAGAAGCCACGGGTCTGGTGTGATTTCTACAATAAACCACGCCATACCAGAGAAACATGCTAGAAGATACATGGGAAGCCGCCACATTTAAAAAAATAACAGACCTAATGACAGATATAGCCGCTCCATTCCCACTGCAAATGAGGCAGAAGCAAACCCCTTCAGTAAAGAGCAGATGGATCACCTCATGAAGCTGCTAAAATCCAATTCTCCATCTGGAATTCCGAATGTTTCTTTGGCACAAACAGGTAGTGAACCTAAAGCCCTTTTTTGTTCAAATCTTATCCCTTGTATTATTGATTCCAGAGCTTCTGATCATATGACCAATTGTTTAAACCTGTTTAATACCTATTTACCATCTTCAAGTCATAAAAAAATTAGAGTTGCAGATGGTAGCTTCACCCCTATTGCAGGAGAAGGTATGGTAAAATTGTCTGATAATATAAATCTTAAATCAGTCCTCCATGTTCCTAAATGAGCCTGTAACCTCTTATCTATGAGTAAACTGACCAAGGATTCTAACTGTCACATAATCTTTCGTGATTCTCACTGTGAATTTCAGGACCAGAACTCGGGGAAGACGATTGGCAGTGCTAAATTAATAGACGGGCTTTACTACTTTGCTGATGTCGTTTCCAGTAATAAAAAGGCTCAGGGCTTTAGTAGTGTTAGTTCTAATTCTGCTTATGAACAAATAATGGCTTTGGCATTTAAGATTAGGACATCCAAGTTTTCCTTATCTTAAACATTTATTTCCTGCTTTATTTAAGGGTTTGAAACATTCCTCTTTTTATTATGAAAGTTGTGTTTTGTCAAAAAGTCATTGTTCCACATATCTGAAAAAAAGTTATATCCCTTCAAAACCTTTCTATTTGATACACAGCGATGTTTGGGGACCTTCCAAAGTCCCTACTATCTCTAAGAAAAAATTGTTTGTTACATTCATCGATGACCATACTCGTCTATGTTGGGTTTATCTAATGAGTGAGAAATCTGAAGTTGAAAAACTTTTCAAAAATTTTTATACTATGATTGAAACACAGTTTCAAGAAAAAATTAGTATTCTTCATACTGATAATGGAACCGAGTATTTTAATGAACTTTTGGGAAATTTTTTAATAGAAAAAGGAATTCATCATGAATCAACATGTGTAGATACCCCTCAGCAGAATGGAATTGCTGAGCAAAAAAATAAACATTTACTCGAAGTGGCTCGTGCTATTATGTTTTCAATGAATACCCCAAAATATCTTTGGGGATAAGCTGTGTTAATAGCCTGTTATTTGATTAATAGGATGCCCACATGCGTCTTAAAATATAGCACACCATTAGACAACTTCAAAAAAAATTTTCCCCTTTCAAAATTATACTCGGATTTACCATTAAAAGTATTTGGTTGCATTGCATTTGTTCATACACCTAATAAAGACCGGTCCAAACTTGATCCTCGGGCTGAAAAATGTATTTTCATAGGATATGCTCCTAATAAGAAGGGATATAAGTGCTATAATCCTTAAACACGAAAAACTTATGTGAGTATGAATGTAACTTTTTTCGAAAACAAATCATACTTTCACAAAAATTCTCTTTAGGGGGAGAATGAGGTAGTTAAAGAAAATTTTTGGGACTTATGTCCTAACTCTTTACCAAATTTAATTTTCAATTCACCTAAATTTCCTCTCCCTACTACCATTCTCGAAGATTTAAGTGAGGAACAAATAAAAATTGTTGAAAATAATGAAGGAAATCCTAATTATAGAATGCCAAGTACTATTTTGACAGAAACAGGGGGAGAATCACTACTACAGGGTTCCAAAAAACCCAACACTGAGCCTTTGGTTTATACTCGGAAAAAATATCATCAAAAGAGTCAAAATCAGTCTACTACACTTGGAACTGACCAACCTCTATCCTTGGGAACTGGATCTCAAGATATCACAGGTAATCCTATTCCTAAACCTTCTTCTATTGGTCTTTCTAACTCAACAGATTTTGATATTCCTATAGCTATTAGGAAAGGAACCCGAACTTGCACAAAGTATCCTAGATGCCCTATTACCAAATACCTTTCTTACAAAAAATTGTCCAACACACATAGGGCTTTCACCTCAAAAATTTCACATCTATTTGTTCCAAGGAATATTCAGGAAGCTCTTGATGATCCGAATTGGAAATTAGTAGTGATGGAGGAAATGAATGCCTTGAAAAAAAGTGGTACTTGGGAGGTTGTTGATTTACCTAAGGAAAAAAGGGCAGTAGG
Organism: Artocarpus heterophyllus; assembly: GCA_025403435.1. Lineage (NCBI taxonomy): Eukaryota > Viridiplantae > Streptophyta > Magnoliopsida > Rosales > Moraceae > Artocarpus > Artocarpus heterophyllus. The sequence goes on from JAJQZP010000040.1 coordinate 79,487, forward strand.
ATGCAAGTGGGTCTTCACAGTCAAGTGTAAAGCCGACGGAAGTATAGAAAGGTATAAAGCTAGATTAGTAGCAAAAGGGTTCACCTAGACTTATGGAATTGATTATCAAGAAACCTTTGCTCCTGTAGCCAAAATAAACTCAATCAGAGTGTTATTGTCCTTGGCTGTAAATCATAACTGGCCCTTATGCCAGTTAGATGTAAAAAATGCTTTTTTGAATGGGGATCTTGAAGAGGAGATCTTTATGAGTTTATCGCTTGGATTTGAAGAAAAAATGGGGTCAAATAAAGTTTGCAGATTAAAGAAATCCTTGTATGGTCTTAAGCTGTCCCCAAGGGCTTGGTTTGAAAGGTTTGGAAAGGCTGTGAGGAGTTGTGGCTACTGTCAAAGTCAAGCTGATCACACTATGTTTTACAAACATAGATCTGAAGGCAAAATTGCAATCCTAATTGTCTATGTAGATGATATTGTCTTGACAGGTGACGACAATGAAGAGCTAGAGAGACTAAAAAGGAGACTTGCAGCTGATCTTGAGGTCAAAGATTTGGGTGTATTGAAGTACTTTCTCGGGATGGAGTTTGCTCGGTCGAAAGAAGGTATCTTTGTAAACCAACGAAAGTATGTTCTTGATTTACTCGGTGAAACTGGACTCCTAGGTTGCAAACCAGCCGAGACACCAATTGAAGCCAACCTCAAACTACAACCAGCTAAAACTGAAGACGTCCTAGATGTTGAAAAATATCAAAGCTTGGTGGGAAAACTGATTTATCTGTCACATACACGTCCAGATATAGCCTTTGCAGTAAGTACGGCTAGCCAATTTATGAATTCACCCGGCCAAGAACACTTTGATGTTGTGTATAGGATTCTCCAATACTTAAAAGGAACTCCTGGCCGTGGTTTGCTGTTCAAAAGGCGTGAACATTTGCAGGTAGAAGCATATACTAACGCAGACTGGGCTGGAAGCATTTTTGATAGACGTTCAACTTCAGGTTACTGTACGTTTATCGGAGGAAACCTTGTCACTTGGCGGAGCAAAAAACAGAATGTGGTAGCAAGAAGTAGTGCCATCACTGGAGGTAATTATTTCCATTTAGCTTGTGACCTGCAATGGGAAAAGGAATACCATCTGCCCCGCCATGGTTGTTGGTAACGAAGGTTTCAAAACTTGAGGTTTCTTCTGACGAGGTTGAGGTTTTTTTCAATAGCCATACCGTACTTGGTCATCGGAAAAGATTGAGAGTTTCAGAAGTTTTAGAGGTTCAAAAATGGCTCTGATGCCAGAAATTGAGAATGAAATTATGATAATTCTCATTATTTTCTGACAAATCTGTGCAAGGATAAATAACAAAGAAAGTGAGCATCTCTTCCTGAAATCAAGAAGCTAAGAAGCTGAAAATTAGTTAATTAGGGAATCAGTAAGATAATACCAATATCCCTTTATTCTAGAAAACAAATAAACTAATTCTTAGCATCTAATTCCTAGAAATTAGGTTTACAAATTACGGATTTCCACATTACCAAATGTTCTCAAGGAAAAAAAAAATCCTTATACGTCTTTATGAAATCTAAGAGGCTAGGTCAAGAGAGAAATTCAGTTGGTTCTTAGTCTCGTGAAATTCAGTTGGTTCTTAGTTGTAATCTCTCTCTCCCTCTATATATATATATATATATATATACACGTGTGTGTATGTGCATGCATATGAGGTCAAAACACGTTGATCAAGATTACTGAGGTCAAAACACATTGATCAAGACTATTTGAAATAAGGAGGTTTTATGTTAGGATTAGCAGCCTCTTTTGTTGTAATAGTTATCAAATGTTCTTGAGGAAAAAAAAAAATCCTCATACTTCTCTTGAAATCGAAGAGGCTAGGTCACGAGAGAAATTCAGTTTGGTTGTTAGTTGTATTCTTTCTCTCTCTCTATATATATGTGTGCGTGTGTCTTAATATAAAAACCATTTACTCATGCATATACAAACGACATTCTCTTCGAGGCATAATTTTAACTGAAAGATCATGTTATTTTTCTGTGCATTTGTTTTTTGTGTTTTTGTGTTTTTCTTTGGTTTTTGGTTTTTGTTTTGTTTTGTTTTTTGTTTGTTGGTTTTTGTTCATCTTTTTCTTCTCCCTTACAAGGCTCTCATTAAATCTATTTTTTCAGGCATTATGTACGTGGGAAACTGACTTCGAGTTGGAAAGCCTTTGGAATTCCTCTTGTAGCAAGGCTTTCTGATTCCCTTTTTGGTTCTGATATCAGGAATATGTATTTGAAATTGCTTGATCCATTTCAAGTACTTGCTAAAGAAGCTTTGGAAGATTCAGATAGTGCAGAGTGCATTGCATCTGAAGACATCACACAGCAGATGAATACTTTAAATTCTGATATTGTTGGGTCTATGAACACCGGTTCTATTAATGGGGTTAACTCGTCTGCAGATGCCAAATTACAGTTTTACTTAGCAGATGAGAAGGGAACTATTAGGGAATCTGAGATGGTAATGAACGAGTCTGTGGTGGTGACAGGGATCTCAAGGAGGTTGAATATGTTTGTTTGTTGGCCTGAGGAGAGTATTGAACGGTCTGATACTCAGCTTCTTAGCTCGTTGCCTGAGGTTTTCAAGTCTGTCTTTTTTGCAAAGAGACCTCAAGATTCTGGTTCTCTTTATAAATGCCTTGAAGCATTCTTGAAAGAGGAGCCTCTTGGACCAGAAGACATGTGGTCAGTTTGTACATATTAAGCCTTTAGCTTCAAAATGCTTTGTGCTTTATCAGCCGTTCTGAGTTTTTTGTGTCAGCTTCTTTTGCTTCCATGTGTGTTGCAGATTTTGCACTTAACCACCTCACGCACGTATTTCTTTTGATTTCAACTCTTGAATAATGGATTTCAGCTGCATCGCATTATCTTCTAGAGCTTTCTCTGTTAGGCTTCTTTCTTCCTTTTCTTCTTTTTTCACATATAATTTTATATTATATATTTTTGTTTCATTGCTTAAGCCTATAAATGATTTTGTGTTGAAATTCTTGATTGATGTGTGTTTTAAGTCCGGCATTAAAGTTTTATTTTGTCACTTTTTCTTTGTTTCCTCATTTTGGGTTTTGTTTTTAAACATTCACTATTGGAGGACTCCTTGTCCTCTCTCTTGTACATTTTCTGATCATATTTTGATCAATAAAGTTTTCTTTCTTGTAAAAAAGAAAAAAGATTCTGCTTTTGAATCCTTATGGTATGATTTGCTCTATTCAGATTGAGGTGTGAGGTAAGCTTCCCGTACCTCGTTTGAACTTTGGAACTAATGCTCTCTTAAACTTCTATTTATTATTTTAGGTACTGTCCTGGTTGCAAAGAGCATCGTCAAGCCAGTAAGAAGTTGGAGCTCTGGAGACTACCCGAAGTCTTGGTTTTTCACTTGAAGCGGTTTTCGTATAGCGGGTTTTTGAAGAACAAGCTAGAGACATATGTTGACTTCCCTGTTGATAATCTTGATTTGTCGACATATATTGGCCACAAAGATGGTCAATTAAGTAATCGTTACATGCTTTATGCAGTGAGTAATCACTATGGAAGCATGGGAGGCTGTCATTATATTGCATTTGTCCATGGAAGTAGTGTTTCTTGGTTCAGAAATCTTCTCCTTTTTTCTAATTATTTGTGGAGGCACAGCCAATGACCTTCATGTTAAGTGTTTCGCTGGTTCTAAATGTGCTAGTTCTGTTTGTGCTTCATGATTTGATTCTGCCATTATGCGAATCTGTCGTGGCATAATGGAAGTGTAGTTATTTTGCATGTATCATCACCCAGGAGACAATATAGTCCTCTTCTATGATTGTCTCTTGTTTATTTATGAAGAAAATAGTTATTACTACCACATATATGCTATATCAGATAGTTTTGCTGATGCACCAACTAAATCTTTTGCAGTCGTGCCTCATACTTGAACTTCCAAGTTTTTATACTGATTGTGAAATTTATTGGCATTCCCTGCTGACAGAAGCACAATTCTTTTATGAAGTTCTCATTAGAAGTTTACCCCTAATGACTAAGGGACTACGAGGATAATTTATGGGCATACACCCCTACACTACGACATTGTCCACATTCCACACCCCTAAACCTGCCAGTTCGATGAAAGTTCTCACAAATTTAAACAAGCCAACTTAAAAGAAAAGGAAATGGAAACAAAAACCCCCTGTACATTTCATGACTATTGTTGGAGATTTTGACTGGTTATTGTGGGAATAATATATTTGCAAATAATCAGCATAGAGATTTTAGGGGATAGTTATCTATTATTAGTTAGTTTCCTTTTTCTGTTTTGATTTGCCTATTTTTTCTCCTTGTTACAGTTGTATATATGTGTCACAATATTCATTTGATTTAATTGAAGAGAAATAATTCTTTTCATATAAGATCTATTTCATGGTATCGGAGCCACCGGACTGGTGACTAATGGCTGGCAAAAATCAAGCAACGGCAGAAAAGGAGGATTTGGAGAGCACCAGCGGACAAACCTCCATACGAGCACCAACTGGATTCGCGACTCCCTCGTATGACAATCATTCCCTACAGATCACTCAACATAAACTTAATGGAGCCAACTTTCGTGAATGGTTTCAATCCGTCATGTTGGTCGTTCGTGGTAGAGGAAAGGTTGGGTACCTTACAGGAGCGACAGAAAAATCAGAGGAAATAGCCCCAAACTTCGAGACATGGGAGGCAAAAAATTCCATTGTCATGGCTTGGCTTATCAATTCAATGGAGCCAGACATAGGTAGGACGTTTCTTTTCTGCAAAACAACAAAGGAGATTTGGGAGTTTATACAAGAAACTTATTCGGATTTCGAAAACACTTCCCAATGCTTTGAAGTTAGATCAAAGATTCACAATACTCGGCAAGGGACTACGACAGTCACAAAATACTACAATTCTTTGGTGGAATTGTGGCAGGAGATGGACCTATATTATGAAGTTGGATGGAACTGTCCAACAGATGCCCAAAAATACAAGACACTGCTTGAAAAGGAGCGGGAATTTGATTTCTTGCAGGGCTTAAATTCTGACCTAGATGAGGTTTGTGGAAGATTGCTCGGAATGAAGCCACTCCCATCCCTCCGAGAAGTGTTTGCTGAAGTGCGGAGGGAAGAAACACAGAAACGGGTTATGATGCAACCGACTTCTGATTCTGGTCAAGCTGAAATACAGGGTTCAACACTAGTAGTAAATAGGCGTGATGGCACTCATGGTTCACAACAAAAAGAGAAGTTATGGTGTGACCACTGTCATAAGCCGAACCATACTCGGGACATGTGCTGGGATCTCCATGGAAGACCTGCGAACAGGAAACAAAAAAACCAAAGGGCGCCAAACCGCACTGCTCAGGTGGCTGAAACTCAGTATACAACAGCGAAAGATCTCGGTCTCACAACTGAGCAGGTGGAGATGCTTCGCCAACTATTGAACAAGCCGAATACTTCCTCTAAAACTGAATCATAGTGTCCTCCCACAGCTAATGCTGCAGTAGCCCAACAAGGTAATACAAGCCACTCTTTTTTATCAATGGTTGTAGAAAAAGGGGGCTGGATAATTGATACAGGTGCGTCGGATCATATGACGGGCTCTTATGATGTATTTGACTCATATGAAAGAAGTGATCAAGCAATGAATGTTTGGGTGGCAGATGGAAATATTTCTCCTGTAGTAGGAAAAGGGACAGTTTGTATTTCAAACTTATCCTTAAAGAATGTCCTGCATGTGCCTAACTTGACTTATAACTTAATTTTAGTAAGTAAGTTGGCAAGAGATATGGATTGTGTTATAACCTTTTTTCCATCTCATTGTAAATTTCAGGACCGATCTTCGGGGAGGACGATTGGCAGTGCTGAGGAGAAGAATGGTCTTTACTGTCTCTCAATAACCAGTGATTTCTCTAAAGTTCAGTCACCAAGAAATTTGTCACTTTCAGTCTTGTCTAATTTAGATGTTATGTTATGGCATAGGCGTCTAGGACATCCTAGTTTCCATTATCTAAAAACATTGTATCCACATCTTTTTATCAATAAAGTTGAATCTTCTTTTCAGTGTGAACAATGTATTCTTGCCAAACAATCTCGAAAGTGCTTTTCTTCTCATTCGTATGAATCCTCAAAACCTTTCCACCTCATACACAGTGATATTTGGGCTCCATCAAGAGTTGTAACTTTGACGGGAACTCGTTGGTTCATTACCTTTATAGATGATCACACAAGAGTTTGTTGGGTATAACTTATGAAAGATAAATCTGAAGCCTATTCTCTGTTTCAAAAATTTCATAAATACGTTCAAAATGTTTTCCAAACATCAATCCAGATTGTTCGTACAGATAATGGGAAAGAATATTTTTCACATGAATTTACCCAATACTTGTATGACATAGGTATTCATCACCAGAGTTCTTGTGTTTCAACTCCCCAACAAAATGGGGTGGCTAAGAGGAAAAATCGTCACTTAGTAGAAACGGTTAGATCACTTATGTTCACAAATTTTGTTCCAAATACATACTGGGGGGAAGCTATTCTTACTTCGTCTTACTTAATCAATCGCCTACCTTCCAAAATTTTGCAGTTTAGAACTCCAATGAGTGTTCTTTTAGATCACTTTCCGCATATAAAACTACTCAATTCTCTACCACCAAAAGTGTTTGGATGTACAGCATATGTGAGAAATCATGATCCAAGTTTGAGTAAACTAGCACCAAGAGCTTTGAAATGTGTATTCATAGGTTACTCACCAACACAAAAGGGCTACAAATGCTATTCTCCCAGTCTCAAGAAATTCTTTGTTTCTTATGATGTCAATTTCTTTGAAAATCAGCCGTATTACAATTCCTCTCTCCAGGGGGAGAAATTAAGTGTAGAGAGTCATTGGGATCCGACAATTTCTCTTCCTATCTCCCAAAACCTTGTCTCAATTCCAAGCACTAGTCAACTCGTTCCTGAAAACACTAATTCACAAACTTCTAAAGTGACTATTTTAGTGGAAGAACCGGAAATTGAGCAACCGCCACCAGAGAAACCTTTGTTGGTTTACTCACGAAGACCTAAGGCAGCTCCTCAGCTTTCCCAAGAGTTCAACTCAGAATCAGTCTTGGAAGAAGCAACTGAAGTTGAAGGCATGGAAGTGCCAATTGCTCTTAGAAAAGGGAAGAGGTCTTGTACCAAGTACCCAATTTATAATTTTTTGACCTACTCTCAGCTGTCTACAGAGTACAGGGCTTTCACAGCAAAGATTGATAGTGTTGAAATCCCAAGGAATATCAATGAAGCCTTAGAAGAACCGAGGTGGAGAGAAGCTGTTTTGGAAGAA
>JAJQZP010000041.1:0-211028 GCA_025403435.1 Artocarpus heterophyllus
GCATGAACCTTGGTATGTGAGGACGCCACAATCAGCTATGGAGAGACCGATTGATAAGTCTTGGTATGTGAGGACGCCACAATCAGCTATGGATGGACTGATTGATAAGTCTATGAACGCCACGGAAATTTCCGATAAGTTCGAATAGTTCGTTTAGGAACTAAAGAGAATTAAACCTCAAAATTATGTGTTATTACTTGTCTCTAATTGATTGAAATTCGTTACAATATATAGGGGTTCCTATGCGAATTTTCAGCCCCTAATTCCCATGGAATTTCGAGAAAATCGTTTACCAAAAGTCAAATCTAAACTAAATAAGGAAAGTTCCCTTAATGGCTTAAAAGCCTTACAATAATAGAAATAACAGATACGCAAAAAGGAAACTAGACATTAAAAGGTAAATAAGCTGATTCTTCTCGCCATGTGTCGCCTCAAAACGGGAAGGTAACTGAAATGGAAATTACTCAATCCCTTCTAAAGCTTGAATCACGCATTTGTTGGTCTGATTTTCGCATGCAATTCCCTCAATGGGCCTCCATGCAATGGCTTGAGCCCAAGTTGCTTGAATCAGCCCAATAAGCGTTTCTTTAAACTTCTTCGCACGAGCTCTCGTAACCGGACCAATGGGAACTTGAATTGGATCTGAATAGGTCTCCCATGTGCTCTTGCTTGTGCTAACAATGTCCTCATCATTTTCGTATGTCATTCTTTACAAGCAAGGTAAGGAAAACGTCGTTGCCGATGCACTTTCTCGCAGGTATGTCTTAATCTCAACTCTTAATGCTAAACTACTGGGTTTTGAACACATTAAAGAGTTATATGCTGATGACCGTGACTTTAGTACTAAGTATCAAGCTTGTGAGAGATTTGCTAGTGGTAAGTACTTTAGGCATGAGGGATACTTGTTTCGGGAGAATAAATTATGTGTGCCTAATTTTTCATTAAGAGATTTGCTAGTGAGAAAATCCCATGGGGTAGGATTGATGGGACATTTTGGAGTAATGAAGATTTAGCTATGTTGCAGGAACACTTCTATTGGCCACATATGAAACGAGATGTTGAGTGGCTTTGTGGTAGATGTCTAACTTGTAGGCAGGCTAAATCAAGAGTGCAGCCCCATGGTTTGTACACCCCTTTACCAATACCTAGTGAACCCTAGATTGATATTTTGATGGATTTTGAGTTAGGATTGCCTAGGTCTAAACGGGGAAGAGACTCGATATTTGTGGTTGTGGATAGGTTTTCCAAGATGGCTCATTTTATTCCATGCCACAAGACAGATGATGCTTCCAATGTTGCTAATTTGTTCTTTAGGGAAATTGTGAGACTTCATGGTATGCCTAGGACAATTGTTTCTGATTGGGACACCAAGTTCTTAAGCTACTTTTGGAAGACTTTGTGGGCTAAGTTAGGGACTAAGCTATTGTTTTCAACTACTTGTCACCCACAAACCGATGGTCAAACAGAAGTTGTGAATAGAACCTTGTCTACTTTGTTGCGGGCTGTCATTAAAAAGAACATCAAAACCTGGGAGGAGTGTTTACCACATGTTGAGTTTGCTTATAATCGATCTATTCATTCTGCTACTCAATTTTCACCGTTTGAAATTGTTTATGGTTTTAATCCTTTAACTCCTTTGGATTTAATGCCATTACCTTTGTCTAAGCATGTGAATTTAGATGGAAAAAGAAAAGTTGACCTTGTTAAGCAGATACACGAGAAGGCAAGACTCAACATCGAGCAAAGGACTAAACAATATGCTGAACAAGCCAACAAAGGGCGTCGCAAGCTCGTCTTCGAGCCCGGTGATTGGGTGTGGTTGCACTTACGCAGGGAACGGTTTCCGGAACAAAGGAAATCCAAGCTGTTGCCTAGAGGGGACGGTCCTTTTCAAATCCTTGAAAGGATCAATGATAATGCATACAAGCTAGACTTGCCAGGTGAGTATGGTGTAAATGCCTCCGTTAATGTTTCTGATCTAAGTCCTTTTGATGTAGGCGACGATTTGAGGACAAATCCCTCTCAAGAGGAGGGGAATGATGAGGACATCGTTAGCACAAGCAAGAGCACGTGGGAGACATATTCAGATCCAATTCAAGTTCCCATTGGTCCGGTTACGAGAGCTCGTGCGAAGAAGTTCAAAGAAACGCTTATTGGGCTGATTCAAGCAACTTGGGCTCAAGCCATTGCATGGAGGCCCATTGAGGGAATTGCATACGACAACCAGACCAACAAATGCGTGATTCAAGCTCTAGAAGGGATCGAGTAATTTCAATTTCAGTTACTTTCCCGTTTTGAGATGACACATGGCTAGAAGAATCAGCTTATGACCTTTTAATGTCTAGTTTCCTTTTTTCGTTTATTTATTTCTATTATTGTAAAGCTTTTAAGCCATTAAGGAAACTTACCATATTTGCTTTAGATTTGGAGATTTGGTAATTGATTTGCCCGAAATTCCATGGGGAATTAGGAGCTGAAAATTCGCATAGGAACTCCTATATATTGTAACGAATTTCAATCAATTGAAGACAAGTATTAACACACATTTGAGGTTTAATTCTCTTTGGTTCCTAAACGAACTAATCGAACTTATCAGAAATTTCTGTGGCGTTCATAGACTTATCAATCAGTCCATCCATAGCTGATTGTGGCGTCCTCACATACCAAGACTTATCAATCAGTCCCTCCATAGCTGATTGTGGCGTCCTCACATACCAAGGTTCATGCTTCTTGTTGGGCATCGGGTCGCAGTTCCATTCAAAACCCGTTAGGAATTTGATCTTGGAAACCAATTTTGGTTAGGGTCGCGTCAGTTCTTGGCGGGGTTCGTATCATTATGATAAAGAGATGTATGCATTGGTTCGGAATAGAGACGTGGCAGCACTACCTATGGCCTAAGGAGTTTGTGATTCACACCGATCTTGAGTCCCTGAAACACTTGAAGGGCCAACACAAGCCGAATAAGAGGCATGCTCATTGGGTGGAATTCATAGAGACGTTTCCGTATATCATTCGCTACAAGGAAGGTAAGGAAAACATCGTTGCTGATACACTTTCTCGCAAGTATGTCTTAATCTCAACTCTTAATGCTAAACTACTAGGTTTTGAACACATTAAAGAGTTATATGCTGATGACTGTGACTTTAGTACTGAGTATCAAGCTTGTGAGAGATTTGCTAGTGGTAAGTACTTTAGGCATGAGGGATACTTGTTTCGGGAGAATAAATTATGTGTGCCTAATTGTTCATTAAGAGATTTACTAGTGAGAGAATCCCATGGGGGAGGGTTGATGGGACATTTTGGAGTAATGAAGACTTTGGCCATGTTGCAGGAACACTTCTATTGGCCACATATGAAACGAGATGTTGAGAGGCTTCGTGGTAGATGTGTAACTTGTAGGCAGGCTAAATCAAGAGTGCAGCCCCACGGTTTGTACGCCCCTTTACCAATACCTAGTGAACCCTAGATTGATATTTCGATGGATTTTGTGTTATGATTACCTAGGTCTAAATGGGGAAGAGACTCAAAATTTGTGGTCGTGGATAGGATTTCCAAGATGGCCCATTTTATTCCATGCCACAAGACAGATGATGCTTCCAATGTTGCTGATTTGTTCTTTAGGGAAATTGTGAGACTTCATGGTATGCCTAGGACAATTGTTTCTGATAGGGACACCAAGTTTCTAAGCTACTTTTGGAAGACTTTGTGGGCTAAGTTAGGGACTAAGCCATTGTTTTCGACTACTTGTCACCCTCAAACCGACGGTCAAACAGAAGTTGTGAATAGAACCTTGTCTACCTTGTTGCGGGCTATCATTAAAAAGAACATCAAAACCTGGGAGGAGTGTTTACCACATGTTGAGTTTGCTTATAATCGATCTATTCATTCTGCTACACAATTTTCACCGTTTGAAATTGTTTATGGTTTTAATCCTTTAACTCCTTTGGATTTAATGCCATTACCTTTGTCTGAGCATGTGAATTTTGATGGAAAAAGAAAAGCTGACCTTGTTAAGCAGATACACGAGAAGGCAAGACTCAACATCGAGCGAAGAACTAAACAATATGCTGAACAAGCCAACAAAGGATGTCACAAGCTCGTCTTCGAGCCCGGCGATTGGGTGTGGTTGCACTTACGCAAGGAACGGTTTTCGAAACAAAGGAAATCCAAGCTGTTGCCTAGAGGGGACGGTCCTTTTCAAATTCTCGAAAGGATCGACGATATTGCGTACAAGCTAGACTTGCCAGGTGAGTATGGTGTAAGTGCCTCCTTTAATGTTTCTGATCTAAGTCCTTTTGATGCAGGCGACGATTTGAGGACAAATCCCTCTCAAGAGGAGGGGAATGATGAGGACATCGTTAGCACAAGCAAGAGCATGTGGGAGACATATTCAGTTCCAATTCAAGTTCCCATTGGTCCAGTTACGAGAGCTCGTGCGAAGAAGTTCAAAGAAACGCTTATTAGGCTGATTCAAGCAACTTGGGCTCAAGCTATTGCATGGAGGCCCATTGAGGGAATTGCATGTGACACCCAAACCAAAAAATGCGTGATTCAAGCTCTAGAAGGGATCGAGTAATTTCCATTTCAGTTACTTTCCCGTTTTGAGGCGACACATGGCGAGAAGAATTAGCTTATGACCTTTTAATGTCTAGTTTCCTTTTTACGTTTGTTTTATTTCTATTATTGTAAGGATTTTAAGCCATTAAGGGAACTTTCCTTATTTGCTTTAGATTTGACATTTGGTAATTGATTTGCCCGAAATTCCATGGGCAATTAGGAGCTGAATATTCACATAGGGGAACCCATATATATTGTAACGAATTTCATTCAATGAAAAATAAGTATTAACACACAATTTGAGGTTTAATTCTCTTTGGTTCCTAAACGAACTATTCAAACTTGATATGAACCCACCTAACTCCACCCCAAAAGCTAGCTCATGAGGGGAGGATTGTGAACCCATATCTATAACACCCAAGACCACCCTCTCTAACCGATGTGGGACACATCATGTGGGACACATCATTCCCGACCCCTTTAGACTGCACGTCCTTGTGCCAACTCCGTCGTTAACCCACACGAGCGGCAGGGAACCTTTGTACATGCGCCCACCGACCCGACCCCTTTAGACTGCACGTCCTCGTGCCAACTCTGTCGTTAACCCACACGAGCGGCAGGGAACCTTTGTACATGTGCCCACCGACTAGCAGAGGTTAAGCTCTGATACCATATGATATGAACCCACCTAACTCCACCCCAAAAGCTAGCCCATGAGGGGAGGATTGTGAACCCATATATATAACACCCAAGACCACCCTCTCTAACCGATGTGGGACACATCATGTGGGACACATCAGAACTTATCGGAAATTTCTGTGGCATTCATAGAGTTATCAATCAGTCCATCCATAGCTGATTGTGGCGTCCTCACATACCAAGACTTATCAATCAGTCCATCCATAGCTGATTGTGGCGTCCTCACATACCAAGGTTCGTGCTTCTTGTTGGGCATCGGGTCGCGGTTCCATTCAAAACCAGTTAGGAATTTGATCTTGGAAACTAATTTTGGTTAGAGTCGCGTCAGTTCTTGGCGGGGTTCGAATCATCGGGCCAATTGGAACTTGAATCAGATTGTGAAAATTCCTTGCGGCCTTGATGTCCTCATCATTCCCCCCTCTTGAGAAGGATTTGTCCTCAAATCAGCACCTACATCAAAAGAACTCAAGTCAAACAATAAAAGTAGCATTAACATTGTAGTCACCTGGTAAGTCAAGTCTGTAGCCATTGTCATTGTTTCGTTCTAGGACTTGAAAAGGACCATCTCCTAGGGGTAGCAACTTAGAATGTCTTTGTGGTAGAAATCGTTCTTTCCTCATGTATAACCACATGCAATCACTGGGCTCAAAAACCAGCTTGTGACGTCCCTTGTTAGCTTGCTTGATGTATTGATTGGTTCTCCTCTCTATGTTGAGCCGTGCCCTCTCATATAGTTGCCTCTCAACCTTGATTGACATATGCACCAAATCTTACAACCCCACATAATGATGTATCTCGATCGTGTTAGCAATCTCTCAGTTTAAACGATTCAAAAATCTGACCATTGTCGCCTCTTGATCCTCTTCCACATTGGCTATGAGCATAGCCATCTCTATCTCTTTATGATACTCATCTTCACTCCGGTTACATTGATGGAGACTTGGCAGCTTGAGGTACAGATCCTAGTAGTAGTGACTTGGCACAAATCGTCGTCTCATCACTCTCTTCATCTCATCCCAAGTTTCAATAGGATGATCCCTATTCCACCTCCTATTGATGCACAACTGATCCCACCACACAATAGCATAATCAGTAAACTCAATGGCAGCAAGTTTTACCTTTTTTAATGTGGAGTAGTTGTGACAATCAAAAACCAACTCCATCTTCGTTTCCCACTCAAGGCATGCTTCGGGGACACTTTTTCCCTAAAACACCAAAAATTTCATCTTCATACTTCCCAAGTTGTTATCACCCAATTCCTATTTTCTCTATCTTAACCAAATCTCCTATGGCTACCCACTGACATCCTATCAAACTCCTCCTTTAAACCGTCCCCTTAAAGTTCATCCAAATCCTCCATTTGTTGTTGGTACAACCTATTCCTCCTTAGGGCATTCGAAGTGATACGAACCACGCCAAGAACTGACGCGACCCTAACCGAAGTTGGTTTCCAAGATCAACTTTCTAACCGGTTTTGGATGGAACCGCGACCCGATGCCCAACAAGAAGCACGAACCTTGGTATGTGAGGACGCCACAATCAGCTATGGAGAGACCGATTGATAAGTCTTGGTATGTGAGGACGCCACAATCAGCTATGGATGGACTGATTGATAAGTCTATGAATGCCACGGAAATTTCCGATAAGTTCGAATAGTTTGTTTAGGAACTAAAGAGAATTAAACCTCAAAATTATGTGTTATTACTTGTATCCCATTGAATGAAATCCGTTACAATATATGGGGTTCCTATACGAATTTTCAGCTCCTAATTCCCCATGGAATTTAGGCAAATCAATTACCAAATCACCTAATCTAAAGCAAATAAGGTAAGTGTCCTTAATGGCTTAAAAACTTTACAATAATAGAAATAAACAAACGAAAATAAAGGAAACTAGACATTAAAAAGGTCAAAAGCTGATTCTTCTCGCCATGTGTCGCCTCAAAATGGGAAAGTAACTGAAATGGAAATTACTCAATCCCTTCTATAGCTTGAATCACGCATTTATTGGTCTGGTTGTCGCACGCAATTCCCTCAATGGGCCTCCATGCAATAGCTTGAGCCCAAGTTGCTTGAATCAGCCCAATAAGCGTTTCTTTAAACTTCTTCGCACGAGCTCTCGTAACCGGACCAATGGGAACTTGAATTGGATCTGAATAAGTCTCCCATGTGCTCTTGCTTGTGCTAACAATGTCCTCATCACGAAGCAATTCATGGTTGCTCCCATTGTGTTCCCTCTTCTACCCTATCCAACCTCTCATGGATTTGATCTAACTCCCTCCTTAACATCCGTCTCATCTCCCCCATGAATGCTTGCATTTGCAGATTTGGTCCAACAGGTGGTTGAACTTCTTCATTTGTGTTATTCTCTTCATTGTGAGACATGATTGAATTCTGTAAAACAAAGTTAGAACAATAAAAAAAGGAACCTCACCACACTCCCTCACGTGTTTCACTTGAAATAAAATGAATAACTCAAATTCACAAGTGTTTCACTCAATTAATTTGGCTTTTACCCTCTAATATGCTCACACTCCTTGCCTTTTTCCACTCATATTCTTCTTTTAGTTCTTTCAAAACTAATCAAACAATAACAAGAAGGATTCAAATAGCAATTTAAGGCGAGAGACAAAAACAAAGGACTCAAATTTAGCCGTGGATTCTGATGATTTTTTTCACTTAAGCATGGGGTTTTGGCAAAAGGGGGTCTAAGATGTGAGAAACAAGAATAGAACAAAAAATTTTAAGACGGGTTCTCAGACTTTTTTTTTTTTTTGGATCCTCTTGATTTTTTTTCTTTCTTCTTTCTTTTCTTTTCTTTTCTTTCCTTTCTTTTCCTTTCTTTTTTTTTTAAATAATTCGGCAAGGAACCACCAGAACAAATCAAGATTGTATAGCGAGGTCACAAGACACAATCCATAATGTCAAACTAGAATTTGCAATATCAAGATTAGAAGAATCCCAAGAAGAAATCTAAAATCTAAAGAATCAATGCAGAACCCTAAAGAAATTCAAGAAAACCAAAAAAATTGTAATCCTAGAAACCAAAAGAGCAATTCAAGGTTGACTCTTTCAAGGCTAAAGAAACAATTCAAGAACCATGAAAGATGATTTCAAGAAACCCTAATGAACCAAATACGAAACATATATATATATATATATATATATATATATATATATATATATATTTGGCCGAATTGACACCCTAACCCTAACTTTTACGAATTTGACCTGGAAAACAAGAAAAAGGATAAAAAACCTAAAGAACCGAAGGGCTTTCTGATACCAACTGATATGAACCATGCCAACCACGTGACGAAACCTAATACCAAATATAGAATTTCAAACCCCAAGACCTCTCAAGTTGAGTGGAACCACGAATCATTGCTTAACAAAGCAAGAACCTTGGTATGGTGTAGAAGCCACAAACGGGTATGGAAAGTCTGTTTAATATGTCAATCGAAAGCCACAAAGAATCCTTGATAAGTTTGGGAAATTTTCTTCAAGAACTCAGAAGAATAACTTTCAATATGAATGAAAATCAAAACTGAATTGCATAATCTGAAAGATGGCCTTATATGGCTGAAATTCACATAGGGTTTATTTAAAATATAAAATTCCTAATCTATCCTTAATGAAAGAAACGCCTAAGTAAAGCCCTAGGATGGAATCAAATTTAACTCAAGATTCCTTCCTCCTATTCATGCCTATAATATAGTCTAAACAAAGATTCTAAATTTCAAATTGTGAATCTGAAACTTAAACTAAAATAAGATTGTAAAGAATTCAAATCTTGAATCTTTGTTGGACACATCACTCCTACATGTGTACGTGTATAGAATGGGCATGCAACTTAGCCATGCAACGACTCAATGTGCGTGTACAGCTAATTGGCTCCATGCTGGATCAACTTTGATGAGTAAAACTAGCCTTTGTTCACCCTTAGTAGTGAACACACTCTCTTCTTGTTGTAGAACTATCTGGACGAAGTTATTCAGCTCTTCTTTGAATCTTTAGCTCCCTCGTCACCAGACCAACTGGAACTTGAATCGGATTGTGAAAATTCCTTTCAACCTTGATGTCCTCATCACTTAATCGGTGGTCAGGTAGGCACAGGATGCGGGTGGGACTGGCAGACCTAACAAAGGATGGTGAATACTTTAAGGCTAAAAAACCATGACAACAAAAGCCACAAAGGCTGAGACTAAATACAGCAAATATTGAGGTCTAAAGACCAAGATGGAAACCCCATATTATTATTATTACATTGGCCAAAATGATGTATAGGTTTTGAAAATGACAGCCTATCATTATCAATTAAGTACCACACCCTAATGATACCCAAAAAGAAGAAAGAATTGTTGAAAGAAAATTAATAATTTGATTGCATTCTTATTTATTGTTCATGTTCATGCATTAGTTTCTACTTTTGAAGCATATCTTAGATCTTTGTTTTGTAAAACTTGGTAGCTATGTTATGGTCTTTATGAACGGACATTTGCTACTAAGTCTGGATGTGATAGTATAGTTTCATTCATATTACTAAGTTTGAATAATGTCTATATTGTAAATAGGGAAATGAATTAAATAGCAGTTTCTAAACTCTTTTATATTGAAATAAATATTTTAAGTGAACCAAAATACTTATAATGTAATTGAAAGGTTAATACTTCTTATTCTAGGTAAATAAGTTTTACATGAGCTCATTAGTTAGCTAAGGGGTATTGCAATTTTCGGTATAGAACAAAGGTTGAAACATTTCTGAAGATAAAAGAAGGCATATGAACATATCCTAGTTAGGAAACTTGGTCAACCATTGGTACCTCTATCTTTATGATTTGTAGTTTGCAATTTTATTAATTTTTGATTGTATTTATTACAGGCTAATTAAAGGAATAAGATTGAGCGTCATATAGGAAGATATGGCACCTAAAAGGAGGACAGGTGATAAAACCTCGCCAATATACTGATGAAACCCGTTATCAATAAAAAAGGCACCAAGACCGTTTCTATTGAAATTTGGATGGAAGTCACCATGACCAGTTGCTTATATCGAAGCAAGAACCCTGGTATATCGTAGACACCACAATCAAGGATGGAAAGCTTGATTGATAAGTCAAGGTTGAACGCCCGGATTGATCCAAAGAGTTCGTATCGTTCGTCAAAGAACAAAAGAAAGTATTTTGTCTCTCAAAATAAACTTTTATCAATCCATTCATTAACCTTGGACACGCCTATTTATAGGCCAAAATTACAAAGGAAAGTTGACAAATTCAAACATAACTACTAATCCTAATTTTAGCCTAAAATAAAAACCAAAAGAAAGGAAAGTCTCAATGGCTGATATTCAGCCATTTACATGCCCAACAATTAAAGGAAAGTGCAATTAATGCTCTTCAACAACTTGCATAGATGATCAGCCACATGTGTGCCAATAATGGGAAAGTTTTCGAAATCCTTCCATAGACTTGATCTTGCAAAATTTGAGCTGATTTCAAGCTTGACTCATCTGGATTCTTCTAGAACTTGGATCAAATTGATGCACCTTTGTGGTTGACGTGGGCCTGGGTCAATGGGCTTGCACAAATTTACTTGATTCCAAATTTCCTGAATTAGCCCATTTAGTGCTTCCTTGAATTTCTTAGCTTGGGCTCTTGTGACTGGTCCAATAGGAACTTGTATTGGGTCAGCCACCTTCCTTGCATTTGAGTTCCCCATGTCTCCATCATTCCCCTCCTTTTGATAAGGATTTGACCTCAAATCAGACTCTGCATCAAAAGCACTCAAATCATAAACATTGAAGGTAGCACTTACATTATACTCACCTAGTAAATCCAACTTGTACGCATTGTCATTAATTCATTCAAGGACTTGAAATGGACCATCTCCCCGTGGTAACAACTTTGACTTTCTTTGTTTTGGAAAACGCTCCTTCCTGAAGTGCGACCACACCCAGTCTCCAGGTTCAAAAATCAGCTTGTGTCACCCCTTGTTGGCTTGCTTTGCATATTGTTCCATTCTTCACTCAATGTTGAGTCTTGCTTTCTCATGAATCTGTTTAACAAAGTCAGCCTTCCATTTGCCATCTAAATTAACACGCTCAAAAACAGGTAGTGGTGATAAATCCAATGGTGATAAAGGATTAAAATCATAAACAATTTCAAAAGATGAAAACATAGTAGTAAAATGGAAAGAGCGATTATATGCAAACTCAACATGTGGTAAACAGTCTTCCCATGTTTTAATGTTCTTACGGATGATTGCTCTTAATAGGGTTGACAAAGTCCTATTCACTACCTCAGTTTGACCATCAGTTTGTGGGTGGCAAGTAGTAGAAAACAAAAACTTAGTACCTAACTTACTCCACAAAGTCTTCCAAAAGTAGCTCAAGAACTTAGCATCTCTATCTGAAACAATTGTCCTAGGCATGCCATGTATTCTCACAATCTCCCTAAAGAACAATTCAGCAACATGTGACGCATCATCAGTTTTATGAAAGGGAATAAAATGTGCCATCTTGGAAAATCTATCTACAACCACAAACACACTATCCTTCCCACGTTTGGTGATACGAACCACGCCAAGAACTGACGCGACCCTAACCGAAGTTGGTTTCCAAGATCAACTTTCTAACCGGTTTTGGATGGAACCGCGACCCGATGCCCAACAAGAAGCACGAACCTTGGTATGTGAGGACGCCACAATCAGCTATGGAGAGACCGATTGATAAGTCTTGGTATGTGAGGACGCCACAATCAGCTATGGATGGACTGATTGATAAGTCTATGAATGCCACGGAAATTTCCGATAAGTTCGAATAGTTCGTTTAGGAACTAAAGAGAATTAAACCTCAAAATTATGTGTTATTACTTGTGTCCCATTGAATGAAATTTGTTACAATATATAGGGGTTCCTATGCGAATTTTCAGCTCCTAATTCCCCATGGAATTTCGGCAAATCAATTACCAAATCACCTAATCTAAAGCAAATAAGGTAAGTGTCCTTAATGGCTTAAAAACTTTACAATAATAGAAATAAACAAACGAAAATAAAGGAAACTAGACATTAAAAAGGTCAAAAGCTGATTCTTCTCGCCATGTGTTGCCTCAAAATGGGAAAGTAACTGAAATGGAAATTACTCAATCCCTTCTATAGCTTGAATCACGCATTTATTGGTCTGGTTGTCGCATGCAATTCCCTCAATGGGCCTCCATGCAATAGCTTGAGCCCAAGTTGCTTGAATCAGCCCAATAAGCGTTTCTTTAAACTTCTTCGCACGAGCTCTCGTAACCGGACCAATGGGAACTTGAATTGGATCTGAATATGTCTCCCACGTGCTCTTGCTTGTGCTAACGATGTCCTCATCATTCCCCTCCTCTTGAGAAGGATTTGTCCTCAAATCGTCGCCTGCATCAAAAGGACTTAGGTCAGAAACATTAAAGGAGGCACTTACACCATACTCACCTGGCAAGTCTAGCTTGTACGCATTATCATTGATCCTTTCGAGAACTTGAAAAGGACCGTCCCCTCTAGGCAATAGCTTGGATTTCCTTTGTTCTGGAAATCGTTCCTTGCGTAAGTGCAACCACACCCAATCACCGGGCTCGAAGACGAGCTTGTGACGCCCTTTGTTGGCTTGTTCAGCATATTGTTTAGTCCTTCGCTCGATGTTGAGTCTTGCCTTCTCGTGTATCTGCTTAACAAGATCAGCTTTTCTTTTTCCATCTAAATTCACATATTCAGACAAAGGTAATGGCATTAAATCCAAAGGAGTTAAAGGATTAAAACCATAAACAATTTCAAACGGTGAAAATTGAGTAGCAGAATGAACAGATCGATTATAAGCAAACTCAACATGTGGTAAACACTCCTCCCATGTTTTGATGTTCTTTTTAATGAGAGCCCTCAACAAAGTAGACAAGGTTCATTTCACAACTTCTGTTTGACCATCGGTTTGTGGGTGACAAGTAGTTGAAAACAATAGCTTAGTCCCTAACTTAGCCCACAAAGTCTTCCAAAAGTAGCTTAAGAACTTGGTGTCCCTATCAGAAACAATTGTCCTAGGCATACCATGAAGTCTCACAATTTCCCTAAAGAACAAATCAGCAACATTGGAAGCATCATCTGTCTTGTGGCATGGAATAAAATGAGCCATCTTTGAAAACCTATCCACGACCACAAATATTGAGTCTCTTCCCCGTTTAGACCTAGGCAAACCTAACACAAAATCCATCGAAATATCAATCCAGGGTTCACTAGGTATTGGTAAAAGGGGTGTATAAACCATGGGGCTGCACTCTTGATTTAGCCTGCCTACAAGTTACACATCTACCACAAAGCCTCTCAACATCTCGTTTCATATGTGGCCAATAGAAGTGTTCCTGCAACATAGCTAAAGTCTTCATTACTCCAAAATGTCCCATCAATCCTCCCCCATGGGATTCCCTCACTAGCAAATCTCTTAATGAACAATTAGGCACACATAATTTATTCTCCCGAAACAAGTATCCCTCATGCCTAAAGTACTTACCACTAGCAATTCTCTCACAAGCTTGATACTCAGTACTAAAGTCATGATCATCAGCATATAACTCTTTAATGTGTTCAAAACCTAGTAGTTTAGCATTAAGAGTTGAGATTAAGATATACCTGCGAGAAAGTGCATTGGCAACGACGTTTTTCTTACCTTGCTTGTAGCAAATGACATACGGAAACGTCTCTATGAATTCCACCCAACGAGCATGCCTTTTGTTCAGCTTGTGCTGGCCCTTCAAGTGTTTCAGGGACTCATGATCAGTGTGAATCACGAACTCCATAGGCCATAGGTAGTGCTGCCATGTCTCTAATGCCCGAACCAATGCATACATCTCTTTATCATAAGTTGGGTAATTAAGAGTTGCCCCATTCAGCTTCTCACTGAAATATGCTACTGGTCTCCCTTCCTGCATTAAAACAGCACCAATTCCAACACCTGAAGCACCACATTCAATCTCAAAAGTTTTGAAAAAATTAGGTAAAGATAACAATGGAGCATTTGTCAACTTCTCCTTGAGTAGCTGAAATGCCTTTTCTTGCTCTTCTCCCCATCTAAACCCAACATTCTTCTTGATGACTTCAGTCGGTGGTGCGGCTATAGTACTGAAATCTTTCACAAACCGCTGGTAGAAACTAGCAAGTCCATGAAAACTCCATACATTTCCCACACTAGTTGGACTTGGCCACTCCTGGATGGCTCGCACCTTTTCTTCATCAACCTGTATACCTTGAGCACTAACAACAAAACCAAGAAACACAAGCTTATCTGTGCAAAAGGTACATTTCTTGAGGTTAGCATACAACTTTTCCTTCCGTAAAACATCTAAAACAAGTTTCAAATGTTCAATATGATCATCCAAATTGCTGCTATAGATAAGGATATCATCAAAATAAACAACGACAAATTTTCCAATAAAAGCTCGCAAAACATGGTTCATTAAACGCATAAATGTGCTAGGCGCATTGGTTAAACCGAAAGGCATTACCAACCACTCATACAAGCCTTGTTTTGTTTTGAAAGCCGTTTTCCACTCATCTCCCTCTTTCATGCGAATTTGATGATATCCACTCTTTAGATCAATTTTAGAAAACACACAAGCACCATGCAATTCATCTAACATGTCATCCAAGCGAGGTATGGGATGTCGATACTTTACCGTGATGTTGTTGATGGCTCGACAATCAACGCACATCCTCCAAGTCCCACCTTTCTTTGGCACAAGTAAAATTGGTACGGCGCACGGGCTCATGCTTTCTCTCACGTGTCCCTTCTCCATCAACTCACTTACCTGCCGTTGGAGTTCCTTTGTCTCCTCGGGATTACTCCTATAGGCTGGTCGGTTTGGGATTGTAGCTCCAGGTATGAAGTCGATTTGATGTTCAATCCCGCGGATTGAAGGTAAACCTTGCGGTGTTTCCTCGGGAAAGATACCCTCATATTCCTGCAAAAGAGAAACAACAGAACTATGCAAGGTGGAATCAAGATCGTTAGTGTTTAATAACGCCTCCTTGTACATGAGTAAAATCATCGGCTGATTAGAAAACAAAGCTCTTCTCACATCACTCTTTCTTGCATAAAAGTTTGTTTTTCTCTCTACTTTTCTCTCATTGGCTGATTGTGAATTTTTTTCAGCCCTCTCAATTTTCTCTCCCTTGCTCTCTTTGCTCTCCTTTTTCTCGGCCATCTCTTCTTTTTTTCTCTCACTGGCCGAACTCTCTCTCTGCACTCCCACTCTTGATTTTTCTTTGCTCTTCATTTTTTTATCACTTTCTCTCTGTAAGCTCACTTGGTCTTCATAGACCTGTTTTGGTGTTAATGGAACAAGAGTGATCGTCTTTTGATTGTGAACAAATGAGTACTTGTTGGTGAAACCATCATGCTTAACTCGCCGATCAAATTGCCATGGTTTGCCTAACAACAAGTGCCCAGCTTGCATCGGAACCACATCGCACAAAACTTCATCTTCATATCTTCCAATGCGAAAAGGAACTAACACCTGTTTATGCACCTTTACCTCACTAGTATCATTTAACCATTGCAATTTATATGGTCGAGGATGCTTAATTGTTGGCAGGCCTAACTTCTCTACCATGGTTGTGCTAGCAACATTTGTACAACTCCCACCATCAATAATCACACTACATACCTTGTTTTGATCGTGGCACCTAGTGTGGAAGATGTTTTCCCGTTGCACCTCTTCATCTTCTTCTTTGGCTTGCACACTTAAAGCTCTCCTTGTGACCAACAATTCTCCTTGGACAGCGCACTCCTCATCGTCGGCATCCTCTAATGAAGGCATAGAATCATTGTCCGAATCCTCCTCGGTTTCGATGTCTCCATTGTCCCGCATCACCATAACTCGTTTGTTCGGACATTGGCTTGCTATATGACCCCTGCCTTGACATTTAAAACATTTAATATCACGAGTCCGAGTAGTGGAAGAATAGGATTTACCTTGATTCCCATGGTTGGCCACCTCTTGTTTTTGCTCGATCTTTGGCTTGGGGTTGGATTGCTTCTCATCCCTCTTCCATTGGTTGGTTTTCCAAGCCGATGTACTCGGGTTTTGGCTAGGACGTGTGCTACTGCCCCTCCTCATAAGTTGATTCTCAATTTTAATAGCCATGTGCACCATGTCCTCTAACTCCACATAATTTTGTAACTCAACGGCATTGTGGATATCTCGGTTCAAGCCTGCCAAAAACCTTGCCATTGTAGCCTCCCGATCCTCCTCTATATTAGCCCGAATCATCATAACCTCCATCTCCTTATAGTACTCCTCTACACTCCGGTTGCCCTGCTTAAGGTTTTGTAGCTTGTTGTACAACTCCCGGTAGTAGTAAGTTGGCACAAATCGCTTTCTCATCATGGTCTTCATCTCTTCCCATGACTCAATAGGTCGCTCTCTATTTCGTCTCCTGTTTATAACAAGTTGATCCCACCAAGTAATAGCATAATCAGAAAATTCAATTACAGCCAATTTTACCTTCTTTGCCTAAGAATAGTAGTGGCAGTCAAAGATGAATTCCATTTTCTTCTCCCATTCTAGGTAAGCTTCTGGATTGGATTTGCCTTGAAATGATGGTATCTTCATTTTTATGCCTCTCAGGCTATCATCTTCCCTGTTCCTTACGCCTCTATCCCGTCCAAATCTTCTGTGACTACCCGCTGAATCTTCTCCTTCGTCGAACTCTTCCCCATCAATCCTATAGTAGTCATCAACCTCTCCTCTAACCGGAACCCTTTCTCGCCTTCGCGCATGAGGAACATGTTGTGGCTGTTCCACACGTGCATTCTCTATCCGGTCTATCCTCTCATGAAGCTGTCCTATCTCTCCCCTCAACAATCGCCTCATCTCCCCCATCATTGCTTCCATAAGAAGTTTTGGGTCTGCTGCACCCGAGGTACCCTCAATAGTGTTCTTGCTGTTGTTTGACATTTTCCAAAGGACCTTACCACACTCCCTTACGTGTTTCACTCGTGAAATGGTTCACTCAATTTCACTCGTGTTTACACTCAATACTTTCGGCTTTTGTCCACTCAAATGCTCTCGCCTCTATGCCTTTTTCCACTCTTTAATTCTCACTCAGTTCCTATAAAACTAGTCAAATCAATATCAAAAATTTCCTTGACAATTCACAAATAGATTACCAAAGAGACAAGACTATAACAGGAACAAAGAATTTAGGCATTCAGAATCACACCCAAAAGGAACAAAATTTCAGCAAAAATTTTTGGTCTATGCAGGGAATTCAATTTCGGATTCCTTAAATGATGAATAACAAGAATCTGAAATAAAAATTTAAGGAAGGTTTCCAGACTTTTTTTTTTTTTTTTTTTCGGATCCTCTTGTTTTTTTCTTCTTTTCTTTTCTTTTCTTTTCTTTCTTTCTTTTCTTTTCGGATCTTTTTTTTTTTTTTAACCGACTTTGATAATGGAAATCAAAAACTTACGAATAACTAAAACAAACATAAACTAAGAGAACGGATAAGCAAAACCTGATTAGAACCTCACTCTGATACCAAATGATACGAACCATGCCAAGAACTGACGCGACCCTAACCAAGATTGGTTTCCAAGATCAACTTTCTAACCGGTTTTGGATGGAACCACGACCCGATGCCCAACAAGAAGCACGAACCTTGGTATGTGAGGACGCCACAATCAGCTATGGAGAGACCGATTGATAAGTCTGGGTATGTGAGGACGCCACAATCAGCTATGGATGGACTGATTGATAAGTCTATGAACGCCACGGAAATTTCCGATAAGTTCGAATAGTTCGTTTAGGAACTAAAGAGAATTAAACCTCAAAATTATGTGTTATTACTTGTGTCCCATTGAATGAAATTTGTTACAATATATAGGGGTTCCTATGCGAATTTTCAGCTCCTAATTCCCCATGGAATTTCGGCAAATCAATTACCAAATCACCTAATCTAAAGCAAATAAGGTAAGTGTCCTTAATGGCTTAAAAAATTTACAATAATAGAAATAAACAAACGAAAATAAAGGAAACTAGACATTAAAAAGGTCAAAAGCTGATTCTTCTCGCCATGTGTAGCCTCAAAACAGGAAAGTAACTGAAATGGAAATTACTCAATCCCTTCTATAGCTTGAATCACGCATTTATTGGTCTGGTTGTCGCATGCAATTCCCTCAATGGGCCTCCATGCAATAGCTTGAGCCCAAGTTGCTTGAATCAGCCCAATAAGCGTTTCTTTAAACTTCTTCGCACGAGCTCTCGTAACCGGACCAATGGGAACTTGAATTGGATCTGAATATGTCTCCCATGTGCTCTTGCTTGTGCTAACGATGTCCTCATCATTTGGTCCTAGGAAAACCTAACACAAAGTCCATTGAAATATCAATCCAAGGCTCACTAGAAATTGGCAAAGGTGTGTATAAACCATGGGGTTGTGCTCTTGATTTAGCTTGCCTACATGTGACACATCTACCACATATCCTTTCAACATCCCTTTTCATGTGTTGCCAAAAGAAGTATTCCTGCAAAACAGATAAAGTTTCAGCAATTCCAAAATGCCCCATCAATTCATCACCATGGGATTCCCTCACTAACAAATCTCTCAAAGAACAATTAGGCACGTAAAGCTTATTCTCCCGAAACAAAAATCCATCATGTCTATAAAATTTACCGATTGCATTTTTCTCACAGGCTCGATACTCCTCACTAAAATCATGGTCTAAAGGGTATAAACCTTAATATGCTCAAAACCAAGTAGTTTAGCATCAAGGATAGAACGTAACCTATGAGAAAGTCCATCCGCAACGACATTCTCCTTACCTTGCTTATATCGGATGACATAAAGAAATGTCTCGATGAATTCCATCCAGTGGGCATGCCTCTTGTTCAACTTTTGTTGTCCCTTCAGATGTTTCAATGACTCGCGATCAGTGTGAATCATGAATTCCTTGGGCCGTAGGTAGTGTTGCTAAGTCTTTAATGCTCGAACCAACGCGTACAACTCCTTGTCATTAGTTGGGTATTTTAGTGTTGACCCACTCAATTTTTCACTGAAATACTCGATTGGTCATCCTCTTTGCATCAAGATGGCACCTATACCTACACCAGAAGCATCACATTCAATTTCAAACGTTTTAGAAAAATCAGGTAAAGCAAGTAAAGGAGCATGAGTAAGCTTATGCTTAATAAGCTGATACGCCTTCTCTTGTTCTTCTCCCCACTTGAACCCAATGTTCTTCTTCAATCATACATAGTTCGAATACTCCTTATTTTTGGTCATGTCTAAATTTAATGTTTTTGAGAATTGTCCTAAAAATAAAATCAAAACTACATCAAAAAGTGCACCTTTTATGGAAAAATTACAACTCTTTGCCAGCATGCCGATCTGTGTGATCGGCCTGCCAGTCATGACCCTCCGGCCTGTCGATCTTTGTAGGTCAGCTTGCCACTCATGATTGTTTGGCCTATTGAACTGAAAAGTTTGGCCTGCCGCTAGAGCCAGAAGATTTCTGCCCCGCTGATGGCCTGCTGAACTTTACATCTAGCCGACGACTTGCGACCATCGGCCAGCTGAACCTAGAGGTTCGGCATGCCAATCGAGTAGAGATTTCCCCTTTCTAGAAAATACAATTTTGAAGCAATTTATAAATTTTATTTTCAACAATTCAAAAACATAAAATTAAATATTCAAGAAATACATGGGAACGCTATCATCCATATTCTAGATCTGTTTTTCAAATCTGTCTTTTTTCAATGATTATTTAATTACAAAATTCTTACAAATTTAAAATTAACCAATAATTCCTTGATAGAGATGATAGTCCCTCATCTCATTACATGAAAAACCTAGATACTCATTCTAACCTCTAAGGAACTATAACCGGCATTAATTAATTAATTAATTAATAATTAATTAATAAACATTCACCATATAATCCAGGACAACATATAAAATATATAGGAACATAGAGTGCCAACTCTCTATAAAATTAAATTCAAGCATATGAGAGATTAAGATCACAAAACTTATACATATAGCACGATCACAAACTCGTAAATTTATGTAAAAACCTAGCTCTGATACCAATTGTTGAAAAAAGAGTGCGTAATGGGAATTTTAAAAAAAAATTCATAAGATTATTTTTCAAAACACAAGTTTAACATGCTATATGCATAAATTAACTAGATCTTACTAACCTTTGTATGCCGAAGAACTTCCGTAATCCGTGAAGAGAAGTAACGTTTTAGAAGAGCCTCAACCAACTAGTCTTCTTAGCTATTCTCTATCCACGACCGGAGTAAGTGTGGGCTCACACGTATAGCTCTTCCACCAGTGACTCTCCTTCCAACCAATCGAGAGAACCCAAAGCAAGTGTTCGTGATTTGTGAACAAAAGCTCTCAGGGTGTTTTTAGATTCTCACTAATAGAGTATCACTCTTAATCTCTCAATTAATCTGAGTAACTCTTAAGACTAACTCCCTTTATATAGAGAATATTCAAGCATAGGAGAGATCAAGATCACATAATTTATTCATATAACATGATCACAAATTTGTAAATTTAGGTAAAAACTTGGCTCTAATACCAATTGTTGGAAAATAGTATGCAATAGAATTTTAAAATTTTTATATCAGAGTATTTTCCAAGCACAAGTTTGACACGCTATATGCATAAATTAACTAGATCTTACTAAACTTTGTATGCTGAAAAGCTCCTGTAATCAATGAAGATAAGTAACATTCCAACAGGACCTCAACCAACTGGCTTTCTTTGCTGTTCTCTATCCATGATCAGAGTGAGTGTGGGTTCACATCGTTCAGCTTTCCCCCATGCGGCTCTTCTTCCAACCAATTGAGAAATACCCAAAGCTATAATTCGTGATTTGTGAATGATAGCTCTTCGGGGAATTTCAAATCTCGCTAACAGAGTCTCACTTAAGATTTCTCAACTGATCTAAATAATAATGAGACTCACACCCCTTTTATAGAGGTTGGGCCCAGGAGTCAGTCCTTATCAGATAAGGTCTCAAAAATTTGAATCAAAATCAACATCTAATAAAATTCATGTAAAAACACGTGACGCTTTTATCGCCCGGTCAGCAGGCTGAGCTGGTAGATCAGCCAACCGAACCTCCTTAATCGACAGGCCAAACTTAAAGATCGACCAACCAAACTTGTGATAAAAAGTTCCCAAATCTTTATTTCCCACCCAAGATTCTTGGGATAGAGCCTCAGCTTTAGTTCAAATAACCTAATAGAGAAATTATATGATTAAAATAGTCATATCAAGATAATCTCTAGGAAAATAAATATTCTTGATAATTCAACAAGTTTATCTTAATTTAATTTATTCAAAATTAATCCTTCTGATAAACAGACATGAATTATCTAATCCTGATAATTCAACAAGTTTATCTTGAGTTAATTTTATCACTAAATTAATTCAACCGATAAATAAACATGAATTATTTGATTTTACCAAATTTCAGCCAATCTGGTAAATCTGACATAAGGCACAAATTAATTGAAAAGCATGATGTATTGTTACAGGATTTTTGTGAGCTAGCAAAGGGGACCAAATGGACCTAGTTCAAGTTTCAGATAATTATGAAATCCAATATCCCAGATATACATTTCATAATTATCAACTCCAACGTTACTCCACTAAAAGCTTATAGCTACACTCTCGAACTATATAGAATTACGAAGCCCGAATAGCTAAGTCTCCATGACATATCATAGTGTATCGTAACCCTATAGGATTATCCATAATCGGCTTAAGGACAAGTTTTGTCTTACCTTCCCGATTATTTTTATCTTACATTCCATTATCTCACCATCAAAAAACTTACAATCCAAAGATAGTATACCATTCAGTTACACCAATGTATCTAAATGGTCGAGCGCTCCAGGATAACACATATAAGAGGATACCAACTACTCCTAAAGAGGAGCTAAGGATTCCATATCTATGAATAATAGTTCTACACTAGCAAGAGTCATGCCTCCAACATACCGGCATGCGTACCACTAAAAAATGTGGGTGTCACCCTTTTGTACATCAAAAGACATAAGTCAAGACAACAGGCCCATTATTCATCTCAAGATTAAGATACAATACAAATGATTATTTAAAGTGAATCGATTTGCCGAGACATAATTATTAATCCAAATCAATTCACTTTATGTCTGATCCAACACATCATCACCTATGACAATATGCCAATGTTTCTATTCGTGGAGTCCACCTCCGATGGCCAAGACAAACCATCTCCCAAAAGAGATATAGACAACATAACAATCTTTACATGAATAAAGTGTCCAACTTTATTCCCTCAATCGTGAATCTCATAATTTAGACCGTCACCTTAAGTATCGTGTCTTTCGCATAATATGTCCATCATATGCCTAATTCTTAAGGTTTAGACCAACAGTCTCAGACTTTTGTTTGCTTAACATACATTCAACAAATATGAATGTAAAGAGGACAAGATTTGGTAGGATAAATAAATTCTTTATTGATAATAAAAAATGTCTCTAAAAACAAATTACATTTTTCCTCCTTAAGGTATACACGTCTAACAAGAGTTGATTATGACTATAATTTCAACTATCATCCTGGTAAAGCTAATGTGGTGGTAGATGCTTTAAGTTGCAAGTCCTCAGAGTGTGTGTCAGCTATATCATTGATTCCGATGCCAATTGCTAGACATTTATAGAAATTGGAATAGAAGATAGTAGCGTATGGGTTAATTGAGAGGTTATTTGTAATAACACTGCAACCCACACTATTAGAAAGGATTAAGTAGAGACAAAGTTCAGATTCTTTCCTTTGTTGTATAAGGAAAAAGATTGAAGCTACGAAAAGTAAAAGTTTTCATATTTCTAACGATGGAAATTAGCTTTGTGTTTCGAATGATGGAGATCTTCAAAAAGAGATAATGGAAGAAGCTCATAACACTCCTTATTCAATAGATCCCAGTACGAGTAAGATGTAAAGG
The DNA here is from genome assembly GCA_025403435.1 of Artocarpus heterophyllus. Lineage (NCBI taxonomy): Eukaryota > Viridiplantae > Streptophyta > Magnoliopsida > Rosales > Moraceae > Artocarpus > Artocarpus heterophyllus. Next base: position 23,278 of record JAJQZP010000041.1, read on the forward strand.
TATTTGAAAGCTTTTATTGGTGGCCAAAGATAAAGAGAGTTGTAGTAAAGTTTGTTGGAAAATGTCTTACATGCCAACAAGTCAATGGAGAACATTAGAGACCAGCAGGTAAATTATAGCCTTTGGAGATTCCACAGTGGAAATGAGAGGATATTGCAATGGATTTTGTGACTAGGTTACCTAGAAGAAGGAATAGATATGATTCAATCTGGGTGATTATTGATAGATTAACAAAGTTAGCCCATTTCCTTTCAGTTCACACTAATTACTCTATGGAATAGTATGCTTGATTGTATGTGAAGGAGATTGTAAGATTGCATGCAGTACCAATGACCATTGTTTCAGATAGGGGTTCTCACTTTACTTCCAATTTTTGGAGGAGTTTGCATAAAGCCATGGGGACTAAGTTAACATTCAATACAACATTCCATCCCTAGACTGATGGTCAATCAAATAGGACTATTAGATTTTGATGGATATGTTGAGGACCTGTATTCTTGATTTTCAAAAGTCTTAGGATGAATATCTTCCTTTAGCTAAGTTTACGTTCAATAAAAGCTATCAAGCAACTATTGGGATGGCACATTATGAGGCTTTATGTGGTAGAAAATGTAGGCCTCTAGTTCTTTTGAACAATATAGGTGAGAAGAAATATCTTGCTCTTGATTGGGTACAGGAAACTAAGGAGGTAATTCAAAAGATTTGCAAAAGAATGTTAGTTGCTCAAAGCAAACAAAAGAGTTATGCAGATACTAAGACAAGAGATGTGAATTTTGTTGTAGGAGACAAGGTCTTCTTAAAGGTTGCACCAATAAAAGGAGTAAAAAGATTTGCAAAAAAGGGAAAATTGAGTCCTAGGTACATTGGTCCCTATGATATTGTGGAAAGAATTAGAAAGGTGTAAATGATGTCATCCATGTGTCCCTGTTGAGAAAGTATGTGCCAAGTCCATCACATGTCATAAAATGGGAAGATGTAGAGCTTAAAGAGGACTTGACTTATGAAGAAAAACCTATTCAGATTTTGGATATAAAGGAAAAAGAGTTGAGAAACAAAAAGATATCATTAGTCAAGGTCCTATGGAAGAGTCATTCAATAGAAGAAGTAACATGGGATTTGGAGGATGAGATGAGAACAAAGTATCCTGACCTATTTGGTAAGTGAACTTTCAAGGATGAAATTTTTATAAGGATGGCAGAATTGTGATGCCCAGAATTCTCACATACTCGTTGACCAATGCATTCCATGATTTTATGATTGTTTGCATATGATTTATATGTTGATTATTCATTTAAAATGCATCATCATATTGATAATGTGCATTAACTACTATATTATGTATAATTTAATTTAATATGACAAGTGTCTCTAAGGCGAATCTGGTAAGTGTTACGATGGAAAGGAAGTTGTAATAATGATTTTCAAGGATTATAATAGATTTAAAAGATAAAGGAGCTCCATTATGCCTGTAAGGTACAAAATTAAGGGAAAACAGTCACTTTTGACCAAAACGTAGGGTTTTAGTATAAGTTTTGTTAACAAAAGTATCCACTAATAATGTGAGATCTCTTATGATGATCATGTATAGCTATGAAAAACAATAATGAGTGGAGGACGTGAGTTTCATGCAAGTTTCTTGAGTCATGATTAGGGTATTTGACAGGTTATAAGTGGCTTGAGAATTTATTATTCCATGTTTGATAATTTATAGAAGAGTTTTAGAGTAATAGATAAAGATTCGATAACGAACGGTTAAGAACTAAAAGATGGAGTTTGTAGTGCACTGATATGAACCCACCTAACTCCACCCCAAAAGCTAGCTTGTGAAGGGAGGATTGTGAACCCATATATATAACACCCAAGACCACCCTCTCTAACCGATGTGGGACACATCATTCCCGACCTCTTTAGACTGCACGTCCTCGTGTCAACTCCGTCGTTAACCCACACGAGCGGCAGGGAACCTTTGTACATGTGCCCACCGACCAGTAGAGGTTCGACTCTCATACCATATGATACGAACCCCACCAAGAACGGACGCGACCCTAACCGAAATTGGTTTCCAAGATCAAATTTCTAACCGGTTTTGGATGGAACCGCGACCCGATGCCCAACAAGAAGCACGAACCTTGGTATGTGAGGACGCCACAATCAGCTATGGATGGACTGACTGATAAGTCTTGGTATGTGAGGACGCCACAATCAGCTATAGATGGACTGATTGATAAGTCTATGAATGCCATGGAAATTTCTGATAAGTTCGAATAGTTCGTTTAGGAACCAAAGAGAATTAAAACCTCAAATTGTGTTAATACTTGTATTTCCCATTGAATGAAATTTGTTACAATATATAGGGGTTCCCCTATGCGAATTTTCAGCTCCTAATTGCCCATGGAATTTCGGGCAAATTAATTACCAAACGTCAAATCTAAAGCAAATAAGGAATGTTCCCTTAATGGCTTAAAAGCCTTACAATAATAGAAATAAAAAAAACGCAAAAAGGAAACTAGACATTAAAAGGTAAATAAGCTGATTCTTCTCGCCATGTGTCGCCTCAAAACGAGAAAGTAACTGAAATGGAAATTACTCGGTCCCTTCTAGAGCTTGAATCACGCACTTGTTGGTCTGGATGTCACATGCAATTCCCTCAATGGGCCTCCATGCAATAGCTTGAGCCCAAGTTGCTTGAATCAGCCCAATAAGCATTTCTTTAAACTTCTTCGCACGAGCTCTCGTAACTGGACCAATGGGTACATGAATTGGATCTGAATATGTCTCCCACGTGCTCTTGCTTGTGCTAATGATGTCCTCATCATTCCCCTCCTCTTGAGAGGGATTTGTCCTCAAATCGTCGCCTTGCTTGTAGCGAATGACATATGGAAACGTCTCTATGAATTCTACCCAACGAGCATGCCTCTTGTTCAGCTTGTGCTGGCCCTTCAAGTGTTTCAGGGACTCATGATCAGTGTGAATCACGAACTCCTTAGGCCATAGGTAGTGCTGCCATGTCTCTAATGCCCGAACCAATGCATACATCTCTTTATCATAAGTTGGGTAATTAAGAGTTGCCCCATTCAGCTTCTCACTGAAATATGCTATTGGTCTCCCTTCCTGCATTAAAACAGCACCAATTCCAACACCTGAAGCATCACATTCAATCTCAAAAGTTTTGGAAAAATTAGGTAAAGATAACAATGGAGCATTTGTCAACTTCTCCTTGAGTAGCTGAAATGCCTTTTCTTGCTCTTCTCCCCATCTAAACCCAACGTTCTTCTTGATCACTTCAGTCAGTGGTGCGGCTATAGTACTGAAATCTTTCACAAACCGCCGGTAGAAACTTCATACGTTTCCCACACAAGTTGGACTCGGCCACTCTTGGATGGCTCGCACCTTTTCTTCATCAACCTGTATACCTTGAGCACTAACAACAAAACCAAGAAACAAAAGCTTATCTATGCAAAAGGTATATTTCTTGAGGTTAGCATACAACTTTTCCTTCCGTAAAACATCTAAAACAAGTTTCAAATGTTCAATATGTTCATCCAAATTGCAGCTATAGATAAGGATATCATCAAAATAAACAACGACAAATTTTCCAATAAAAGCTCGCAAAACATGGTTCATTAAACGCATATATGTGCTAGGCGCATTGGTTAAACCGAAAGGCATTACCAACCACTCATACAACCCTTGTTTTGTTTTGAAAGCCATTTTCCACTCATCTCCCTCTTTCATGCGAATTTGAAGATATCCACTCTTCAGATCAATTTTAGAAAACACACAAGCACCATGCAATTCATCTAACATGTCATCCAAGCGAGGAATGGGATGTCGATACTTTACCGTGATGTTGTTGATGGCTCGACAATCAACGCACATCCTCCAAGTCCCATCTTTCTTAGGCACAAGTAAATTTGGTACGGCGCACGGGCTCATGCTTTCTCTCACGTGTCCCTTCTCCATCAACTCACTTACCTGTCGTTGGAGTTCCTTTGTCTCCTCGGGATTACTCCTATAGGATGGTCGGTTTGGGATTGTAGCTCTAGGTATGAAGTCGATTTGATGTTCAATCCCGCGGATTGAAGGTAAACCTTGCGGTGTTTCCTCGGGAAAGATACCCTCATATTCCTGCAAAAGAGAAACAACAGAACTATGCAAGGTGAAATCAAAATCGTTAGTGTTTAATAATGCCTCCTTGTACATGAGTAAAATCATCGGCTGATTAGAAAACAAAGCTCTTCTCACATCACTCTTTCTTGCATAAAAGTTTGTTTTTCTCTCTACTTTTCTCTTATTGGCTGATTGTGAATTCTTTTCAGCCCTCACAATTTTCTCTCCCTTCCTCTCCTTTTTCTCGACCATCTCTTCTTTTTTTCTCTCACTGGCCGAACCCTCTCTCTGCACTCCCACTCTTAATTTTTCTTCACTCTTCATTTTTTTATCACTTTCTCTCTGTAAGCTCACTTGGTCTTCATAGACCTGTTTTGGTGTTAATGGAACAAGAGTGATCATTTTTTGTTTGTGAACAAATGAGTACTTGTTGGTGAAACCATCATGCTTAACTCGCCGATCAAATTGCCATCGTCTGCCTAATAACAAGTGCCCAGCTTGCATCGGAACCACATCGCACAAAACTTCATCTTCATATCTTCCAATGCGAAAAGGAACTAACACCTGTTTTTGCACCTTTACCTCACCAGTATCATTTAACCATTGCAATTTATATGGTCGAGGATGCTTAATTGTTGGCAGCCCTAACTTCTCTACCATGGTTGTGCTAGCAACATTAGTACAACTCCCACCATCAATAATCACACTACATACCTTGTTTTGAACGTGGCACCTAGTGTGGAAGATGTTTTCCCGTTGCACCTCTTCATCTTCTTCTTTGGCTTGCACACTTAAAGCTCTCCTTGTGACCAACAATTCTCCTTGGACAGCGCACTCCTCATCGTCGGCATCCTCTAATGAAGGCACATAATCCTTGTTTGAATCCTCCTCGGTTTCAATGTCTCCATTGTCCGGCATCACCATAACTCGTTTGTTCGGACATTGGCTTGCTATATGACCCCTGCCTTGACATTTAAAAAATTTAATATCACGAGTCCGAGTTGTGGAAGAATCGGATTTACCTTGATTCCCATGGATGGCCACCTCTTGTTTTTGCTCGATCTTTGGCCTGGGGTTGGATAGCTTCTCATCCCTCTTCCATTGGTTGATTTTCCAAGCCGATGTACTCAGGTTTTGGCTAGGACGTGTGTTACTGCCCCTCCTCATAAGTTGATTCTCAATTTTAATAGCCATGTGCACCATGTCCTCCAACTCCACATAATGTTGTAACTCAACGGCATTGTGAATATCTCGGTTCAAACCCGCCAAAAACCTTGCCGTTGTAGCCTCCCGATCCTCCTCTATATTAGCCCGAATCATCATAACCTCCATCTCCTTATAGTACTCCTCTACACTCCGGTTGCCCTGCTTAAGGTTTTGTAGTTTGTTGTACAACTCCGGTAGTAGTAAGTTGGTACAAATCGCTTCCTCATTACGGTCTTCATCTCTCCCCATGACTCAATAGGTCGCTCTCTATTTCGTCTCCTGTTTATAACAAGTTGATCCCACCAAGTAATAGCATAATCAGAAAATTCAATTACAGCCAATTTTACCTTCTTTGCCTAAGAATAGTAGTGGCAGTCAAAGATGAACTCCATTGTCTTCTCCCATTCTAGGTACGCTTCTGGATTGGATTTGCCTTGAAATGATGGTATCTTCATTTTAATGCCTCTCAAACTATCATTTTCCTGGTTCCTAACTCCTCTATCTCGTCCAAATCTTCGGTGACTAGCTGCTGAATCTTCTCCTTCGTCAAACTCTTCCCCATCAATCCTGTAGTAGTCATCAACCTCTCCTCTAACCGGAACCCTTTCTCGCCTACGCGCATGAGGAACATGTTGTGGCTGTTCCACATGTGCGTTTTCTATCCGGTCTATCCTCTCATGAAGCTGTCCTAACTCTCCCCTCAACAATCGCCTCATCTCCCCCCATCATCGCTTCCATAAGAAGTTTTGGGTCTGCTGCACCCGAGGTGCCCTCAATAGTGTTCTTGCTGTTGTTTGACATTTTCCAAAGGACCTTACCACACTCCCTTACGTGTTTCACTCGTGAAATGGTTCACTCAATTTCACTCGTGTTTACACTCAATACTTTCAGCTTTTGTCCACTCAAATGCTCTCGCCTCTATGCCTTTTTCCACTCGTTAATTCTCACTCAGTTCCTATAAAACTAGTCAAATCAATATCAAAAATTTCCTTGACAATTCACAAATAGATTGCCAAAGAGACAAGACTATAACAGGAACAAAGAATTTAGGCTTTCAGAATCACACCCAAAAGGAACAAAATTTGACGAAAATTTTTTTGTCTATGCAAGGAATTCAATTTCGAATAACTTAAATGATGAATAACAAGAATCTAGAAAAAAAATTTAAGGAAGTTTTCCAGACTTTTTTTTTTTTTTTTTTTTTTTTTCGAATCCTCTTGTTTTTTTCTTCTTTTCTTTTCGGATCTTTTTTTTTTTTAACCGACTTTGATAATGGGAATCAAAAACTCACGAATAACTGAAACAAACATAAACTAAGAGAACGGATAAGCAAAACCTGATTAGAACCTCGCTCTGATTACCAAATGATACGAACCACGCCAAGAGCTGATGCGACCCTAACCAAGATTGGTTTCCAAGATCAAAATTTCTAACCGGTTTTGGATGGAACCGCGACCCGATGCCCAACAAGAAGCACGAACCTTGGTATGTGAGGACGCCACAATCAGCTATGGATGGACTGACTGATAAGTCTTGGTATGTGAGGACGCCACAATCAGCTATGGATGGACTAATTGATAAGTCTATGAACGCCACGGAAATTTCCGATAAGTTCGAATAGTTTGTTTAGGAACCAAAGAGAATTAAAACCTCAAATTATGTTAATACTTGTATTTCCCATTGAATGAAATTTGTTACAATATATAGGGGTTCCCCTATGCGAATTTTCAGCTCCTAATTGCCCATGGAATTTCGGGCAAATTAATTACCAAACGTCAAATCTAAAGCAAATAAGGAATGTTCCCTTAATGGCTTAAAAGGCTTACAATAATAGAAATAAAAAAAACGCAAAAAGGAAACTAGACATTAAAAGGTAAATAAGCTGATTCTTCTCGCAAAAAGGAAACTAGACATTAAAAGGTAAATAAGCTGATTCTTCTCGCCATGTGTCGCCTCAAAACGGGAAAGTAACTGAAATGGAAATTACGCGGTCCCTTCTAGAGCTTGAATCACACACTTGTTGGTCTGGATGTCACATGCAATTCCCTCAATGGGCCTCCATGCAATAGCTTGAGCCCAAGTTGCTTGAATCAGCCCAATAAGCGTTTCTTTAAACTTCTTCGCACGAGCTCTCGTAACTAGACCAATGGGAACTTGAATTGGATCTGAATATGTCTCCCACGTGCTCTTGCTTGTGCTAATGATGTCCTCATCATGCACCAAAATTCAATGTGAGCATATGATACGAACCCCGCCAAGAACTGAAGCGACCCTAACCAATATTGGTTTCCAAGATCAAAATTCCTAACCGTTTTTGGATGGAACCGCGACCCGATGCCTAACAAGAAGCACGACCCAATGTGAGCTATGGATGGACTGATTGATAAGTCAATGAACGCCACAGAATCTTCCTATAAGTTCGAATAGTTCGTTTAGGAACCGAAGAGAATTAAACCTCGAATTGTGTGTTAATACTTATTCACATTGAATGAAATTCGTTACAATATATAGGGGTTCCCCTATGCGAATTTTCAGCTCCTAATTGCCCATGGAATTTCGGGTAAATCAATTACCAAATGTCAAATCTAAAACAAATAAGGAAAAGTTCCCTTAAAGGCTTAAAAACCTTACAATAATAGAAATAACACAAACGCAAAAAGGAAACTAGACATTAAAAAGTAAATAAGCTGATTCTTCTCGCCATGTGTCGCCTCAAAACGGGAAAGTAACTGAAATGGAAATTACTTGGTCCCTTCTAGAGCTTGAATCATGCACTTGTTGGTCTGGATGTCACATGCAATTCCCTCAATGGGCCTCCATGCAATAGCTTGAGCCCAAATTGCTTGAATCAGCCCAATAAGCGTTTTTTTCAACTTCTTCGCACGAGCTCTCGTAACCGAACCAATGGAAACTTGAATTGGATCTGAATATGTTTCCCACATGCTCTTGAGAGGGATTTGTCCTCAAATCGTTGCCTGCATCAAAAGGACTTAGATCAGAAACATTAAAGGAGGCACTTACTGATGAGGACATCACTAGCACAAGCAAGAGCACGTGGGAGACATATTCAGATCCAATTCAAGTTCCCATTGGTCCGGTTACGAGAGCTCGTGCGAAGAAGTTTAAAGAAACACTTATTGGGCTGATTCAAGCAACTTGGGCTCAAGCTATTGCATGGAGGCCCATTGAGGGAATTGCATGCGACAACCAGACCAATAAATGCGTGATTCAAGCTATAGAAGGGATTGAGTAATTTCCATTTCAGTTACTTTCCCATTTTGAGGCGACACATGGCGAGAAGAATCAGTTTTGACCTTTTAATGTCTAGTTTCCTTTTTTCCGTTTCTGGTATTTCTATTATTGTAAGGCTTTTAAGCCATTAAGGGAACTTTCCTTATTTAGTCTAGATTTGACTTTTGTTAAATGAGTTTCCCGAAATTTCCATGGGAATTAGGGGCTGAAAATTCGCATAGGAACCCCTATATAATTGTAACGAATTTCAATCAATGGATACAAGTAATAACATATAATTTTGAGGTTTAATTCTCTTTAGTTCCTAAACGAACTATTCGAACTTATCGAAAATTTCCGTGGCGTTCATAGACTTATCAATCAGTCCATCCATAGCTGATTGTGGCGTCCTCACATACCAAGACTTATCAATCGGTCTCTCCATAGCTGATTGTGGCGTCCGCACATACCAAGGTTCGTGCTTCTTGTTGGGCATCGGGTCGCGGTTCCATCCAAAACCGGTTAGAAATTTGATCTTGGAAACCAACTTCGGTTAGGATCGCGTCAGTTCTTGGCGTGGTTCGTATCATTTGGTAATCAGAGCGAGGTTCTAATCAGGTTTTGCTTATCCGTTCTCTAAATTTTTTGTTTGTTTCAATTGTTCGTGAGTTTTGATTTCCATTATCAAAGTCGGTTAAAAAAAAAAAAAGGATCCGAAAAGAAAAGAAAGAAAAAAAAAAAAAAAAAAAAAAAAAAAAGGAAAAGAAGAAAAATAAGAGGATCCGAAAAAAAAAAAAAATTTATTTCAGATTCTTGTTATTCATTGTTTAAGGAATCCAAAACTGAATTCCTTGCATAGACCAAAAATTTTTGTTCAAATTTTGTTCCTTTTGGGTGTGATTCTGAAAAGCCTAAATTCTTCGTTCCTGTTATAGTCTTGTCTCTTTGGTAATCTATTTGTGAATTGTCAAGGAAATTTCGATATTGATTTGACTAGTTTTATAGGAACTGAGTGAGAATTAACGAGTGGAAAAAGGCATAGAGGCGAGAGCATTAGAGTGGACAAAAGCCGAAAGTATTGAGTGTAAACACGAGTGAAATTGAGTGAACCAATTCACGAGTGAAACACGTAAGGGAGTGTGGTAAGGTCCTTGGAAAATGTCAAACAACAGCAAGAACACTATTGAGGGTACCTCGGGTCCAACAGACCCAAAACTTCTTATGGAAGCGATGATGGGAGAAATGAGGCGATTGTTGAGGGGAGAGATAGGACAGCTTCATGAGAGGATAGACCGGATAGAGAATGCACGTGTGGAACAGCCACAACATGTTCCTCATGCGCGTAGGCGAGAAAGGGTTCCGGTTAGAGGAGAGGTTGATGACTACTATAGGAATGATGGGGAAGAATTTGATGAAGGAGAAGATTCAGCGGGTAGTCACCGAAGATTTGGACGGGATAGAGGAGTTAGGAACAGGGAAGATGATAGTCTGAGAAGCATAAAAATGAAGATACCATCATTTCAAGGCAAATCCAATCCAGAAGCGTACCTAGAATGGGAGAAGAAAATGGAGTTCATCTTTGATTGCCACTACTATTCCGAGGCAAAGAAGGTAAAATTGGCTGTAATTGAATTTTCTGATTATGCTATTACTTGGTGGGATCAGCTTGTTATAAACAGGAGACGAAATAGAGAGCGGCCTATTGAGTCATGGGAAGAGATGAAGACCGTGATGAGAAAGCGATTTGTGCCAACTTACTACTACCGGGAGTTGTACAACAAACTACAAAACCTTAAGCAAGGCAACCGGAGTGTAGAGGAGTACTATAAGGAGATGGAGGTTATGATGATTCGGGCTAATATAGAGGAGGATCGGGAGGCTACAATGGCAAGGTTTTTGGCGGGCTTGAACAGAGATATTCACAATGCCGTTGAGTTGCAACATTATGTGGAGTTGGAGGACATGGTGCACATGGCTATTAAAATTGAGAATCAACTTATGAGGAGGGGCAGTAGCACACGTCCTAGCCAAAACCCGAGTACATCGGCTTGGAAAACCAACCAATGGAAGAAGGATGAGAAGCAATCCAACCCCAAGCCAAAGTTCGAGCAAAAACAAGAGGTGGCCAGCCATGGGAATCAAGGTAAATCCGATTCTTCCACTACTCGGACTCGTGATATTAAATGTTTTAAATGTCAAGGCAGGGGTCATATAGCAAGCCAATGTCCGAACAAACGAGTTATGGTGATGCGGGACAATGGAGACATTGAAACCGAGGAGGATTCGGACAATGACTCTTTGCCTTCATTAGAGGATGTCGACGATGAGGAGTGCGCTGTCCAAGGAGAATTGTTGGTCACAAGGAGAGCTTTAAGTGTGCAAGCCAAAGAAGAAGATGAAGAGGTGCAACGGGAAAACATCTTCCACACTAGGTGCCACGTTCAAAACAAGGTATGTAGTGTGATTATTGATGGTGGGAGTTGTACTAATGTTGCAAGCACAACCATGGTAGAGAAGCTAGGGCTGCCAACAATTAAGCATCCTCGGCCATATAAATTGCAATGGTTAAATGATACTGGTGAGGTAAAGGTGCATAAACAAGTGTTAGTTCCTTTTCGCATTGGAAGATATGAAGATGAAGTTTTGTGCGATGTGGTTCCGATGCAAGCTGGGCACTTGTTGTTAGGCAGACCATGGCAATTTGATCGGCGAGTTAAGCATGATGGTTTCACCAACAAGTACTCATTTGTTCACAATCAAAAGACGATCACTCTTGTTCCATTAACACCAAAACAGGTCTATGAAGACCAAGTGAGCTTACAGAGAGAAAGTGATAAAAAAATAAAGAGCGAAGAAAAATCAAGAGTGGGAGTGCAGAGAGAGAGTTCGGCCAGTGAGAGAAAAAAAGAAGAGATGGCCGAGAAAAAGGAGAGCAAAGAGAGCAAGGGAGAGAAAATTGAGAGGGCTGAAAAGAATTCACAATCAGCCAATGAGAGAAAAGTAGAGAGAAAAACAAACTTTAATGCAAGAAAGAGTGATGTGAGAAGAGCTTTGTTTTCTAATCAGCCGATGATTTTACACATGTCCAAGGAGGCGTTATTAAACACTAACGATCTTGATTCCACCTTGCATAGTTCTGTTGTTTCTCTTTTGCATGATTATGAGGATATCATTCTCGAGGAAACACCGCAAGGTTTACCTCCAATCCGCGGGATTGAACATCAAATCGACTTCATACCTGGAGCTACAATCCCAAACCGACCAGCCTATAGGAGTAATCCCGAGGAGACAAAGGAACTCCAACGGCAGGTAAATGAGTTGATGGAGAAGGGACACGTGAGAGAAAGCATGAGCCCGTGCGCCGTACCAGTTTTACTTGTGCCTAAGAAAGATGGGACTTGGAGGATGTGCGTTGATTGTCGAGCCATCAACAACATCACGGTAAAGTATCGACATCCCATTCCTCGCTTGGATGACATGTTAGATGAATTGCATGGTGCTTGTGTGTTTTCTAAAATTGATTTGAAGAGTGGATATCATTAAATTCGCATTGGTATGTGAGGACGCCACAATCAGCTATGGAGGGACAGATTGATAAGTCTTGGTATGTGAGGACGCCACAATCAGCTACGGATGGACAGATTGATAAGTCTATGAACGCCACGGAAATTTCCGATAAGTTCGAATAGTTCGTTTAGGAACTAAAGAGAATTAAACCTCAAAATTATATGTTATTACTTGTCTCCCATTGATTGAAATTCGTTACAATATATAGGGGTTCCTATGCGAATTTCAGCCCCTAATTCCCCATGGAATTTCGGGAAAATCGTTTACCAAAAGTCAAATCTAAACTAAATAAGGAAAGTTCCCTTAATGGCTTAAAAGCCTTACAATAATAGAAATAACAGAAACGCAAAAAGGAAACTAGACATTAAAAGGTAAATAAGCTGATTCTTCTCGCCATGTGTCGCCTCAAAACGGGAAGGTAACTGAAATGGAAATTACTCAATCCCTTCTAGAGCTTGAATCATGCATTTGTTAGTTTGATTTTCGCATGCAATTCCCTCAATGGGCCTCCATGCAATGGCTTGAGCCCAAGTTGCTTGAATCAGCCCAATAAGCGTTTCTTTCAACTTCTTCGCACGAGCTCTCGTAACCGGACCAATTGGAACTTGAATTGGATCTGAATAAGTCTCCCACGTGCTCTTGCTTGTGCTAACAATGTTCTCATCAATAGCTCGTTTGTTCGGACATTGGCTTGCTATGTGAGCCCTCCCTTGACATTTAAAACATTTAATATCACGATTCTGAGTAGTGGAAGAATCGGATTTACCTTGATTCCCATGGCTGGCCAACTCTTGTTTCTGCTCAATCTTTAGCTTGGTGTTGGGTTGCTTCTCATCCCTCTTCCATTGGTTCATTTTCCAAGCGGATGTACTCGAGTTTTGGCTAGGTCGTGTGTTACTGCCCCTCCTCATAAGTTGATTCTCAATTTTAATAGCCATGTGCACCATGTCCTCCAACTCCACCTAATGTTGTAACTCAACGGCATTATGAATATCTCGGTTCAAGCCCGCCAAAAACCTTACCAATGTAGCCTCCCGATCCTCCTCTATGTTGGCCCGAATCATCATAACCTCCATCTCCTTATAGTACTCCTCTACACTCTGGTTGCCTTGCTTAAGATTTTGTAGTTTATTGTACAACTCCTGGTAGTAGTAAGTTGGTACAAATCGCTTCCTCATCACAGTCTTCATCTCTTCCCATGACTTAATAGGTCGCTCTCTATTTCGTCTCCTGTTTATAACAAGCTGATCCCACCAAGTAATAGCATAATCAGAAAATTCAATTACAGTGAGTTTTACCTTCTTCGCCTCGGAATAGTAGTGGCAGTCAAAGATGAACTCCATTTTCTTCTCCCATTCTAGGTACGCTTCTGGATTGGATTTGCCTTGAAATGATGGTATCTTCATTTTAATGCCTCTCAAACTATCATTTTCCTGGTTCCTAACTCCTCTATCTCGTCCAAATCTTCGGTGACTAGCTGCTGAATCTTCTCCTTCGTCAAACTCTTCCCCATCAATCCTGTAGTAGTCATCAACCTCTCCTCTAACCGGAACCCTTTCTCGCCTACGCGCATGAGGAACATGTTGTGGCTGTTCCACATGTGCGTTTTCTATCCGGTCTATCCTCTCATGAAGCTGTCCTAACTCTCCCCTCAACAATCGCCTCATCTCCCCCCATCATCGCTTCCATAAGAAGTTTTGGGTCTGCTGCACCCGAGGTACCCTCAATAGTGTTCTTGCTGTTGTTTGACATTTTGCAAAGGACCTTACCACACTTCCTTACGTGTTTCACTCGTGAAATGGTTCACTCAATTTCACTTGTGTTTACACTCAATACTTTCGGCTTTTGTCCACTCTAATGCTCTCGCCTCTTTCTTTGCCTTTTTCCACTCGTTAATTCTCACTCAATTCCTATAAAACTAGTCAAATCAATATCAAAATTTTCCTTGACAATTCACAAATATATTACCAAGGAGGCTCAGATTAGAAACAAGACTATAACAGGAACGGATAATTTAAGCTTTCAGAAATCACACCCAAAAGGAACGAAATTTGAACAAAAATTTTTGGTCTATGCAAGGAATTCAATTTCGGATTCCTTAAATGATGAATAACGAGAATCTGAAAAAAAAAAATTTAAGGAAGGTTTCCAGACTTTTTTTTTTTTTTTTTCGAATCCTCTTGCATTTCTTCTTTTCCATCTTTTTTTTTCCCTTTCTTTTCTTTTCGGATCTTTTTTTTTTAAACGACTTTGATAATGGAAATCAAAACTCACGAATAACTGAAACAAACATAAACTAAGAGAACGGATAAGCAAAACCTGCTTTGAACCTCGCTTTGATTACCAAATGATACGAACCCCGCCAAGAACTGACGCGACCCTAACGAAGATTGGTTTCCACGATCAAAATTCCAAACCGGTTTTGGATGGAACAACGACCCGATGCCTAACAAGAAGCACGAACCTTGGTATGTGAGGACGCCACAAACAGCCATGGATGGACTGATTGATAAGTCAATGAACGCCACGGAATCTTCCGATAAGTTCGAATAGTTCGTTTAGGAACCGAAGAGAATTAAACCTCAAATTGTGTGTGAATACTTATTCACATTGAATGAAATTCGTTACAATGTATAGGGGTTCCCCTATGCGAATTTTCAGCTCCGAATTGCCCATGGAATTTCAGGCCAATCAATTACCAAATGTCAAATCTAAAGCAAATAAGGAAAAGTTCCCTTAATGGCTTAAAAACCTTACAATAATAGAAATAACACAAACGCAAAAAGGAACTTGATGAGGACATCGTTAGCACAAGCAAGAGCACGTGGGAGACATATTCAGATCCAATTCAAGTTCCCATTGGTCCGGTTACGAGAGCTCGTGCGAAGAAGTTCAAAGAAACGCTTATTGGGCTGATTCAAGCAACTTGGGCTCAAGCCATTGCATGGAGGCCCATTGAGGGAATTTCATGTGACATCCCGACCCACAAATGTGTGATTTAAGCTCTAGAAGGGATCAAGTAACTTCCATTTTAGTTACTTTCCCGTTTTGAGGCGACACATGGCGAGAAGAATCAGCTTATGACCTTTTAATGTCTAGTTTCCTTTTTTTTCGTTTGTTTATTTCTATTATTGTAAAGCTTTTAAGCCATTAAGGACACTTACCTTATTTGCTTTAGATTAGGTGATTTGGTAATTGATTTGCCCGAAATTCCATGGGGAATTAGGAGCTGAAAATTCGCATAGGAACCCCTATATATTGTAACGAATTTCATTCAATGGAATACAAGTATTAACACAATTTGAGGTTTTAATTCTCTTTGGTTCCTAAACGAACTATTCGAACTTATCGGAAATTTCTGTGGCGTTCATAGACTTATCAATCAGTCCATCCATAGCTGATTGTGGCATCCTCACATACCAAGACTTATCAGTCAGTCCATCCATAGCTGATTGTGGCGTCCTCACATACCAAGGTTCGTGCTTCTTGTTGGGCATCGGGTCGCGGTTCCATCCAAAACCGGTTAGAAATTTTGATCTTGGAAACCAATCTTGGTTAGGGTCGCGTCAGCTCCTGGCGTGGTTCGTATCATTTGGTAATCAGAGTGAGGTTCTAATCAGGTTTTGCTTATCCGTTCTCTTAGTTTATGTTTGTTTCAGTTATTCGTGAGTTTTGATTTCCATTATCAAAGTTGGTTTAAAAAAAAAAAAGATCAGAAAAGAAAAGAAAAAAAAAAACAAGAGGATCCGAAAAAAAAAAAAAAAAAAAAGTCTGGAAACCTTCCTTAAATTTCTTTTGTAGATTCTTGTTATTCATCATTTAAGGAATCCAAAATTGAATTCCCTACATAGACCAAAATTTTTTGCTCAAATTTCGTTCCTTTTGGGTGTGATTTTGAAAGCCTAAATTCTTTGTTCTTGTTATAGTCTTGTCTCTTTGGTAATCTATTCGTGAATTGTCGAGGAAATTTTGATATTGATTTGACTAGTTTTATAGGAACTGAGTGAGAATTAACGAGTGGAAAAAGGCATAGTGGTGAGAGCATTAGAGTGGACAAAAGCCGAAAGTATTGAGTGTAAACACGAGTGAAATTGAGTGAACCATTTCACGAGTGAAACACATAAGGGAGTGCGGTAAGGTCCTTTGCAAAATGTCAAACAACAGTAAGAACACTATTGAGGGTACCTCGGGTGCAGCAGACCCAAAACTTCTTATGGAAGTGATGATGGGGGAGATGAGGCGATTGTTGAGGGGAGAGTTAGGACAGCTTCATGAGAGGATAGACCGGATAGAAAACGCACGTGTGGAACAGCCACAACATATTCCTCATGCGCGTAGGCGAGAAAGGGTTCCGGTTAGAGGAGAGGTTGATGACTACTATAGGATTGATGGGGAAGAGTTTGACGAAGGAGAAGATTCAGCGGGTAGTCACCGAAGATTTGGACGGGATAGAGGAGTTAGGAACCGGGAAGATGATAGTTTGAGAGGCATAAAAATGAAGATACCATCATTTCAAGGCAAATCCAATCCAGAAGTGTACCTAGAATGGGAGAAGAAAATGGAGTTCATCTTTGACTGCCACTACTATTTTGAGGCAAAGAAGGTAAAATTGGCTGTAATTGAATTTTCTGATTATGCTATTACTTGGTGGGATCAGCTTGTTATAAACAGGAGACGAAATAGAGAGCGACCTATTGAGTCATAGGAAGAGATGAAGACCGTAATGAGGAAGCGATTTGTACCAACTTACTACTACCGGGAGTTGTACAACAAACTACAAAACCTTAAGCAGGGCAACCGGAGTGTAGAGGAGTACTATAAGGAGATGGAGGTTATGATGATTCAGGCCAATATAGAGGAGGATCGGGAGGCTACAATGGTAAGGTTTTTAGCGGGTTTGAACCGAGATATTCACAATGCCGTTGAGTTACAACATTATGTGGACTTGGAGGACATGGTGCACATGGCTATTAAAATTGAGAATCAACTTATGTGGAGGGGCAGTAACACACGTCCTAGCCAAAACCCGAGTACATCGGCTTGGAAAATCAACCAATGGAAGAGGGATGAGAAGCAATCCAACCCCAAGCCAAAGATCGAGCAAAACCAAGAGGTGGCCAGCCATGGGAAATCAAGGTAAATCCGATTCTTCCACTACTCGGACTCGTGATATTAAATGTTTTAAATGTCAAGGCAGGGGTCATATAGCAAGCCAATGTCCAAACAAACGAGTTATGGTGATGCGGGACAATGGAGACATTGAAACCGAGGAGGATTCGGACAATGATTCTCTGCCTTCATTAGAGGATGCCGACGATGAGGAGTGCGCTGTCCAAGGAGAATTGTTGGTTACAAGGAGAGCTTTAAGTGTGCAAGCCAAAGAAGAAGATGAAGAGGTGCAACGGGAAAACATCTTCCACACTAGGTGCCACGTCCAAAACAAGGTATGTAGGGTGATTATTGATGGTGGGAGTTGTACTAATGTTGCTAGCGAAACCATGGTAGAGAAGTTAGGGCTGCCAACAATTAAGCATCCTCGACCATATAAATTGCAATGGTTAAATGATACTGGTGAGGTAAAGGTGCATAAGCAAGTGTTAGTTTCTTTTCGCATTGGAAGATATGAAGATGAAGTTTTGTGCAATGTGGTTCCAATGCAAGCTGGGCACTTGTTATTAGGCAGACCATGGCAATTTGATCGGCGAGTTAAGCATGATGGTTTCACCAACAAGTACTCATTTGTTCACAAACAAAAAACGATCACTCTTGTTCCATTAACACCAAAACAGGTCTATGAAGACCAAGTGAGCTTACAGAGAGAAAGTGATAAAAAAATGAAGAGCGAAGAAAAATCAAGAGTGGGAGTGCAGAGAGAGAGTTCGGCCAGTGAGAGAAAAAAAGAAGAGATGGCCGAGAAAAAGGAGAGCAAAGAGAGCAAGGGAGAGAAAATTGAGAGGGCTGAAAAGAATTCACAATCAGCCAATGAGAGAAAAGTAGAGAGAAAAACAAACTTTTATGCAAGAAAGAGTGATGTGAGAAAAGGTTTGTTTTCTAATCAGCCGACGATTTTACTCATGTACGAGGAGGCGTTATTAAACACTAACGATCTTGATTCCACCTTGCATAGTTCTGTTGTTTCTCTTTTGCAGGATTATGAGGATATCTTTCCCGAGAAAACACCGCAAGGTTTACCTCCAATCCGCGGGATTGAACATCAAATCGACTTCATACCTGGAGCTACAATCCCAAACCGACCAGCCTATAGGAGTAATCCCGAGGAGACAAAGGAACTCCAACGGCAGGTAAATGAGTTGATGGAGAAGGGACACGTGAGAGAAAGCATGAGCCCGTGCGCCGTACCAGTTTTACTTGTGCCTAAGAAAGATGGGACTTGGAGGATGTGCGTTGATTGTCGAGCCATCAACAACATCACGGTAAAGTATCGACATCCCATTCCTCGCTTGGATGACATGTTAGATGAATTGCATGGTGCTTGTGTGTTTTCTAAAATTGATCTAAAGAGTGGATATCATCAAATTCGCATGAAAGAGGGAGATGAGTGGAAAACGGCTTTCAAAACAAAACAAGGCTTGTATGAGTGGTTGGTAATGCCTTTCGGTTTAACCAATGCGCCTAGCACATTTATGCGTTTAATGAACCATATTTTGCGAGCTTTTATTGGAAAATTTGTCGTTGTTTATTTTGATGATATCCTTTTCTATAGCAGCAATTTGGATGAACATATTGAACATTTGAAACTTGTTTTAGATGTTTTAAGGAAGGAAAAGTTGTATGCTAACCTCAAGAAATGTACCTTTTGCACAGATAAGCTTGTGTTTCTTGGTTTTGTTGTTAGTGCTCAAGGTATATAGGTTGATGAAGAAAAGGTGCGAGCCATCCAGGAGTGGCCGAGTCCAACTAGTGTGGGAAACGTACGGAGTTTTCATGGACTTGCTAGTTTCTACCGGCGGTTTGTGAAAGATTTCAATACTATAGCCGCACCACTGACTGAAGTTATTAAGAAGAATGTTGGGTTTAGATGGGGAGAAGAGTAAGAAAAGGCAATTCAGCTACTCAAGGAGAAGTTGACAAATGCTCTATTGTTATCCTTACCTAATTTTTCCAAAACTTTTGAGATTGAATGTGATGCTTTAGGTGTTGGAATTGGTGCTGTTTTAATGCAGGAAGGGAGACCAATAGCATATTTTAGTGAGAAGCTGAATGGGGCAACTCTTAATTACCCAACTTATGATAAAGAGATGTATGCATTGGTTCGGGCATTAGAGACATGGCAGCACTACCTATGGCCAAAGGAGCTCGTGATTCACACTGATCATGAGTCCCTGAAACACTTGAAGGGCCAGCACAAGTTGAACAAGAGGCATGCTCGTTGGGTAGAATTCCTAGAGACGTTTTCATATGTCATTCGCTACAAGCAAGGTAAGGAAAACGTCGTTGCCGATGCACTTTCTCGCAGGTATGTCTTAATCTCAACTCTTAATGCTAAACTACTGGGTTTTGAACACATTAAAGAGTTATATGCTGATGACCATGACTTTAGTACTGAGTATCAAGCTTGTGAGAGATTTGCTAGTGGTAAGTACTTTAGGCATGAGGGATACTTGTTTCGGGAGAATAAATTATGTGTGCCTAATTGTTCATTAAGAGATTTGCTAGTGAGAGAGTCCCATGGGGGAGGATTGATGGGACATTTTGGGGTATTGAAGACTTTGGCTATGTTGCAGGAACACTTCTATTGGCCACATATGAAACGAGATGTTGAGAGGCTTTGTGGTAGATGTGTAACTTGTAGGCAGGCTAAATCAAGAGTGCAGCCCCATGGTTTGTACACCCCTTTACCAATACCTAGTGAACCTTGGATTGATATTTCAATGGATTTTGTGTTAGGTTTGCCTAGGTCTAAACGGGGAAGAGACTCGATATTTGTGGTTGTGGATAGGTTTTCCAAGATGGCTCATTTTATTCCATGCCACAAGACAGATGATGCTTCCAATGTTGCTGATTTGTTCTTTAGGGAAATTGTGAGACTTCATGGTATGCCTAGGACAATTGTTTCTGATAGGGACACCAAGTTCCTAAGCTACTTTTGGAAGACTTTGTGGGTTAAGTTAGGGACTAAGCTATTGTTTTCAACTACTTGTCACCCACAAACCGATGGTCAAACAGAAGTTGTGAGTAGAACCTTGTCTACTTTGTTGCGGGCTGTCATTAAAAAGAACATCAAAACATGGGAGGAGTGTTTACCACATGTTGAGTTTGCTTATAATCGATCTGTTCATTTTGCTGCACAATTTTCACCGTTTGAAATTGTTTATGGTTTTAATCCTTTAACTCCTTTGAATTTAATGCCATTACCTTTGTCTGAGCATGTGAATTTAGATGGAAAAAGAAAAGCTGATCTTGTTAAGCAGATACATGAGAAGGCAAGACTCAACATCGAGCAAAGGACTAAACAATATGCTGAACAAGCCAACAAAGGGCGTCGCAAGCTCGTCTTCAAGCCCGGCGATTGGGTGTGGTTGCACTTACGCAGGGAACGGTTTCTGGAACAAAGGAAATCCAAGCTATTGCCTAGAGGGGACGGTCCTTTTCAAATCCTTGAAAGGATCAATGATAATGCATACAAGCTAGACTTGCCAGGTGAGTATGGTGTAAGTGCCTCCTTTAATGTTTCTGATCTAAGTCCTTTCGATGCAGGTGACGATTTGAGGACAAATCCTTCTCAAGAGGAGGGGAATGATGAGGACATCGTTAGCACAAGCAAGAGCACGTGGGAGACATATTCAGATCCAATTCAAGTTCCCATTGGTCCGGTTACGAGAGCTCGTGCGAAGAAGTTCAAAGAAACGCTTATTGGGCTGATTCAAGCAACTTGGGCTCAAGCCATTGCATGGAGGCCCATTGAGGGAATTGCATGTGACATTCTGACCCACAAATACGTGATTCAAGCTCTAGAAGGGATCGAGTAACTTTCATTTCAGTTACTTTCCCGTTTTGAGGTGACACATGGCGAGAAGAATCAGCTTATGACCTTTTAATGTCTAGTTTCCTTTTTTTTTCGTTTGTTTATTTCTATTATTGTAAATTTTTTAAGCCATTAAGGACACTTACCTTATTTGCTTTAGATTAGGTGATTTGGTAATTGATTTGCCCGAAATTCCATGGGGAATGATGAGGACATCATTAGCACAAGCAAGAGCACTTGGGAGACATATTCAGATCCAATTCAAGTTCCCATTGGTCCGGTTACGAGAGCTCGTGCGAAGAAGTTTAAAGAAACGCTTATTGGGCTGATTCAAGCAACTTGGGCTCAAGCTATTGCATGGAGGCCCATTGAGGGAATTGCATGCGACAACCAGACCAACAAATGCGTGATTCAAGCTCTAGAAGGGATTGAGTAATTTCCATTTTAGTTACTTTCCCGTTTTCAGGCGACACATGGCGAGAAGAATCAGCTTATTTACCTTTCAATGTCTAGTTTCCTTTTTTTTTTTTTTTCGGATCCTCTTGTTTTTTTTCTTCTTTTATTTTCTTTTTTTTTCTTTTCTTTTCTTTTCTTTCTTTTCTTTTCGGATCTTTTTTTTTTTTAACCAACTTTGATAATGGAAATCAAAACTCACGAACAACTGAAACAAACATAAACTAAGAGAACGGATAAGCAAAACCTGATTAGAACCTCGCTCTGATACCAAATGATACGAACCTCGCCAAGAACTGACGCGACTCTAACCAAAAAGTGGTTTCCAAGATCAAAATTTCTAACCGGTTTTGGATGGAACCGCGACCCGATGCCCAACAAGAAGCACGAACCTTGGTATGTGAGGACGCCACAATCAGCTATGGATGGACTGATTGATAAGTCTTGGTATGTGAGGATGCCACAATCAGCTATGGATGGATTGATTGATAAGTCTATGAACGCCACGAAAATTTCCGATAAGTTCGAATAGTTCGTTTAGGAACCAAAGAGAATTAAACCTCAAATTGTGTGTTATTACTTGTATTCCATTGAATGAAATTCGTTACAATATATAGGGGTTCCTATGCGAATTTTCAGCTCCTAATTCCCATGGAATTTTGGGAAAATCATTTACCAAATGTCAAATCTAAACTAAATAAGGAAAGTTCCCTTAATGGCTTAAAAGCCTTACAATAATAGAAATAACACAAACGCAAAAAAAAAAGGAAACTAGACATTAAAAGGTAAATAAGCTGATTCTTCTCGCCATGTGTCGCCTCAAAACAAGAAAGTAACTGAAATGGAAATTATTCAATCCCTTCTAGAGCTTGAATCACGCATTTGTTGGTCAGGTTGTCGCATGCAATTCCCTCAATGGGCCTCCATACAATAGCTTGAGCTCAAGTTGCTTGAATCAGCCCAATAAGCGTTTCTTTAAACTTCTTCGCACGAGCTCTCGTAACCGGACCAATGGGAACTTGAATTGGATCTGAATATGTCTCCCAAGTGCTCTTGCTTGTGCTAATGATGTCCTCATCATTCGGGAGTACGCCAGCCAAGCATCTATTCCGTAATAAAAATGAGTGATCTAATGCCCAATAAGTAGAATTATGCAAGCATGAGTAGCATTTGAAAGAATGAGCTCAATTAATTTATGTTTACTCTTTAACTTTTCACTTTATCGTCCTTTCATTTCATTTATCTTCATTGTTTCTTTCATACTCTTAATGATACGAACCTCGCCAAGAACTGACGCGACTCTAACCAAAAAGTGGTTTCCAAGATCAAAATTTCTAACCGGTTTTGGATGGAACCGCGACCCGATGCCCAACAAGAAGCACGAACCTTGGTATGTGAGGACGCCACAATCAGCTATGGATGGACTGATTGATAAGTCTTGGTATGTGAGGACGCCACAATCAGCTATGGATGGACTGATTGATAAGTCTATGAACGCCACGGAAATTTCTGATAAGTTCGAATTGTTCGTTTAGGAACCAAAGAGAATTAAACCTCAAATTGTGTGTTATTACTTGTATTCCATTGAATGAAATTCGTTACAATATATAGGGGTTCCTATGCGAATTTTCAGCTCCTAATTCCCATGGAATTTCGGGAAAATCATTTACCAAATGTCAAATCTAAACTAAATAAGGAAAGTTCCCTTAATGGCTTAAAAGCCTTACAATAATAGAAATAACACAAACGCAAAAAAAAATGAAACTAGACATTAAAAGGTAAATAAGCTGATTCTTCTCGCCATGTGTCGCCTCAAAACGGGAAAGTAACTGAAATGGAAATTACTCAATCCCTTCTAGAGCTTGAATCATGTATTTGTTGGTCTGGTTGTCGCATGCAATTCCCTCAATGGGCCTCCATGCAATAGCTTGAGCCCAAGTTACTTGAATCAGCCCAATAAGCGTTTCTTTAAACTTCTTCGCACGAGCTCTCATAACCGGACCAATGGGAACTTGAATTGGATCTGAATATGTCTCCCAAGTGCTCTTGCTTGTGCTAATGATGTCCTCATCACCGATGTTTGAGGCTAATGTATATGGACTAGTTGACCTATTATTTTATGGTCTTGTTGTATATGCAATTTTGGTGAGCCACAGGAATGATATATGGTACACAGTTGATCCTATTTTTGAGAGATATATCATATTGTACATATTTGGCTAGCCATTTTGATACGAACCACGCCAAGAACTGACGCGACCCTAACCGAAGTTGGTTTCCAAGATCAACTTCTAACCGGTTTTGGATGGAACCGCGACCCGATGCCCAACAAGAAGCACGAACCTTGGTATGTGAGGACGCCACATTCAGCTATGGAGAGACCGATTGATAAGTCTGGGTATGTGAGGACGCCACAATCAGCTATGGATGGACTGATTGATAAGTCTATGAACGCCACGGAAATTTCCGATAAGTTCGAATAGTTCGTTTAGGAACTAAAGAGAATTAAACCTCAAAATTATGTGTTATTACTTGTCTCCAATTGATTGAAATTCGTTACAATATATAGGAGCTCCTATGCGAATTTTCAGCTCCTAATTCCCATGGAATTTCAGGAAACTCATTTACCAAATGTCAAATCTAAACTAAATAAGGAAAGTTCCCTTAATGGCTTAAAAGCCTTACAATAATAGAAATAACACAAACGCAAAAAGGAAACTAGACATTAAAAGGTCAAAATCTGATTCTTCTCGCCATGTGTCGCTTCAAAACGGGAAAGTAACTGAAATGGAAATTACTCATTCCCTTCTAGAGCTTGAATTACGCATTTGTTGGTCTGGTTGTCGCATGTAATTCCCTCAATGGGCCTCCATGCAATAGCTTGAGCCCAAGTTGCTTGAATCAGCCCAATAAGTGTTTCTTTAAACTTCTTCGCACGAGCTCTCGTAACCGGACCAATGGGAACTTGAATTGGATCTGAATATGTCTCCCACGTGCTCTTGCTTGTGCTAACGATGTCCTCATCATTCCCCTCCTCTTGAGAAGGATTTGTCCTCAAATCGTCGCCTGCATCAAAAGGACTTAGGTCAGAAACATTAAAGGAGGCACTTACACCATACTCACCTGGCAAGTCTAGCTTGTACGCATTATCGTTGATCCTTTCGAGAATTTGAAAAGGACCATCCCCTCTAGGCAATAGCTTGGATTTCCTTTGTTTCGGAAACCGTTCCTTGCGTAAGTACAACCACACCCAATCACCGGGCTTGAAGACGAGCTTGTGACGTCCTTTGTTGGCTTGTTCAGCATATTGTTTAGTCCTTCGCTCGATGTTGAGTCTTGCCTTCTCGTGTATCTGCTTAACAAGATCAGCTTTTCTTTTTCCATCTAAATTCACATGCTCAGACAAAGGTAATGGCATTAAATCCAAAGGAGTTAAAGGATTAAAACCATAAACAATTTTAAACGGTGAAAATTGAGTAGCAGAATGAACAGATCGATTATAAGCAAACTCAACATGTGGTAAACACTCCTCCCATGTTTTGATGTTCTTTTTAATGACAGCCCTCAAAAAAGTAGACAAGGATCTATTCACAACTTCTGTTTGACCATCGGTTTGTGGGTGACAAGTAGTTGAAAACAATAGCTTAGTCCCTAACTTAGCCCACAAAGTCTTCCAAAAGTATCTTAAGAACTTGGTGTCCCTATCAGAAACAATTGTCCTAGGCATACCATGAAGTCTCACAATTTCCCTAAAGAACAAATCAGCAACATTGGAAGCATCATCTGTCTTGTGGCATGGAATAAAATGAGCCATCTTTGAAAACCTATCCACGACCACAAATATTGAGTCTCTTCCCCGTTTAGACCTAGGCAAACCTAACACAAAATCCATCGAAATATCAATCCAGGGTTCACTAGGTATTGGTAAAGGGGTGTATAAACCATGGGTCTGCACTCTTGATTTAGCCTGCCTACAAGTTACACATCTACCACAAAGCCTCTCAACATCTCGTTTCATATGTGGCCAATAGAAGTGTTCCTGCAACATAGCTAAAGTCTTCATTACTCCAAAATGTCCCATCAATCCTCCCCCATGGGATTCCCTCACTAGCAAATCTCTTAATGAACAATTTGGCACACATAATTTATTCTCCCGAAACAAGTATCCCTCATGCCTAAAGTACTTACCACTAGCAATTCTCTCACAAGCTTGATACTCAGTACTAAAGTCATGATCATCAGCATATAACTCTTTAATGTGTTCAAAACCCAGTAGTTTAGCATTAAGAGTTGAGATTAAGATATACCTGCGAGAAAGTGCATTGGCAACGACGTTTTCCTTACCTTGCTTGTAGCGAATGACATACGGAAACGTCTCTATGAATTCCACCCAACGAGCATGCCTTTTGTTCAGCTTGTGCTGGCCCTTCAAGTGTTTCAGGGACTCATGATCAGTGTGAATCACGAACTCCTTAGGCCATAGGTAGTGCTGCCATGTCTCTAATGCCCGAACCAATGCATACATCTCTTTATCATAAGTTGGGTAATTAAGAGTTGCCCCATTCAGCTTCTCACTGAAATATGCTATTGGTCTCCCTTCCTGCATTAAAACAGCACCAATTCCAACACCTGAAGCATCACATTCAATCTCAAAAGTTTTGGAAAAATTAGGTAAAGATAACAATGGAGCATTTGTCAACTTCTCCTTGAGGAGCTGAAATGCCTTTTCTTGCTCTTCTCCCCATCTAAACCCAACATTCTTCTTGATGACTTCAGTCAGTGGTGCGGCTATAGTACTGAAATCTTTCACAAATCGCCGGTAGAAACTAACAAGTCCATGAAAACTCCGTACATTTCCCACACTAGTTGGACTCGGCCACTCCTGGATTGCTCGCACCTTTTCTTCATCAACCTGTATACCTTGAGCACTAACAACAAAACCAAGAAACACAAGGTTATCTGTGCAAAAGGTACATTTCTTGAGGTTAGCATACAACTTTTCCTTCCGCAAAACATCTAAAACAAGTTTCAAATGTTCAATATGTTCATCCAAATTGCTGCTATAGATAAGGATATCATCAAAATAAACAACGACAAATTTTCCAATAAAAGCTCGCAAAACATGGTTCATTAAACGCAAAAATGTGCTAGGCGCATTGGTTAAACCGAAAGGCATTACCAACCACTCATACAAGCCTTGTTTTGTTTTGAAAGCCGTCTTCCACTCGTCTCCCTCTTTCATGCGAATTTGATGATATCCACTCTTTAGATCAATTTTAGAAAACACACAAGCACCATGCAATTCATCTAACATGTCATCCAAGCGAGGAATGGGATGTCGATACTTTACCGTGATGTTGTTGATGGCTCGACAATCAACGCACATCCTCCAAGTCCCATCTTTCTTAGGCACAAGTAAAACTGGTACGGCGCACGGGCTCATGCTTTCTCTCACGTGTCCCTTCTCCATCAACTCTTTTACCTGCCGTTGGAGTTCCTTTGTCTCCTCGGGATTACTCCTATAGGCTGGTCGGTTTGGGATTGTAGCTCCAGGTATGAAGTCGATTTGATGTTCAATCCCGCGGATTGGAGGTAAACCTTGCGGTGTTTCCTCGGGAAAGATATCCTCAAAATCCTGCAAAAGAGAAACAACAGAACTATGCAAGGTGGAATCAAGATCGTTAGTGTTTAATAACGCCTCCTTGTACATGAGTAAAATCATCGGCTGATTAGAAAACAAAGCTCTTCTCACATCACTCTTTCTTGCATAAAAGTTTGTTTTTCTCTCTACTTTTCTCTCATTGGCTGATTGTGAATTCTTTTCAGCCCTCTCAATTTTCTCTCCCTTGCTCTCCTTTTTCTCGGCCATCTCTTCTTTTTTTCTCTCACTGGCCGAACTCTCTCTCTGCACTCCCACTCTTGATTTTTCTTCGCTCTTCATTTTTTTATCACTTTCTCTCCATAAGCTCACTTGGTCTTCATAGACCTGTTTTGGTGTTAATGGAACTAGAGTGATCATCTTTTGATTGTGAACGAATGAGTACTTGTTGGTGAAACCATCATGCTTAACTTGCCGATCAAATTGCCATGGTCTGCCTAATAACAAGTGCCCAGCTTGCATCGGAACCACATCGCACAAAACTTCATCTTCATATCTCCCAATGCGAAAAGGAACTAACACCTGTTTATGCACCTTTACCTCACCAGTATCATTTAACCATTGCAATTTATATGGTCGAGGATGCTTAATTGTTGGCAGCCCTAACTTCTCTACCATGGTTGTGCTAGCAACATTTGTACAACTCCCACCATCAATAATCACACTACATACCTTGTTTTGAACGTGGCACCTAGTGTGGAAGATGTTTTCCCGTTGCACCTCTTCATCTTCTTCTTTGGCTTGCACACTTAAAGCTCTCCTTGTGACCAACAATTCTCCTTGGACAGCGCACTCCTCATCGTCGGCATCCTCTAATAAAGGCATAGAATCATTGTCCGAATCCTCCTCGGTTTCAATGTCTCCATTGTCCCGCACCACCATAACTCGTTTGTTCGGACATTGGCTTGCTATATGACCCCTGCCTTGACATTTAAAACATTTAATATCACGAGTCCGAGTAGTGGAAGAATCGGATTTACCTTGATTCCCATGGCTGGCCACCTCTTGTTTTTGCTCGATCTTTGGCTTGGGGTTGGATTGCTTCTCATCCCTCTTCCATTGGTTGATTTTCCAAGCCGATGTACTCGGGTTTTGGCTAGGACGTGTGCTACTGCCCCTCCTCATAAGTTGATTCTCAATTTTAATAGCCATGTGCACCATGTCCTCCAACTCCACATAATGTTGTAACTCAACGGCATTGTGGATATCTCGGTTCAAGCCCGCCAAAAACCTTGCCATTGTAGCCTCCCGATCCTCCTCTATATTAGCCCGAATCATCATAACCTCCATCTCCTTATAGTACTCCTCTACACTCCGGTTGCCCTGCTTAAGGTTTTGTAGTTTGTTGTACAACTCCCGGTAGTTGTAAGTTGGTACAAATCGCTTCCTCATCACGGTCTTCATCTCTTCCCATGACTCAATAGGCCGCTCTCTATTGCGTCTCCTGTTTATAACAAGCTGATCCCACCAAGTAATAGCATAATCAGAAAATTCAATTACAACCAATTTTACCTTCTTTGCCTCAGAATAGTAGTGGCAGTCAAAGATGAACTCCATTTTCTTCTCCCATTCTAGGTACGCTTCTGGATTGGATTTGCCTTGAAATGATGGTATCTTCATTTTTATGCCTCTCAGATTATCATCTTCCCTGTTCCTAACACCTCTATCCCGTCCAAATCTTCGGTGACTACCCGCTGAATCTTCTCCTTCGTCAAACTCTTCCCCATCATTCCTATAGTAGTCATCAACCTCTCCTCTAACCAGAACCCTTTCTCGCCTTCACGCATCAGGAACATGTTGTGGCTGTTCCACACGTGCATTCTCTATCCGGTCTATCCTCTCATGAAGCTGTCCTATCTCTCCCCTCAACAGTCGCCTCATATCCCCCATCATTGCTTCCATAAGAAGTTTTGGGTCTGCTGCACCCGAGGTACCCTCAATAGTGTTCTTGCTGTTGTTTGACATTTTCCAAAGGACCTTACCACACTCCCTTATGTGTTTCACTCGTGAAATGGTTCACTCAATTTCACTCGTGTTTACACTCAATACTTTCGGCTTTTGTCCACTCAAATGCTCTCGCCTCTATGCCTTTTTCCACTCTTTAATTCTCACTCAGTTCCTATAAAACTAGTCAAATCAATATCGAAATTTCCTTGACAATTCACAAATAGATTACCAAAGAGACAAGACTATAACAGGAACAAAGAATTTAGGCTTTTCAGAATCACACCCAAAAGGAACAAAATTTCAGCAAAAATTTTTTTGGTCTATGCAGGGAATTCAATTTTGGATTCCTTAAACGATGAATAACAAGAATCTGAAATAAAAATTTAAGGAAGGTTTCCAGACTTTTTTTTTTTTTTCGGATCCTCTTTTTTTTTCTTCTTTTCTTTTTTTTTTCTTTTCTTTTCGGATCTTTTTTTTTTTTTTAACCGAATTTGATAATGGAAATCAAAAACTTACGAATAACTAAAACAAACATAAACTAAGAGAACGGATAAGCAAAACCTGATTAGAACCTCGCTCTAATACCAAATGATACGAACCACGCCAAGAACTGACGCGACCCTAACCGAAGTTGGTTTCCAAGATCAACTTTCTAACCGGTTTTGGATGGAACCACGACCCGATGCCCAATAAGAAGCACTAACCTTGGTATGTGAGGACGCCACAATCAGCTATGGAGAGACCGATTGATAAGGCTTGGTATGTGAGGACGCCACAATCAGCTATGGATGGACTGATTGATAAGTCTATGAACGCCACGGAAATTTCTGATAAGTTTGAATAGTTCGTTTAGGAACTAAAGAGAATTAAACCTCAAAATTATGTGTTATTACTTGTCTCCAATTGATTGAAATTCGTTACAATATATAGGAGTTCCTATGCGAATTTTCAGCTCCTAATTCCCATGGAATTTCGGGAAACTCATTTACCAAATGTCAAATCTAAACTAAATAAGGAAAGTTCCCTTAATGGCTTAAAAGCCTTACAATAATAGAAATAACACAAACGCAAAAAGGAAAACTAGACATTAAAAGGTCAAAAGCTGATTCTTCTCGCCATGTGTCGCTTCAAAACGGGAAAGTAACTGAAATGGAAATTACTCATTCCCTTCTAGAGCTTGAATTACGCATTTGTTGGTCTGGTTGTCGCATGCAATTCCCTCAATGGGCCTCCATGCAATAGCTTGAGCCCAAGTTGCTTGAATCAACCCAATAAGTGTTTCTTTAAACTTCTTCGCACGAGCTCTCGTAACCGGACCAATGGGAACTTGAATTGGATCTGAATATGTCTCCCACGTGCTCTTGCTTGTGCTAATGATGTCCTCATCACATTTATGGTGTATTACATATGCTTTGATATCCTCACTAGTTAAAACTTTTTAAAAGTTCAAATTTGCCTGTATTTTTTGTTAGACATGTATGCCCTAAGGAGTAAAAATGTAATAAGTTTTTGGAGGCATTTTCATTAAAAAAGAATTTATTCAATATTTATATACCAAATATTGTCCTCTTTACGTTCATATTTGTTGAATGTATGTTAAGCAAACAATAGTCTGAGACTGTCAGTTTAAACCTTAAGAATTGGGCATATCATGGACAGATTATGCGGAAGGCATGATTCTTAAGGTGATGGTCTAAAACATAAGATCTGCAATCGAGGGAATAAAGTTGGGCACTTTATTTGTGTAAAGATTGTTATGTTGTCTATTATCCCAATTGGGAGATGGTTTGTCTTAGCCATCAGAGGTGGACTCCATGAATTGAAACATTGGCACATTATCATAGTTGACGATGTGTTGGATCGGGACATAAAGTGAATTGATTTGGATTGATAATTCTGTCTCGGCAAATCGATTCACTTTAGACAATTATTTGTATTGTATCTTAATCTTGAGTGAATAGTAGGCCCGTTGTATTGATTTGTGTCTTTTGACGTACTAAATGGTGACACCCACATCTTAATAGTGGTATGCATACTGTGATGAGGACATCACTAGCACAAGCAAGAGCACGTGGGAGACATATTCAGATCCAATTCAAGTTCCCATTGGTCCGGTTACGAGAGCTCGTGCGAAGAAGTTTAAAGAAACACTTATTGGGCTGATTCAAGCAACTTGGGCTCAAGCTATTGCATGGAGGCCCATTGAGGGAATTGCATGCGACAACCACACCAATAAATGCGTGATTCAAGCTATAGAAGGGATTGAGTAATTTCCATTTCAGTTACTTTCCCATTTTGAGGCGACACATGGCGAGAAGAATCAGTTTTGACTTTTAATGTCTAGTTTCCTTTTTTCCGTTTCTGGTATTTCTATTATTGTAAGGCTTTTAAGCCATTAAGGGAACTTTCCTTATTTAGTCTAGATTTGACTTTTGTTAAATGAGTTTCCCGAAATTTCCACGGGAATTAGGGGTTGAAAATTCGCATAGGAACCCCTATATAATTGTAACGAATTTCAATCAATGGGAGACAAGTAATAACACATAATTTTTGAGGTTTAATTCTCTTTAGTTCCTAAACGAACTATTCGAACTTATCGGAAATTTCCGTGGCGTTCATCGACTTATCAATCAGTCCATCCATAGCTGATTGTGGCGTCCTCACTTACCAAGACTTATCAATCAGTCCCTCCATAGCTGATTGTGGCGTCCGCACATACCAAGGTTCGTGCTTCTTGTTGGGCATCGGGTCGCGGTTCCATTCAAAACCGGTTAGAAATTTGATCTTGGAAACCAACTTCGGTTAGGGTCGCGTCAGCTCTTGGCGTGGTTCGTATCATACTGGTACGTTGGAGGCATGACTCTTGATAGCATAGACTTGTTATTCATAGATATTAAATCCTAGCTCCTCTTTAGGAGTAATGATATCATCTTATATGCATTATCCTGTAATTAAAAAACTAGAGCGCTCAACCATTTGGATACATAGGTGTAACCGAATGGTATACTATCTTTGAATGGTAAGTTTTCCAATAGTGAGATAATGGAATGTAAGATAAAAATAATCGGGAAGGTAAGACAAAACTTGTCCTTAAGCCGATTATGGATAATCATATGGGGATACGATACACTATAATATGTTGTGGAGACTTAGCTATACGGGCATTGTAATTCTATGTAGTTTGAGAGTGCATCTCCAAGCTTTTAGTGGAGTAGCGTTGTTGTTGATAATTATGAAATGTATAAATGGGATATTGGGTTTCGTAATTATCGAGAGCTTGAACTATATAGGTCCATTTGGTCCCCTTTGTTAGCTCACAACATCCTGTAACGATACGGTGTGCTTTTCTAATAATTGGTAACTTATGTCAGATTTATCGTATTGGTTAAAATTTGGAAAAATCAGACAATTCATGTTTGTTTATCGGTTGAATTAATTCTGTGATAAAATTGATTCAAGATAAACTTGTTGAATTATTGGGATTGGATAATTCTTGTCTGTTTATCAGTTGATTTAATTTTTGATAAATTAGATCAAGATAAACTTGTAGAATTATTAGAAATTCATTTATTTTCTTAAAAATTATATAGATAAAGTTGTTTTAGTCAGATAACTTCTCTATTGGGTTATTCAAATTAAAACTAAGACTTTATCTTATAGAATATCAGGTGGAAAATAAAAGATTTACTAAGACTTTTATTCACAGTTTGGCCTGCCGATCTACGTGTTCGGTCTGCTGATGGGGCCTATTCGGCCTGCCAATCATCCTGATCGACCTGCCGATGAGCGAATGATAAGATCACATGTTTTGACGCGGATCTCATCAGATATTAATCCAAATTTGATTCTGCTTTGAATTTTGAGAGCTAATCTGATAAGGACTGACCCTAGACCCAACCTCTATAAATAGGGAGTAAGTCTAAAGAGTTACTTAGATCAATTGAGAGATTAAGAGTGATACTCTGCT
The DNA here is from genome assembly GCA_025403435.1 of Artocarpus heterophyllus. Taxonomy (NCBI): domain Eukaryota; kingdom Viridiplantae; phylum Streptophyta; class Magnoliopsida; order Rosales; family Moraceae; genus Artocarpus; species Artocarpus heterophyllus. Next base: position 56,404 of record JAJQZP010000041.1, read on the forward strand.
GGTGAGAATCTAAAAACTCTCTGAGAGCTTTTGTTCACAAATCACGAACACTAGCTTTGGGTTCTCTCAATTTGTTGGAAGGAGAGTCACCTAGTGGAAGAGCTGTACATGTGAGCCCACACTCACTCCGGTCGTGGATAAAGAATAGTAAAGAAGACCAATTGGTTGAGGCTCTTCTAGAACGTTACCTCTCTTCATGTTTTGCACGGGTTCTTCAGCACACAAAGGTTAGTAAGATCTTGTTAATTTATGCATATAGCATGTCAAACTTGTGTTTTGGAAAATACTTTGATGTAAAATTTTTAAAATTCCACTGCGTACTATTTTTTCAACATTTTTATACTCCTTTTGAATGACTTATTAAGGTTAACATAAGTAAAAGGTAAGATGTAATACTACATAATGTAACTAGATGGGTCTTTCAGGATTATGTTTGGTGGGTGTTACTTACAGTCAAGCATATTTTCAAGTACTTGAGGGTATATGCTTGTGTATTCAAGTGAGGATCTAGCACCTCTAGGATACACTAATTTGTATTTCCAATCTTGTCTGGATTCAAGAAGATCGACTTCTGCTTTTGTGTTTACTCTAGACAGCGATGCCATTGTTTGGAGAAGTATCAAGCAAGATTGCACTTTGGACTCAACGATGGGCCGAGTATGTGGTAGCTAGTGTGGCTCTGCAAGTTCTTCGGGGATCTTAAGATAATTCCTGGTATGGACAAGGCAGTATCGCTGCAATGTTTCAACAATAGCTAATACTAAGGAACCAAGGCTTCGAAAGAAGAGTAAGCATATTCATTGAAAGTATCATGTGATAAAGGACTTCGTTGAAGGCAGGCATGTTACAGTATGCAAAATCACGTCTGAGGACAATTTAGCTATCCTTTCACAAAGACACTAACTACGAGAGTTTTTGAGAAGCATGTGGACGCTATGGGAATACAAGATATGTCATATTTACTCAGCACAAGTAGGAGATTGCACTACTAGAATTTAAGATTATTTGACTCTTATTTAATGACCTTTTTTTAAAAACCATCGTGATAAGGGAAAAAAATAGGTAGGTACGCCTAAGAAGACAAAAACCATCGGGGTAAGAAGACAAAAATACGTGTTCGGCCTACCGATGAGTGAAGGATAAGATCACGCGTTTTGACGAGGATCTTATCAGATATTGATCTGAATTTGATTTTGTTTCGAATTTTGAGACCTAATCTGATAAGGACTGACCCTAGACCCAACCTCTATAAATAGGAGTAAGTCTTAGGAGTTACTTAGATCAATTGAGAGATTAAGAGTGATACTCTGCTGGTGAGAATCTAAAAACTCCCTGAGAGCTTTTGTTCACAAATCACAAACACTAGCTTTGGGTTCTCTCAATTGGTTGGAAGGAGAGTCACCTAGTGGAAGAGCTGTACGTGTGAGCCCGCACTCACTCTAGTCGTGGATAGAGAATAGCAAAGAAGACCAGTTGGTTGAGGCTCTTCTAGAATGTTACTTCTCTTCACGTTTTGCAAGGGTTCTTCGGCATACAAAGGTTAGTAAGATCTGGTTAATTTATGCATCTAGCCAAACTTGTGTTTTGGAAAATACTCTGATGTAAAATTTTTAAAATTTTGCTGCGTATTATTTTTTCAACAATTGGTATCAGAGCTATGGTTTTTACATAAATTTACAAGTTTATGATCATACTATATGTATAAATTTTTTAATCTTAATCTCTCCTATGCTTGAATTAAATTTTATAGAGAGTTGGCACTCTAGGTTTCTATATCCTATATATGTTGTCATGGATTATATGGTGAATGTTCATTAATTAATTTTGGTTGATTAAATCATTATTTAATTATTTATTAATTAATTAATTTATACCGGTTATGGTTCCTTAGAGATTAGAATGTGTTTCTAGGTTTTTTATGTAATTAGATGGCAAACTGTCATCTCTGTCTAGGAATTGTTATTTAAGTTTAAATTTGCAAAAATTTTGTAATTAAATAATTATTTGAAGAAGACGGATCTAGAAGATTGATGATGATGCTCCTAGGTATTTCCTGAGTCTCTAATTTTATGTTTTTGAATTGTTGAAAATAAAATTGATGAATTGCATTAAAAAAAATTATATTTTCTAGAATGGGAAATTTCTGCTCGGTTGGCATGCCGAACCCACCAGTTCGGCAGGCTGATGGTCACAGATTGGCAGACTGGATGTTAGGTTTGGCAGGCCGTCAGTGGGGCAGAAATCAAGAGGCTCTGACAGCAGGCCAAACTGATACCAACCCCGACATGACCCTAACCAAAATTGGTCTCCAAGGTCGAAATTCCAAATTAGTTTTGAATGGAATGGCGACTCGATGCCTAACAAGAAGCATGAACCTTGGTATGTGAGGACGCCATAATCAGCTATGGACTGACTGATTGATGAGTCTATGAATGCCATGGAATTTTTTGATAAGTTTGAATAGTTTGTCTAAGAACCGAAGAGAATTAAACCTCAAATTGTGTGTTAAAAACTGATCTCCATTGAATGAAATTCGTTACAATATATAGTGGTTTCCCCTTTACTAATTTTCAGCTCCTAATTGCCCATGGAATTTTGAGCATATCAATTACCAAAAAAAAAACATCTAATCTAAAGCAAATAAGGTAAGTTCCCTTAATGGCTTAAAAGCCTTACAATTATAGAAATAAAACAAATGCATGTTTCTAAAAGAAAAGGAAACTAGACAATAAAGAGGTAAATAGCTAATTCTTCTTGCCACTTGTCGCCTCAAAATGGGAAAGTAACTAAAATGGAAAGCAGCTTGATTATTTGCAGCCACATTGATGTGTCCCATATCGGTTAGAGAGGGTGGTCTTGGGTGTTATATATATGGGTTCACAATCCTCCCCTCACAAGCTAGCTTTTGGGGTGGAGTTAGGTGGATTCATATCATATGGTATCAGAGTCGAACCTCTACTGGTCGGTGGGCGCATGTACAAAGGTTCCCTGCTGCTCGTGTGGGTTAACGACGGAGTTGACATGAGGACGTGCAGTCTAAAGGGGTCGGGAATGATGTGTCCCACATCGGTTAGAGAGGGTGGTCTTGGGTGTTATATATATGGGTTCACAATCTTCCCCTCACAAGCTAGCTTTTGGGGTGGAGTTAGGTGGATTCATATCACACATGGTGCTAATCACTTGTTGATTTTGCGAACACGATTACTCGGTCCCTTCTAGAACTTGAATCATGCATTTGTTGGTTTGGATGTCACATGCAATTCCCTCAATGGGACTCCATGCAATAGCTAGAGCCCAAGTTGCTTGAACCAACCCAATAAGCGCTTTTTTGAACTTCTTCGCACGATCTAAATATGTCTCATCCCACGTGCTCTTGCTTGTGCTCATGATGTGATGTGTCCCACATCGGTTAGAGAGGGTGGTCTTGGGTGTTATATATATGGGTTCACAATCCTCCCCTCACGAGCTAGCTTTTGGGGTGGAGTTAGGTGGGTTCATATCATATGGTATCAGAGCCGAACCCTGCTAGTCGGTGGGTGCATGTACAAAGGTTCCCTGCCACTCGTGTGGGTTAACGACGGAGTTGGCACGAGGACGTGTAGTCTAAAGGGGTCGGGAATGATGTGTCCCACATCGGTTAGAGAGGGTGATCTTGGGTGTTATATATATGGGTTCACAATCCTCCCCTCATGGGCTAGCTTTGATACCATATGATATGAACCCACCTAACTTCACCCCAAAAGATAGCTCGTGAGGGGAGGATTGTGAACCCATATATATAACACCCAAGACCACCCTCTCTAACCGATGTGGGACATATCATTCCCGACCCCTTTAGACTGCACGTCCTCGTGCCAACTCCGTCATTAACCCACACGAGCGGCAAGGAACCTTTGTACATGTGCCCACCGACTAGCAGAGGTTCAGCTCTGATACCATATGATACGAACCCTGCCAAGGACTGACGCGACCCTAACCAAAATTGGTCTCCAAGATCAAAATTCCTACTCGGTTTTGAATGGAACCGCGACCCGATGCCTAACAAGAAGCACGAACCTTGGTATGTGAGGACGCCACAATCAGCTATGGATGGACTGATTGATAAGTCTATGAATGCCACAGAATTTTCCGATAAGTTTGAATAGTTTGTTTAGGAATAGCTGAGAATTAAAACCTCTAATTGTGTGTAAAAACCCATGTCCATTGATTGAAATTCGTTACAGTATAAAGGGGTTTCCCCTTTATGAATTTTCAGCTCCTAATTGCCCCATGGAATTTCGGGCAAATCAATTACCAAAAAAAGGTATAATCTAAAGCAAATAAGGTAAGTTTCCTTAATGTTTTAAAAGCCTTACAATAATAGAAATAAAATAAACGCATTTTTCTAAAAGAAAAAAAAGGAAACTCGACATTAAAAAGGTAAATAGCTGATTCTTCTCGCCACTTGTTGCGTCAAAATGGGAAAGTAACTAAAATGGAAAGTAGCTTGATTATTTCAGCCATATGGTGCTAATCACTTGTTGATTCTGCAAACATGATTACTCGGTCCCTTCTAGAACTTGAATCATGCATTTGTTGGTTTGGAAGTCACATGCAATTCCCTCAATGGTCCTCCATGCAATAGCTTGAGCCCAAGTTGCTTGAATCAGCCCAATAAAGCGTTTCTTTGAACTTCTTTGCACGAGCTCTTGTAACCGGACCAATGGGAACTTGAATTGGATCTGAATATGTCTCTTCCCACATGCTCTTGCTTGTGCTAACGATGTCCTCATCATTCCCTTCCTCTTGAGAGGGATTTGTCCTCAAATCATCGCCTGCAACAAAAGGACTTAGATCAGAAACATTAAAGGTGGCACTTACACCATACTCACCTGGCAAGTCTAGCTTGTACGCATTATCGTTGATCCTTTTGAGAATTTGAAAAGGACCGTCCCTTCTAGGTAACAGCTTGGATTTCCTTTGTTCTGGAAACCGTTCCTTGTGTAAGTACAACCACACCCAATCGTCGGGCTCAAAGACGAGCTTGTGACGCCCTTTGTTGGCTTGTTCAGCATATTGTTTAGTCCTTCGCTCGATGTTGAGTCTTGCCTTCTCGTGTATCTGCTTAACAAGATCAGCTTTTCTTTTTCCATCTAAATTCACACGCCCAGACAAAGGTAATGGCATTAAATCCAAAGGAGTTAAGGGATTAAAACCATAAACAATTTCAAACGGTGAAAATTGAGTAGTAGAATGAACAGATCGATTATAAGCAAACTCAACATGTGGTAAACACTCCTCCCATGTTTTGATGTTCTTTGTAATGACAGCCCGCAACAAAGTAGAAAAGGTTCTATTCACAACTTCTGTTTGACCATTGGTTTGAGGGTGACAAGTAGTCGAAAACAATAGCTTAGTCCCTAACTTAGCCCACAAAGTCGTCCAAAAGTAGCTTAAGAACTTGGTGTCCCTATCAGAAACAATTGTCCTAGGCATACCATGAACTCTCACAGTTTCTCTAAAGAACAAATCAGCAACATTGGAGGCATCATCTGTCTTGTGGCATGGAATAAAATGGGCCATCTTGGGAAACCTATCCACAACCACAAATATCGAGTCCCTTTTAGATCTAGGCAAACCGAACATAAAATCCATTGAAATATCAGTCCAGGGTTCACTAGGTATTGGTAAAGAAGTGTACAAACTGTGGGGCTGCACTCTTGATTTAGCCTGCCTACAAGTTACACATCTACCACAAAGCCTCAACATCTTGTTTCATATGTGGCCAATAGAAGTGTTCCTGCAACATCGCCAAAGTCTTCATTACTCCAAAATGTCCCATCAATCCTCCCCCATGGGATTCTCTCACTAGCAAATCTCTTAATGAACAATTAGGCACACACAATTTATTCTCCCAAAACAAGTATCCCTCATGCCTAAAGTACTTACCACTAGCAAATCTCTCACAAGCTTGATACTCAGTACTAAAGTCACGGTCATCAGCATATAACTCTTTAATATGTTCAAAACCCAGTAGTTTAGCATTAAGAGTTGAGATTAAGACATACCTGCGAGAAAGTGCATTGGCAACGACGTTTTCCTTTCCTTGCTTGTAGCGAATGACATACAGAAACGTCTCTATGAATTCCACCCAACGAGCATGTGATGAGGACATCGTTAGCACAAGCAAGAGCACGTGGGAGACATATTCAGATCTAATTCAAGTTCCCATTCCCATTGGTCCGGTTACGAGAGCTTGTGCGAAGAAGTTCAAAGAAACACTTATTGGGTTGATTCAAGCAACTTGGGCTCAAGCCATTGCATGGAGGCCCATTGAGGGAATTGCATGCGAAAATTCAGACCAATAAATGCGTGATTCAAGCTATAGAAGGGATTGAGTAATTTCCATTTCAGTTACTTTCCCATTTTGAGGCGACACATGGCGAGAAGAATCAGTTTTGACCTTTTAATGTCTAGTTTCCTTTTTTCCGTTTCTGGTATTTCTATTATTGTAAGGCTTTTAAGCCATTAAGGGAACTTTCCTTATTTAGTCTAGATTTGACTTTTGTTAAATGAGTTTCCCGAAATTTCCATGGGAATTAGGGGCTGAAAATTCGCATAGGAACCCCTATATAATTGTAACGAATTTCAATCAATGGAGACAAGTAATAACACATTATTTTGAGGTTTAATTCTCTTTAGTTCCTAAACGAACTATTTGAACTTATCGGAAATTTCCGTGGCGTTCATAGACTTATCAATCAGTCCATCCATAGCTGATTGTGGCGTCCTCACATACCAAGACTTATCAATCGGTCTCTCCATAGCTGATTGTGGCGTCCTCATATACCAAGGTTCGTGCTTCTTGTTGGGCATCGGGTCGCGGTTCCCTCCAAAACCGGTTAGAAAGTTGATCTTGGAAACCAACTTCGGTTAGGGTCGCGTCAGTTCTTGGCGTGGTTCGTATCATTTGGTAATCAGAGCGAGGTTCTAATCAGGTTTTGTTTATCCGTTCTCTTAGTTTTTTGTTTGTTTTAGTTGTTCGTGAGTTTTGATTTCCATTATCAAAGTCAGTTTAAAAAAAAGAAAAAAAAAAAGATCCGAAAAGAAAAGAAAGAAAGAAAAGAATCGAAAAGAAAAGGAAAGAAAAAAAAAAAAAAGGGGGGAAAAGAAGAAAAACAAGAGGATCCGAAAAAAAAAAAAAAAAAAAAATTTGTTATTTCAGATTCTTGTTATTCATTGTTTAAGGAATCCAAAACTCAATTCCTTACATAGACCAAAAATTTTTGTTCAAATTTTGTTCCTTTTGGGTGTGATTCTAAAAGCCTAAATTCTTTGTTCCTGTTATAGTCTTGTCTCTTTGGTAATCTATTTGTGAATTGTCAAGGAAATTTTTGATATTGATTTGACTAGTTTTATAGGAACTGAGTGAGAATTAAAGAGTGGAAAAAGGCATAGAGGCGAGAGCATTTGAGTGGACAAAAGCCGAAAGTATTGAGTGCAAACACGAGTGAAATTGAGTGAACCATTTCACGAGTGAAACACGTAAGGGAGTGTGGTAAGGTCCTTTGGAAAATGTCAAACAACAGCAAGAACACTATTGAGGGTACCTCGGGTGCAGCAGACCCAAAACTTCTTATGGAAGCGATGATGGGGGAGATGAGGCGATTATTGAGGGGAGAGATAGGACAGCTTCATGAGAGGATAGACCAGATAGAAAACGCACGTGTGGAGCAGCCACAACATGTTCCTCATGCACGTAGGCGAGAAAGGGTTCCGGTTAGAGGAGAGGTTGATGACTACTATAGGAATGATGGGGAAGAGTTTGACGAAGGAGAAGATTCAGCGGGTAGTCACCGAAGATTTGGACGGGATAGAGGCGTTAGGAACAGGGAAGATGATAGTTTGAGAGGCATAAAAATGAAGATACCATCATTTCAAGGCAAATCCAATCCAGAAGCGTACCTAGAATGGGAGAAGAAAATGGAGTTCATCTTTGACTGCCACTACTATTCCGAGGCGAAGAAGGTAAAATTGGTTGTAATTGAATTTTCTGATTATGCTATTACTTGGTGGGATCAGCTTGTTATAAACAGGAGACGAAATAGAGAGCGACCTATTGAGTCATGGGAAGAGATGAAGACCGTGATGAGGAAGCGATTTGTGCCAACTTACTACTACCGGGAGTTGTACAACAAGCTACAAAACCTTAAGCAGGGCAACCGGAGTGTAGAAGAGTACTATAAGGAGATGGAGGTTATGATGATTCGGGCTAATATAGAGGAGGATCGGGAGGCTACAATGGCAAGGTTTTTGGCAGGCTTGAACCGAGAAATTCACAATGCCGTTGAGTTACAACATTATGTGGAGTTGGAGGACATGGTGCACATGGCTATTAAAATTGAGAATCAACTTATGAGGAGGGGCAGTAGCACACGTCCAAGCCAAAACCCGAATACATCGGCTTGGAAAACCAACCAATGGAAGAGGGATGAGAAGCAATCCAACCCCAAGCCAAAGATCGAGCAAAAACAAGAGGTGGCCAGCCATGGGAATCAAGGTAAATCCGATTCTTCCACTACTCGGACTCGTGATATTAAATGCTTTAAATGTCAAGGCAGGGGTCATATGGCAAGCCAATGTCCGAACAAACGAGTTATGGTGATGCGGGACAATGGAGACATTGAAACCGAGGAAGATTCGGACAATGATTCTATGCCTTCATTAGAGGATGTCGACGATGAGGAGTGCGCTGTCCAAGGAGAATTGTGGGTCACAAGGAGAGCTTTAAGTGTGCAAGCCAAAGAAGAAGATGAAGAGGAGCAACGGGAAAACATCTTCCACACTAGGTGCCACGTTCAAAACAAGGTATGTAGTGTGATTATTGATGGTGGGAGTTATACTAATGTTGCAAGCACAACCATGGTAGAGAAGTTAGGGCTGCCAACAATTAAGCATCCTCGACCATATAAATTGCAATGGTTAAATGATACTGGTGAGGTAAAGGTGCATAAACAGGTGTTAGTTCCTTTTCGCATTGGAAGATATGAAGATGAAGTTTTGTGCGATGTGGTTCCAATGCAAGCTGGGCACTTGTTATTAGGTAGACCATGGCAATTTGATTGGCGAGTTAAGCATGATGGTTTCACCAACAAGTACTCATTCGTTCACAATCAAAAGACGATCACTCTTGTTCCATTAACACCAAAACAGGTCTATGAAGACCAAGTGAGCTTACAGAGAGAAAGTGATAAAAAAATAAAGAGTGAAGAAAAATCAAGAGTGGGAGTGCAGAGAGAGAGTTCGGCCAGTGAGAGAAAAAAAGAAGAGATGGCCGAGAAAAAGGAGAGCAAGGGAGAGAAAATTGAGAGGGCTGAAAAGAATTCACAATCAGCCAATGAGAGAAAAGTAGAGAGAAAAACAAACTTTTATGCAAGAAAGAGTGATGTGAGAAGAGCTTTGTTTTCTAATCAGCCGATGATTTTACTCATGTACAAGGAGGCGTTATTAAACACTAACGATCTTGATTCCACCTTGCATAGTTCTGTTGTTTCTCTTTTGCAGGATTTTGAGGATATCTTTCCCGAGGAAACACCGCAAGGTTTACCTCCAATCCGCGGGATTGAACATCAAATCGACTTCATACCTGGAGCTACAATCCCAAACCGACCAGCCTATAGGAGTAATCCCGAGGAGACAAAGGAACTCCAACGGCAGGTAAAAGAGTTGATGGAGAAGGGACACGTGAGAGAAAGCATGAGCCCGTGCGCCGTACCAGTTTTACTTGTGCCTAAGAAAGATGGGACTTGGAGGATGTGCGTTGATTGTCGAGCCATCAACAACATCACGGTAAAGTATCGACATCCCATTCCTCGCTTGGATGACATGTTAGATGAATTGCATGGTGCTTGTGTGTTTTCTAAAATTGATCTAAAGAGTGGATATCATCAAATTCGTATGAAAGAGGGAGACGAGTGGAAGACGGCTTTCAAAACAAAACAAGGCTTGTATGAGTGGTTGGTAATGCCTTTCGGTTTAACCAATGCGCCCAGCACATTTATGCGTTTAATGAACCATGTTTTACGAGCTTTTATTGGAAAATTTGTTGTTGTTTATTTTGATGATATCCTTATCTATAGCAGCAATTTGGATGAACATATTGAACATTTGAAACTTGTTTTAGATGTTTTACGGAAGGAAAAGTTGTATGCTAACCTCAAGAAATGTACCTTTTGCACAGATAAGCTTGTGTTTCTTGGTTTTGTTGTTAGTGCTCAAGGTATACAGGTTGATGAAGAAAAGGTGCGAGCCATCCAGGAGTGGCCGAGTCCAACTAGTGTGGGAAACGTACGGAGTTTTCATGGACTTGCTAGTTTCTACCGGCGGTTTGTGAAAGATTTCAGTACTATAGCCGCACCACTGACTGAAGTGATCAAGAAAAACGTTGGGTTTAGATGGGGAGAAGAGCAAGAAAAGGCATTTCAGCTACTCAAGGAGAAGTTGACAAATGCTCCATTGTTATCTTTACCTAATTTTGCCAAAACTTTTGAGATTGAATGTGATGCTTCAGGTGTTGGAATTGGTGCTGTTTTAATGCAGGAAGGGAGACCAATAGCATATTTCAGTGAGAAGCTGAATGGGGCAACTCTTAATTACCCAACTTATGATAAAGAGATGTATGCATTGGTTCGGGCATTAGAGACGTGGCAGCACTACCTATGGCCTAAGGAGTTCGTGATTCACACTGATCATGAGTCCCTGAAACACTTGAAGGGCCAGCACAAGCTGAACAAGAGGCATGCTCGTTGGGTAGAATTCATAGAGACGTTTCCATATGTCATTCGCTACAAGCAAGGTAAGGAAAACGTCGTTGCCGATGCACTTTCTCGCAGGTATGTCTTAATCTCAACTCTTAATGCTAAACTACTGGGTTTTGAACACATTAAAGAGTTATATGCTGATGACCATGACTTTCGTACTGAGTATCAAGCTTGTGAGAGATCTGCTAGTGGTAAATACTTTAGGCATGAGGGATACTTGTTTCGGGAGAATAAATTATGTGTGCCTAATTGTTCATTAAGAGATTTGCTAGTGAGGGAATCCCATGGGGGAGGATTGATGGGACATTTTGGAGTAGTGAAAACTTTAGCTATGTTGCAGGAACACTTCTATTGGCCACATATGAAACGAGATGTTGAGAGGCTTTGTGGTAGATGTGTAACTTGTAGGCAGGCTAAATCAAGAGTGTAGCCCCATGGTTTATACACCCCTTTACCAATACCTAGTGAACCTTGGATTGATATTTCGATGGATTTTGTGTTAGGTTTGCCTAGGTCTAAACGGGGAAGAGACTCAATATTTGTGGTCGTGGATAGGTTTTCAAAGATGGCTCATTTTATTCCATGCCATAAGAAAGATGATGCTTCCAATGTTGCTGATTTGTTCTTTAGGGAAATTGTGAGACTTCATGGTATGCCTAGGACAATTGTTTCTGATAGGGACACCAAGTTCTTAAGCTACTTTTGGAAGACTTTGTGGGCTAAGTTAGGGACTAAGCTATTGTTTTCAACTACTCGTCACCCTCAAACCGATGGTCAAACAGAAGTTGTGAATAGAACCTTGTCTACTTTGTTGAGGGCTGTCATTAAAAAGAACATCAAAACATGGGAGGAGTGTTTACCACATGTTGAGTTTGCTTATAATCGATCTGTTCATTCTGCTGCTCAATTTTCACCGTTTGAAATTGTTTATGGTTTTAATCCTTTAACTCCTTTGGATTTAATGCCATTACCTTTGTCTGAGCATGTGAATTTAGATGGAAAAAGAAAAGCTGATCTTGTTAAGCAGATACACGAGAAGGCAAGACTCAACATCGAGCGAAGGACTAAACAATATGCTGAACAAGCCAACAAAGGGCGTCACAAGCTCGTCTTCGAGCCCGGTGATTGGGTGTGGTTGCACCTACGCAAGGAACGGTTTCTGAAACAAAGGAAATCCAAGCTATTGCCTAGAGGGGACGGTCCTTTTCAAGTTCTCGAAAGGATCAATGATAATGCGTACAAGCTAGACTTGCCAGGTGAGTATGGTGTAAGTGCCTCCTTTAATGTTTCTGACCTAAGTCCTTTTGATGTAGGCGATGATTTGAGGACAAATCCTTTTCAAGAGGAGGGGAATGATGAGGACATCGTTAGCATAAGCAAGAGCACGTGGGAGACTTTTTCAGATCCAATTCAAGTTCCCATTGGTCCGGTTACGAGAGCTCGTGCGAAGAAGTTCAAAGAAATGCTTATTGGGCTGATTCAAGCAACTTGGGCTCAAGCCATTGCATGGAGGCCCATTGAGGGAATTGCAAGCGAAAATTAGACCAATAAATGCGTGATTCAAGCTATAGAAGGGATTGAGTAATTTCCATTTCAGTTACTTTCCCATTTTGAGGCGACACATGGCGAGAAGAATCAGTTTTTGACCTTTTAATGTCTAGTTTCCTTTTTTCCGTTTCTGGTATTTCTATTATTGTAAGGCTTTTAAGCCATTAAGGGAACTTTCCTTATTTAGTCTAGATTTGACTTTTGTTAAATGAGTTTCCCGAAATTTCCATGGGAATTAGGGGCTGAAAATTCGCATAGGAACCCCTATATAATTGTAACGAATTTCAATCAATGGATACAAGTAATAACACATTATTTTGAGGTTTAATTCTCTTTAGTTCCTAAACGAACTATTCAAACTTATCGGAAATTTCCGTGGCGTTCATAGACTTATCAATCAGTCCATCCATAGCTGATTGTGGCGTCCTCACAAACCAAGACTTATCAATCAGTCCCTCCATAGCTGATTGTGGCGTCCGCACATACCAAGGTTTGTGCTTCTTGTTGGGCATCGGGTCGCGGTTCCATTCAAAACCGGTTAGAAATTTGATCTTGGAAACCAATTTCGGTTAGGGTCGCGTCAGTTCTTGGCGTGGTTCGTATCAGCATGCCTCTTGTTCAGCTTGTGTTGGCCCTTCAAGTGTTTCAGGGACTCATGATCGGTGTGAATCATGAACTCCTTAGGCCATAGGTAGTGCTGCCATGTCTCTAATGCCCGAACCAATGCATACATCTCTTTATCATAAGTTGGGTAATTAAGAGTTGCCCCATTCAGCTTCTCACTAAAATATGCTACTGGTCTCCCTTCCTGCATTAAAACAGCGCCAATTCCAACACCTGAAGCATCACATTCAATCTCAAAAGTTTTGGAAAAATTAGGTAAAGATAACAATGGAGCATTAGTCAACTTCTCCTTGATTAACTGAAATGCCTTTTCTTGCTCTTCTCCCCATCTAAACCCAACATTCTTCTTGATCACTTCAGTCAATGGTGCGGCTATTGTACTGATATCTTTCACAAACCGCCGGTAGAAACTAGCAAGTCCATGAAAACTCCGTACGTTTCCCACACTAGTTGGACTCAGCCACTCTTGGATGGCTCACACCTTTTCTTCATCAACCTGTACACCTTGAGCACTAACAACAAAACCAAGAAACACAAGCTTATCTGTGCAAAAGGTACACTTCTTGAGGTTAGCATTCAACTTCTCCTTTCTAAGCACATCCAAAACAAATTTTAAATGCACTACATGTTGGTCCACGTCTTTGCTATAAATGAGTATATCATCAAAACACACAACAACAAACCTGCCAATAAATGCACGTAATACATGATTCATTAAGTGCATAAATGTACTTGGTGCATTAGTTAAACCAAATGGCATTACTAACCACTCATACAGTCCATATTTTGTCTTAAAGGCAGTTTTCCATTCATCACCCTCTTTCATGCATATTTGATGGTATCCACTTTTCAAATCAATTTTTGAGAACACAAAAGCACCATGCAATTCATCCAACATATCATCTAAATGAGGAATAGGATGGCGATACTTTACCGTGATATTGTTAATGGTTTTGCAATCTACGCACATTCTCCATGTCCCATCCTTCTTAGACACGAGTAAGACTGGAACGACGCACGGGCTCATACTTTCTATCACGTACCCCTTTTTCATCAACTCACTAACCTGCCTGTGAAGCTCTTTTGTCTCCTCAGGGTTGCTTCTATAAGCTGGTCGGTTTGGAATGGAAGCGCCAGGTACAAAATCAATCTGATGTTCTATTCCCCGCATTGGCGGCAAACCATCAGGCAGCTCATCCGAAAATACATCATCGAATTCCTGCAACAGAGAAACAACAGAACTAGGCAATGCAGGGTCAAGTTCGTTAGTGTTGAAGAACGCCTCTTTGTACAAAAGTACAATCATCGGCTGATTTGAAAACAATGCCCTTTTAATCTCACTGCCTGTCGCATAGAAGTTTGTTTTTCTCTCTACTTTTCTCTCACCACTATCATTTAAGTATTGCAATTTATATGGTCGAGGATGCTTACTTGTTGGCAGCCCTAACTTTTCTACCATGGTTGTGCTAGCAACATTAGTACAACTCCCACCATCAATAATCACACTACATACCTTGTTTTGGACGTGGCACCTAGTGTGGAAGATGTTTTCCCATTGCACCTCTTCATCTTCTTCTTTGGCTTGCACACTTAAAGCTCTCCATGTAACCAACAATTCTCCTTGTACAATGCACTCCTCATCGTCGGCATCCTCTAATGAAGGCATAGAATCGTTGTCCGAATCCTCGTCGGTTTCAATCTCTCCATTATCCCGCATCACCATAGCTCGTTTGTTCGAACATTGGCTTGCTATGTGACCCCTGCCTTGACATTTAAAACATTTAATATCACGATTTCGAGTGGTGGAAGAATCGGATTTACCTTGATTCCCATGGCTGGCCACCTCTTGTTTTTGCTCGATCTTTGGCTTGGTGTAGGGTTGCTTCTCATCCTTCTTCCATTGGTTCATTTTCCAAGCCGATGTACTCGGGTTTTGGCTGGGACGTGAGTTACTGCCCCTCCTCATAAGTTGATTTTCAATTTTGATAGCCATGTGCACCATGTCCTCCAACTCCACATAATGTTGTAACTTAACGGCATTGTGAATATCTCGGTTCAAGCCCGCCAAAAACCTTGCCATTGTAGTGATATGAACCCACCTAACTCCACCCCAAAAGCTAGCTTGTGAGGGAAGGATTGTGAACCCATATATATAACACCCAAGACCACCCTCTCTAACCGATGTGGGACACATCATTCCCAACCCCTTTAGACTGCACGTCCTCGTGCCAACTCCGTCGTTAACCCACACGAGCGGCAGGGAACCTTTGTACATGCACCCATCGACCAGTAGAGGTTCGGCTCTGATACCATATGATATGAACCCACCTAACTCCACCCCAAAAGCTAGCTTGTGAGGGAAGGATTGTGAACCCATATATATAACACCCAAGACCACCCTCTCTAACCGATGTGGGACACATCATGTAGCCTCCCGATCCTCCTCTATATTTGCCCGAATCATCATAACTTCCATCTCCTTATAGTACTCCTCCACACTCTGGTTGCCCTGCTAAAGATTTTGTAGTTTGTTGTGCAACTCCCGGTAGTAGTAAGCTGGTACAAATCGCTTCCTCATCACGGTCTTCATCTCTTCCCATGACTCAATAGGTCACTCTCTATTTCGTCTCCTATTTATAACAACCTGATCCCACCAGGTAATAGCATAATCAGAAAATTCAATAACAGCCAGTTTTACCTTCTTCGCCTCGAAATAGTTGTGGCAGTCAAAGACGAACTCCATTTTCTTCTCCCATTCTAGATATGCTTCGGGATTGGGTTTGCCTTGAAATGATGGTATCTTCATTTTTATGCCTCTCAAACTATCATTTTCCTGATTCCTAACTCCTCTATCCCGTCCAAATCTCCGGTCACTACCCGCTGAATCTTCTCCTTCATCAAACTCTGCCCCATCAATCCCGTAGTAGTCATAAACCTCTGCTCTAACTGGAACCCTTTCCCACCTACGCGCATGAGGAACATGTTGAAGCTGTTCCACACATGCGTTTTCTATCTGGTCTATCCTCTCATGAAGCTGTCCTAACTCTCCCCTCAACAATCGCCTCATCTCCCCTATCATCGCTTCCATAAGGAGTTTTGAATATGCTGCACCAAAGGTACCCTCAATAGTGTTCTTGTTGTTGTTTGACTTGTTTTTTTTTTTTTTGCAAAACAAAGTAAGAAACAATGCGAAGGACCTTACCACACTCCCTTACGTGTTTCACTCGTGAAATGGTTTACTCAATTTCACTCGTGTTTGCACTCAATGCTTTTGGCTTTTGTCCACTCTAATGCTCTCGCCTCTCTGCCTTTTTCCACTAGTTAATTCTCCCTCAGTTCCTATAAAACTAGTCAAATCAATATCAAAATTTCCTTGACAATTTACAAATAGATTACCAAGGAGGCTCATATTAGAAACAAGAATATAACGGCATAGGTAATTTAGGCTTTCGAAAATCACACCCAAAAGAAACGAAATTTTAGCAAAAATTTTTTTCAGTCTTTGTAGGGAATTCAATTTCGGTTTCCTTAAACTAAGAATAACAAGAATCTAAAAAAAATTTAAGATGGGTTTCCAGACTCTTGTTTTTTTTTTTTTTTTGGGATCCTCTTGTTTTTCTTCTTTCCTTGTTTTTTTTTCTTTTTTTTTTCGTTTCTCTTTTTTTTTTAAGGCTCTAAATTCGACTATTTTTTTTCACCTGACTTTGATAATAGAAATCAAAATTCACGAATAACTAAAGCAAACATAAACTAAGGAAACGGATAAGCAAAACCTGATTAGAACCTCGCTCTGATACCATATGATATAAACCCACCTAATTCCACCCAAAAAGCCAGCTCGTGAAGGGAGGATTGTGAACCCATATATATGTAACACCCAAGATCACCCTCTCTAACCGATGTGGGACACATCATTCCCGGCCCATTTAGACTGCACGTCCTCATGCCAATCCATCATTAACCCACACGAGCGGCAGCGAACCTTTGTATATGCGCCCACCGACTAGTAGAGATTCGGCTCTGATACCATATGATATGAACCCACATAACTCCACCCCAAAAGCTAGCTCAAGAGGGGAGGATTGTAAATCAATATATATAACACCCAAGACCACCATCTCTAACCGATGTGGGACACCATAAGATATGAACCCACCAAACACCACCCCAAAAGCTAGCTCGTGAGGGGAGGATCGTGAACCCATATAGATAACACCCAAGACCACCCTCTCTAACCGATGTGGGACACATCATTCCCGACCCCTTTAGACTACACGTCCTCGTCCCTACTCCGTCGTTAACCCACACAAGCGGCAGGGAACCTTTGTACATGCAACCACCGACAAGCAGAGGTTCGGCTCTAATACCATTATGATGTGAACCCACCTAACTCCACCCCAAAAGCTAGCTCGTGAGGGGAGGATAGTGAACCCATATATATAACGCCCAAGACCACCCTCTCTAACCGATGTGGGACACATCATTCCCGACCCCTTTAGACTGCACGTCCTCGTGCCAACTCCGTCGTTAACCCACACAAGCGGCAGGGAGCCTTTGTACATGCGCCCACCAACTAGCAGAGGTTCGGCTCTGATGCCATATGATATGAACCCACCTATCTCCACCCCAAAAGCTAGCTCGTGAGGGGAGGATTGTGAACCCATATATATAACACCCAAGACCACCCTTTCTAACCGATGTGGGACACATAATTCTCGACCCCTTTAGAAAGCACGCCCTCTTGCCTATTCTGTCGTTAACCCACACAAGCGGTAGGGAACCTTTGTACATGCGCCCACCGACTAGCAGACGTTCGGCACTGATACCATATGATATGAACCCACCAAACTCCACCCTAAAAGCTAGCTCATGAGGGGATGATTGTGAACCCATATATATAACACCCAAGACCACCCTCTCGAACCGATGTGGTACACCTTATGATATGAACCCACCTAACTCCTCCCCAAAAGCAAGCTCATGAGGAGAGGATTGTGAACCCATATATATAACACCCAAGACCACCCTCTCTAACCGATGTGGGACACATCATTCCCGACCCCTTTAGACTGCACGTCCTCGTGCCAATTCTGTCGTTAACCCACACGAGCGGCAGGGAACCTTTGTACATGCACAGACTAACTAGCAGAGGCTTGGCTCTGAAAATATATGATATTAACCCATCTAACTGCACCCCAAAAGCTAGCCCATGAGGGGAGGACTGTGAATCCATATATATAACACCAAAGACCACCCTCTTTAGCCGATGTGGGACACCATATGTTACGAACCCAACTAACTCCACCCCAAAAGCTAGCTTAAGAAGGGAGGATTGTGAACCCATATATATAACACCCAAGGCCACCTTCTCTAACTGATGTGGTACACATCATTCTCGACCCCTTTAGACTGCACGTCCCCGTGCCAACTCTGTCGTTAACCCACACGAGCTGCAGGGAACCTTTGTACAAGCACCCACCGACTAGCAGAGGTTTGGCTTTGATACCATTATGATATGAACCCAGCTAACTCCACCCCAAAAGCTAGCTCGTGAGGGGACGATTGTGAACCTATTGTTAGACATGTATGCTCTAAGGAGTAAAAATGTAATACGTTTTTGGAGACATTTTTTATCAATAAAGAATTTATTCATTTATATATACCAAATATTGTCCTCTTTACGTTCATATTTGTTGAATGTATGATAAGCAAACAGTAGTCTGAGACAGTCAGTCTAAACCTTAAGAGTTGGGCATATGATGGGATGATTATGCGGTAGACACGACTCTTAAGGTGATGGTCTAAAATATATGATCCGCAATCGAGGGAATAAAGTTGGGCGCTTTATTCATGTAAAGATTGTTATGTTGTCTATATCCCTTTTGGGAGATGGTTTGTCTTGGCCATCGGAGTTGGACTCCGTGAATAGAAACATTGGCGCGTTGTCATAGGTGACGATGTGTTGGATCGGGACATAAAGTGAATTGATTTGGATTAATAATTCTGTCTTGGCAAATCGATTCACTTTAGACAATCATTTGTATTGTATCTTAATCCTGAGATGAATAATGGGCCCGTTGTCTCGACTTGTGTCTTTTGATGTACCAATGGGTGACTCCCACATCTCTATAGTGGCATGCATGCCGGTACGTTGGAGGCATGACTCTTGGTAGCGTAGACTTGTTATTCATAGATATGGAATCCATAGCTCCTCTTTAGAAGTAATGATATCCTCTTATATGCGTTGTCCTGTAATTGGAAAACTGGAGCGCTCAACCATTTGGATACATAGGTGTAACCGAATGGTATACTATCTTTGGATGGTAAGTTTTCTAATGGTGAGACAATGGAACGTAAGATAAAAATAATCGGGAAGGTAAGACAGAACTTGTCCTTAAGCCGATTATGGATGATCATATGGGGATGCGATACACTATGATATGTCATGGAGACTTAGCTACACGAGCTTCGTAATTCTATAAAGTTCGAGAGTGCAGCTCCAAGCTTTTAGTGGAGTAGCGTTGGAGTTGATAATTGTGAAATGTATATCTGGGATATTGGGTTTCATAATTATCATGAGCTTGAACTTTATAGGTCCATTTTGGTCCCCTTTGCTAGCTCACAAAATCCTGTAACGACACGGCGTGCTTTTCCAATAATTGGTGACTTATGTCGGATTTATCAGATTGGTTTAAAATTTATAAGAATCAAATAATTCATGTCTGTTTATCGGTTGAATTAATTATGTAAGAAATTAGTTCAAGATGAACTTGTTGAATTATGGCGTTCGGATAATTCTTGTCTGTTTATCGGTTGTTTTAATTTTGGACAATTAGAACAAGATAAACTTGTAGAATTATTGTGAATTGATTTATTTTCTTAAAGATTATCTTGATAAAGTTTGTTTTGATCAGATATCTTTTCTATTGGGCTATTTGAATCAAAACTGAGACTTTATACTTTAGAATCTCGGGTGGAAAATAAAAGATTCGCGGAGATTTTTTCTCGGCAGTTCGGCATGCCGGATGACGTGTTCGGCCTGCCTATCTCACAGTTCGGCATGCCGACCGCGACAGCTAAGATTACGCGTGTTTCACGCGTATCTTATCAGATATTGATCCGAACTTGATTCTGTTTCGATTTTTGAGACCTAATCTGATATGGACTGACCCCAAGGACCAATAGGTATAAAAAGGGAGTGAGTCTAATGATTTACTCAGATCAATTTGAGAGATTAAGAGTGATACTCTTCTAGTGAGCATCTAAAAACTCCCTGAGAGCTTTTGTTCACAAATCATGAACACTAGCTTTGGGTTCTCTCTATTGGTTGGAAGGAGAGTCACCGGTGGAAGAGCTGTACGTGTGAGCCCACACTCACTCCGGTTGTGGATAGAGAATAGCAAAGAAGACCAGTTGGTTGAGGCTCTTCTGGAACGTTACTTCTCTACACAGGTCGCGGAGGTTCTTCGGCATACTGAGGTTAGTAAGATCTGTTTAATTTATACATATAACATGTCAAACTTGTGTTTTGGAAAATACTCTGATGAAAAATTTTAAAAAAAAATTCCGCTGCGCACTTTGTTTCCAACACCTATATATATAACACCCAAGTCGACCCTCTCTAACTGATGTGAGACACATCATTCCCGACCCCTTTAGACTACACGTCCTCGTGCCAACTCCGTCGTTAACCCACATGAGCGGCAAGGAACATTTGTACATGCTCCCACCGACTAGCAGAGGTTCGGCTCTGATACCATATGATATGAACCCACCTAACTCCACCCCAAAAGCTAGCTCGTGAGGGGAGGATTGTGAACCCATATATATAACACCCAAGACCACCCTCACTAACCGATGTGGGACACATCATTCCCGACCCCTTTAGAAAGTACATCCTCGTGACAATTTTATCGTTAACCCAAGCGAGCGGCAGGGAACCTTTGTTCATGCGCCCACCAACTAGCAGAGGTTCAACTCTGATATCATATGATATGAACCCCCCAAACTCCACCCCAAAAGCTAGCTCATGAGGGGAGGATTGTGAACCCATATATATAACACCCTAGACTACCCTCTCTAACCGATGTGGTACACCATATGATATGAACCCACCTAACTCTACCCCAAAAGCAAGTTCGTGAGGGGAGGATTGTGAACCCATATATATAATACCCAAGACCACCTTCTCTAACCGATGTGGGACACATCATTCCCGACCCCATTAGACTGCACGTCCTTGTGCCAATTCCGTCGTTAACCCACACGAGAGGCAGGGAACCTTTGTACATGCACCGACCGACTAGCAGAGGCTTGGCTTTGAAAACTTATGATATGAACCCACCTAACTGCACCCCAAAAGCTAGCTCATGAGGGGAGGACTATGAACCCATATACATAACACCCAAGACCACCCTCTCTAGCCGATTTGGGGCACCATATGATACGAACCAAACTAACACCACCCCAAAAGCTAGCTCATGAGGGGGGGATTGTGAACCCATATATATAACACCCAATACCACCCTCCTTAACCGATGTGAGACACATCATTTCCAACCCCTTTAGAGTGCACGTCCTCGTGCCAACTCCGTCATTAACCCACACGAGCTGCAGGGAACCTTTGTACATGCACCCACCGACTAGCAGAGGTTCGGCTCTGATACCATTATGATATGAACCCACCTATCTCCACGCCAAAAGCTAGCTCGTGAGGGGACGATTGGGAACCTATATATATAACACCTAAGTCGACCCTCTCTAACCGATGTGGGACACATCATTCCCGACCCATTTAGACTGCAAGTCCTCGTGCCAACAACGATAAAACACACACGAGCGGCAGGGAACATTTGTACATGCACCCACCGACTAGCAGAGGTTCGGCTCTGATACCATATGATATGAACCCACCTAACTCCACCCCAAAAGCCAGCTCGTGAGGGGAAGATTTTGAACCCATATATATAACACCTAAGACCACCCTCTCTAACCGATGTGGTACACCATATGATATGAACCCACCTAACTCCACCCCAAAAGCAAGTTCGTGAGGGGAGGATTGTGAACCCGTATATATAACACCCAAGACCACCCACTCTAACCGATGTAGGACACATACGTCCTCGAGCCAATTCCGTCGTTAACCCACACGATCGGCAGGGAACCTTTGTACATGCACCGACCGACTAGTAGAGGCTTGGCTCTGAAAACATATGATATGAACCCACCTAACTGCACCCCAAAAGCTAGCTCATGAGGGGAGGACTGTAAACCCATATATATAACACCCAAGACCACCCTCTCAAGCCGATGTGGGACACCATATGATACGAACCCAACTAACTCCACCCCAAATGCTAGCTCATGAGGGGGGGATTGTGAACCCATATATATAACACCCAAGACCACCCTCTCTAACCGATGTGAGACACATCATTCCCGGCCCCCTTAGACTGCACGTCTTCGTGCCAACTCCGTCGTTAACCCACACGAGCTGCAGGGAACCTTTGTACATGCACCCACAAACTAGCAGAGGTTCGGCTCTGATACCATTATGATATGAACCCACCTAACTCCACCCCAAAAGCTAGCTCGTGAGGGGACGATTGGGAACCGATATATGTAACACCCAAGTCGACCCTCTCTAACCGATGTGGGACACATCATTCCCGACCCCTTTAGACTGCAAGTCCTCGTGCCAACTCTGTCCTTAACCCGCACGAGCGGCAGGGAACCTTTGTACATGCGCCCCCTGACTAGAAGAGGTTCAGCTCTGATACCATAAGATATGAACCCACCAAACTCCACCCCAAAAGCTAGCTCATGGGAGGAGGATTGTGAACCCATATATATAGCACTCAAGACCAACCACTCTAACCGATGTGGGACACCATATGATATAAACCCACCTAACTCTACCCCAAAAGCTAGCTCGTGAGGGGAGGATTGTGAACCAATATATATAACACCCATGACCACCCTCTCTAGCCGATGTGGGACACCATATGATATGAACCCACCAAACTCCACCCCAAAAGCTAGCTCGTCAGGGGAGGATTGTGAACCTACATATATAACACCCAAGACCACCATCTCTAATCGATGTGGGACACATCATTCCCTACCCCTTTAGACTGCACGTCCTCGGGCCAACTTCGTCGTTACTCCACACGAGCGGCTGGAAACCTTTGTACATGCACCCACCGACTAGCAGAGGTTCGGCTCTAATACCTTTATGACATGAAGCCACCTAACTCCACCCCAAAAACTAGCTCGTGAGGGGAGGATTGTGAACCCATATATATAACACCCAAGACCACCCGCTCTAACCGATGTGGGACACATTATTCCCGACCCCTTTAGACTGCACGTCCTCATGCCAACTCTTTCGTTAAGCCGCACGAGCGGTAGGGAACCTTTGTTCATGCACCCTTCGACTAGCAGAGGTTTGGCTCTGATACCATTATGAGATGAACCCACCACCTAACTCGACCCCAAAAGCAGGCTCGAGAGGGGAGGATTGTGAACCTTTATATATAACACCGAAGACCACCCTCTCTAACCTATGTGGGACACATCATTTTCGACCCCTTTAGACTGCATGTCCGCGTGCCAACTCCGTCGTTAACCCACACGAGCGGCAGGGAACCTTTGTTCATGCACCCATCGACTAGCAGAGGTTCGGCTCTGGTACCATTAAGAAATAAACCCACCTAACTCCACCCCAAAAGCTAGCTCATGAGGGGAGGATTGTGAACCCATATATATAACACCCAAGACCACCCTCTCTAACCGATGTGGGACACCATATGATTTGAGCCCACCTAACTCCACCCCAAATGCCTTCTCTTGTGGGGAGGATTATGAACGCATATATATAACTCCCAAGACCACCCTCTCTAACCGATGTGGGACACCATATGATATGAACCCACCTAACTCCACCCCAAAAGCTAGCTCGTGAGGGGAGGATTGTGAACCCATTTATATAACACCCAAGACCACCCTCTCTAACCGATGTGGGACACCATATGATTTGAGCCCACCTAACTCCACCCCAAATGCCTTCTCTTGTGGGGAGGATTATGAACCCATATATATAACTTCCAAGACCACCATCTCTAACCGATGTGGGAAACAATTTATATGAACCCACCTAACTCCACCCCAAAAGCAAGCTCGTGAGGGGAGGATTGTGAACCCCTAAATATAACAACCAAGACCACCCTCTCTAACCGATGTGGGACACATTATTCCCGACCCCATTAAACAGCATGTCCTCATGCCAACTCCATCGTTAACCCACATGACCAGCAGGGAGCCTTTGTATATGCGCCCACCGACTTGCGAAGGTTCGGCTCTGATACCATATGATATGAACCTAGCTAACTCTACCCCAAGAGCTAGCTCGTGAGGGGACGATTGTGAACCCATATATATAACTCCCAATGCCACCCTCTCTAACCGATGTGGGACACCATATGATATGAACCCACCTAACTCCACCCCAAAAGCTAGCTCGTGAGGGGAGGATTGTGAACCCCTAAATATAACACCCAAGACCACCCACTCAAACCGATGTGGGACACATTATTCCCGACCCCTTTAGACTGTACGTCCTCGCGCCAACTTCGTCGTTAACCCACACCAGCGGCAGGGAACCTTTGTACATGCGCCCACCGACTAGCAGAGGTTCGGCTCTGATACCAGATGATATGAACCCACCTAACTACACCCCAAAAGCTAGCTCGTGAGGGATTGGTTGGGAACCTATATATATAACACCCAAGTCGACCCTCTCTAACCGATGTGGGACACATCATTCCCGACCCCTTTTGACTGCAAGTCCTCGTTCCAACTCCATCGTTAACCCACACGAGCGGCAAGGAACATTTGTACATGCGCCCACCGACTAGCAGAGGTTCGGCTCTGATACCATGTGATATAAACCCACCTAACTCCACCCCAAAAGCTAGCTCGTCCGGGGAGGATTGTGAACCCCAATATAAAACCCCCAAGACCACCCTCTCTAAACGATGTGGGACACCATATGATATGAACCCACATAACTCCACCCCAAAAGCTAGCTCGTGAGGGGAGGATTGTGAACCCATATATATTACACCCAAGACCACCCTCTCTAACCGATGTGGGACACATCATTCCCAACCCCTTTAGACTGCACGTCCTCGTGCGAACTAAGCCGTTAACCGACATGAGCGCCAGGGAACCTTTTTACATGCACACACTGACTAGCCAAGGTTCGGCTCTGATACCATTATGATATGAACCCACCCAACTCCACCCAAAATCTAGATCGTGAGGGGAGGATTGTGAGCCCATATATATAACACCCAAGACCACCCTCTCTAACCGATGTGGGACACCATATGATTTGAGCCCACCTAACTCCACCCCAAATGCCTTCTCGTGAGGGGAGGATTATGAACCCATATATATATCTCCCAAGACCACCCTCTCTAACCGTTGAGGGACACCATATGATATTGACCCACCTAACTCCACCCCAAAAGCTAGCTCGTAAGGGGAGGATTGTCAACCCACATATATAACACCCAAGACCACCCTCTCTAACCGATGTGGGACACATCATTCCCGACCCCTTTAGACTGCACATCCTCGTGCCAACTCTGTCGTTAACCCACATGAGCGGTAGGGAACCTTTGCACATGTGCCCACCGACTTGCGAAGGTTCGGCTCTGATACCATATGATATGAACCCACCTAACTTCGCCCAAAAAGCTAGCTTGTGTGGGGACGATTGTGAACCCATATATATAACACCCAAGACCACCCTCTCTAACCGATGTGGGACACATCATTCCCGAACCCTTTAGGCTGCACGTCCTCGTGCCAACTCGGTCGTTAACCCACACGAGCGGCAGGGAACCTTTGGACACGCGCCCACCGACTAGTTGAGGTTCGGCTCCAATACTAGATGATATGAACCCACCTAACTCTACCCCATAAGCTAGCTTGTGTGGGGAGGATTGTGAACCCTTATATATAACACCCAATACCACCCTCTCTAACCGCTGTGGGACACATCATTCCCGACCCCTTTAGACTGCATGTCCTCATGCCAACTCCGTCGTTAACCCACACAAGCGTCAGGGAACCTTTGTACATGCATCCACCGACTAGCAGAGGTTCAGCTCTGATACCATATGATTGAACCTACCTAACTCCACCCCGAAAGCTAGCTCAAGAGAGGAGGATTGTGAACCCATATATATAACACCCAAGACCATCCTATCTAACCGATGCGGGGCACAAAATGATATGAACCCACCTAACTCCACCCAAAAAGCTAGCTCGTGAGGGGAGGATTGTGAACCCATATTATAACACTCAAGACCACCCTCTCTAACCGATGTGGGACACATCATTTTCGACCCCTTTAGACTGGACGTCCTTGTACCAACTCCGTTGTTAACCCACACGAGCGGCAGGAAACTTTTGTACATGCGCCCACCGACTAGCAGAGGTTCATCCCTGATACCATATGATATGAACCCACCTAACACCACCCTAAAAGGTAGCTCGTGAGGGGAAGATTGTGAACCCATATATATAACACCCTAGACCACCCTCTCAAACCCATGTGGGACACATCATTCCCGACCCCTTTAGAGTGCACGTCCTCATGCCAACCCCGTCGTTAACCCACACAAGCGTCAGGGAACATTTGTAAATGCACCCACCGACTAGCAGAGGTCTAGCTTTGATACCATTATGATATGAACCCACCAAACTCCACCCAAAAGCTAGCTCATGGGAGGAGGATTGTGAACCCATATATATAGCACTCAAGACCACCCTCTCTAACCGATGTGGGACACCATATCATATGAACCCACCTAACTCCACCCCAAAAGCTAGCTCGTAAGGGGAGGATTGTGAACCGATAAATATAACACCCAAGACCACCCTCTCTAACTGATGTGGGACACATCATTCTCGACCCCTTTAGACTGCACGTCCTCGTGCCAACTCTGTCATTAACCCACACGAGCGGCGGGGAACCTTTGTACATGCACCCACCAACTAGCAGAGGCTCGGCTCTGATACAACTGTAATATGAAACAACCTAACTCCACCCCAAAAGCTAGCTTGTGTCGAGAGGATTGTGAACCCATGTATATTACACCCAAGACCACCCTCTCTAACCGATGTGGGACACATCATTCCCGACCCCTATAAACTGCACGTCCTCGTGCCATCTCTGTCGTTAACCCACACGAGCGGCAATGAACCTTTATACATGTGCCCACCAACTAGTAGAGGTTCGGCTCTAATACCAGATGATATGAACCCACCTAATTCCACCCTAAAAGCTAGCTCGTGAAGGTAGGATTGTGAACCCATATATATAACACCCAAGACCACCCTCTCAAACCGATATGGGACACATCATTCCCGACCCCTTTAGACTGCAAGTCCTCGTGCCAACTTCGTCGTTAACCTACACGAGCGGCAAGAAACCTTTGAACATGAGCCCACCGACAAGCAGAGGTTCGGCTCTTATACCATATGATATGAATCTACCTAACTCCACCCCAAAAGCTAGCTCATGAGGGGAGGATTGTGAACCAATATATATAACACCCAAGACCACCCTCTCAAGCGGATGTGGGACACCATATGATATGAACCCACCTAACTCCACCCCAAAAGCTAGCTCACGTGGGGAGGATTGTAAACCCATATATATAACCCCCAAGACCACCTTCTCTAACCGATGTGCGACACCATATGATATGAACCCACCTAACTCTACCCGAAAAGCTAGCTCGTATGAGGACATCGTTAGCACAAGCAAGAGCATGTGGGAGACATATTCAGATCCAATTCAAGTTCCCATTGGTCCGGTTACGAGAGCTCGTGCAAAGAAGTTTAAAGAAACGCTTATTGGGCTGATTCAAGCAACTTGGGCTCAAGCCATTGCGTGGAGGCCCATTGAGGGAATTGCATGCGAAAATCAAACCAACAAATGCGTGATTCAAGCTCTAGAAGGGATTGAGTAATTTCCATTTCAGTTACTTTCCCGTTTTGAGGCGACACATGGCGAGAAGAATCAGCTTATGACCTTTTTAATGTCTAGTTTCCTTTATTTTCGTTTGTTTATTTCTATTATTGTAAAGTTTTAAGCCATTAAGGACACTTACCTTATTTGCTTTAGATTAGGTGATTTGGCAATTGATTTGCCCAAAATTCCATGGGGAATTAGGAGCTGAAAATTCCCATAGGAACCCCTATATATTGTAACGAATTTCATTCAATGGAATACAAGTAATAACACATAATTTTGAGGTTTAATTCTCTTTAGTTCCTAAACGAACTATTCGAACTTATCGGAAATTTTCGTGGGGTTCATAGACTTATCAATCAGTCCATCCATAGCTGATTGTGGCGTCCTCACATACCAAGACTTATCAATCAGTCCCTCCATAGCTGATTGTGGCATCCTCACATACCAAGGTTCGTGCTTCTTGTTGGGCATCGAGTTGCAGTTCCATTCAAAACCGGTTAGGAATTTGATCTTGGAAACCAATCTCGGTTAGGGTCGCGTCAGTTCTTGGCGTGGTTCGTATCATTTGGTAATCAGAGCGAGGTTCTAATCAGGTTTTGCTTATCCGTTCTCTTAAGTTTTTTGTTTGTTTCAGTTGTTCGTGAGTTTTGATTTCCATTATCAAAGTCGGTTTAAAAAAAAAAAAAAAGATCCAAAAAGAAAAGAAAGAAAGAAAAGAAACGAAAAGAAAAGACAAAAAAAAAGGAAAAGAAGAAAAACAAGAGGATCCGAAAAAAAAAAAAATTTAAGGAATCCGAAATTGAATTCCCTGCATAGACCAAAAATTTTTGCTAAAATTTTGTTCCTTTTTGGTGTGATTCTGAAAGCCTAAATTCTTTGTTTCTATTATAGTCTTGTCTCTTTGGTAATCTATTTGTGAATTGTCAAGGAAATTTTTGATATTGATTTGACTAGTTTTATAGGAACTGAGTGAGAATTAACGAGTGGAAAAAGGCATAGAAGAGAGAGCATTTGAGTGGACAAAAGCTGAAAGAATTGAGTGTAAACACGAGTGAAATTGAGTGAACCATTTCACGAGTGAAACATGTAAGGGAGTGTGGTAAGGTCCTTGGAAAATGTCAAACAACAGCAAGAACACTATTGAGGGTACCTGGGGTGCAGCAGACCCAAAACTTCTTATGGAAGCGATGATGGGGGAGATGAGGCGATTGTTGAGGGGAGAGTCAGGACAGCTTCATGAGAGGATAGACCGGATAGAAAATGCATGTGTGGAACAGCCACAACATGTTCCTCATGCGCGTAGGCGAGAAAGGGTTCCGGTTAGAGGAGAGGTTGATGACTACTATAGGAATGATGGGGAAGAGTTTAACGAAGGAGAAGATTCAGCGGGTAGTCACCGAAGATTTGGACGGGATAGAGGAGTTAGGAACCGGGAAGATGATAGTCTAAGAGGCATAAAAATGAAGATACCATCATTTCAAGGCAAATCCAATCCAGAAGCGTACCTAGAATGGGAGAAGAAAATGGAGTTCATCTTTGACTGCCACTACTATTCTGAGGCAAAGAAGGTAAAATTGGCTGTAATTGAATTTTCTGATTATGCTATTACTTGGTGGGATCAGCTTGTTATAAACAGGAGACGAAATAGAGAGCGACCTATTGAGTCATGGGAAGAGATGAAGACCGTGATGAGGAAGCGATTTGTACCAACTTACTACTACCGGGAGTTGTACAACAAACTACAAAACCTTAAGCAGGGCAACTGGAGTGTAGAGGAGTACTATAAGGAGATGGAGGTTATGATGATTCGGGCTAATATAGAGGAGGATCGGGAGGCTACAATGGCAAGGTTTTTGGCGGGTTTGAACCGAGAAATTCACAATGCTTTTGAGTTACAACATTATGTGGAGTTGGAGGACATGGTGCATATGGCTATTAAAATTGAGAATCAACTTATGAGGAGGGGCAGTAGCACACGTCCTAGCCAAAACCCGAGTACGTCGGCTTGGAAAATCAACCAATGGAAGAAGGATGAGAAGCAATCCAACCCCAAGCCAAAGATCGAGCAAAAACAAGAGGTGGCCAGCCATGGGAATCAAGGTAAATCCGATTCTTCCACTACTCGGACTCGTGATATTAAATGTTTTAAATGTCAAGGCAGGGGTCATATAGCAAGCCAATGTCCGAACAAATGAGTTATGGTGATGCGGGACAATGGAGACATTGAAACCGAGGAGGATTCGGACAATGATTCTATGCCTTCATTAGAGGATGCCGACGATGAGGAGTGCGCTGTCCAAGGAGAATTGTTGGTCACAAGGAGAGCTTTAAGTGTGCAAGCCAAAGAAGAAGATGAAGAGGTGCAACGGGAAAACATCTTCCACACTAGGTGCCACGTTCAAAACAAGGTATGTAGTGTGATTATTGATGGTGGGAGTTGTACAAATGTTGCTAGCACAACCATGGTAGAGAAGTTAGGGCTGCCAACAATTAAGCATCCTCGACCATATAAATTGCAATGGTTAAATGATACTGGTGAGGTAAAGGTGCATAAACAGGTGTTAGTTCCTTTTCGCATTGGAAGATATGAAGATGAGGTTTTGTGCGATGTGGTTCCGATGCAAGCTGGGCACTTGTTATTAGGCAGACCATGGCAATTTGATCGGCGAGTTAAGCATGATGGTTTCACTAACAAGTACTCATTTGTTCACAATCAAAAGACGATCACTCTTGTTCCTTTTACACCAAAACAGGTCTATGAAGACCAAGTGAGCTTACAGAGAGAAAGTGATAAAAAAATGAAGAGCGAAGAAAAATCAAGAGTGGGAGTGCAGAGAGAGAGTTCGGCCAGTGAGAGAAAAAAAGAAGAGATGGCCGAGAAAAAGGAGAGCAAAGAGAGCAAGGGAGAGAAAATTGAGAGGACTGAAAAGAATTCACAATCAGCCAATGAGAGAAAAGTAGAGAGAAAAACAAACTTTTATGCAAGAAAGAGTGATGTGAGAAGAGCTTTGTTTTCTAATCAGCCGATGATTTTACTCATGTACAAGGAGGCGTTATTAAACACTAACGATCTTGATTCCACCTTGCATAGTTCTGTTGTTTCTCTTTTGCAGGATTATGTGGATATCTTTCCTGAGGAAACACCGCAAGGTTTACCTCCAATCCGCGAGATTGAACATCAAATCGACTTCATACCTGGAGCTACAATCCCAAACCGACCAGCCTATAGGAGTAATCCCGAGGAGACAAAGGAACTCCAACGGCAGGTAAATGAGTTGATGGAGAAGGGACACGTGAGAGAAAGCATGAGCCCGTGCGCCGTACCAGTTTTACTTGTGCCTAAGAAAGATGGGACTTGGAGGATGTGCGTTGATTGTCGAGCCATCAACAACATCACGGTAAAGTATCGACATCCCATTCCTCGCTTTGATGACATGTTAGATGAATTGCATGGTGCTTGTGTGTTTTCTAAAATTGATCTGAAGAGTGGATATCATCAAATTCGCATGAAAGAGGGAGACGAGTGGAAGACGGCTTTCAAAACAAAACAAGGCTTGTATGAGTGGTTGGTAATGCCTTTCGGTTTAACCAATGCGCCTAGCACATTTATGCGTTTAATGAACCTTGTTTTGCAGCTTTTATTGGAAAATTTGTCGTTGTTTATTTTGATGATATCCTTATCTATAGCAACAATTTGGATGAACATATTGAACATTTGAAACTTGTTTTAGATGTTTTACGGAAGGAAAAGTTGTATGCTAACCTCAAGAAGTGTACCTTTTGCACAGATAAGCTTGTGTTTCTTGGTTTTGTTGTTAGTGCTCAAGGTATACAGGCTGATGAAGAAAAGGTGCGAGCCATCCAGGAGTGGCCGAGTCCAACTAGTGTGGGAAACGTACAGAGTTTTCATGGACTTGCTAGTTTCTACCGGCGGTTTGTGAAAGATTTCAGTACTATAGCCGCACCACTGACTGAAGTCATCAAGAAGAATGTTGGGTTTAGATGGGGAGAAGAGCAAGAAAATGCATTTCAGCTACTCAAGGAGAAGTTGACAAATGCTCCATTATTATCCTTACCTAATTTTTCCAAAACTTTTGAGATTGAATGTGATGCTTCAGGTGTTGGAATTGGTGCTGTTTTAATGCAGGAAGGGAGACCAATAGCATATTTCAGTGAGAAGCTGAATGGGGCAACTCTTAATTACCCAACTTATGATAAAGAGATGTATGCATTGGTTCGGGCATTAGAGACATGGCAACACTACCTATGGCCTAAAGAGTTCGTGATTCACAACGATCATGAGTCCCTGAAACACTTGAAGGGCCAGCACAAGCTGAACAAGAGGCATGCTCGTTGGGTAGAATTCATAGAGATGTTTCTGTATGTCATTCGCTACAAGCAAGGTAAGGAAAACGTCGTTGCCAATGCACTTTCTCGCAGGTATGTCTTAATCTCAACTCTTAATGCTAAACTACTGGGTTTTGAACATATTAAAGAGTTATATGCTGATGACCGTGACTTTAGTATTGAGTATCAAGCTTGTGAGAGATTTGCTAGTGGTAAGTACTTTAGGCATGAGGGATACTTGTTTTGGGAGAATAAATTGTGTGTGCCTAATTGTTCATTAAGAGATTTGCTAGTGAGAGAATCCCATGGGGGAGGATTGATGGGACATTTTGGAGTAATGAAGACTTTGGCGGTGTTGCAGGAACACTTCTATTGGCCACATATGAAACAAGATGTTGAGAGGCTTTGTGGTAGATGTGTAACTTGTAGGCAGGCTAAATCAAGAGTGCAGCCCCACAGTTTGTACACTTCTTTACCAATACCTAGTGAACCCTGGACTGATATTTCAATGGATTTTATGTTAGGTTTGCCTAGATCTAAAAGGGGAAGAGACTCGATATTTGTGGTTGTGGATAGGTTTCCCAAGATGGCCCATTTTATTCCATGCCACAAGACAGATGATGCCTCCAATGTTGCTGATTTGTTCTTTAGAGAAATTGTGAGAGTTCATGGTATGCCTAGGACAATTGTTTCTGATAGGGACACCAAGTTCTTAAGCTACTTTTGGACGACTTTGTGGGCTAAGTTAGGGACTAAGCTATTGTTTTCGAATACTTGTCACCCTCAAACCAATGGTCAAACAGAAGTTGTGGATAGAACCTTTTCTACTTTGTTGCGGGCTGTCATTAAAAAGAACATCAAAACATGGGAGGAGTGTTTACCACATGTTGAGTTTGCTTATAATCGATCTGTTCATTTTGCTACTCAATTTTCACCGTTTGAAATTGTTTATGGTTTTAATCCCTTAACTCCTTTGGATTTAATGCCATTACCTTTGTCTGAGCGTGTGAATTTAGATGGAAAAAGAAAAGCTGACATTGTTAAGCAGATACACGAGAAGGCAAGACTCAACATCGAGCGAAGGACTAAACAATATGCTGAACAAGCCAACAAAGGGCGTCACAAGCTCGTCTTTGAGCCCGACGATTGGGTGTGGTTGCACTTACACAAGGAACGGTTTCCAGAACAAAGGAAATCCAAGCTGTTGCCTAGAGGGGACGGTCCTTTTCAAATTCTCGAAAGGATCAACGATAATGCGTACAAGCTAGACTTGCCAGGTGAGTATGGTGTAAGTGCCACCTTTAATGTTTCTGATCTAAGTCCTTTTGTTGCAGGCGATGATTTGAGGACAAATCCCTCTCAAGAGGAAGGGAATGATGAGGACATCGTTAGCACAAGCAAGAGCATGTGGGAAGAGACATATTCAGATCCAATTCAAGTTCCCATTGGTCCGGTTACAAGAGCTCGTGCAAAGAAGTTCAAAGAAACGCTTATTGGGCTGATTCAAGCAACTTGGGCTCAAGCTATTGCATGGAGGACCATTGAGGGAATTGCATGTGACTTCCAAACCAACAAATGCATGATTCAAGTTCTAGAAGGGACCGAGTAATCATGTTTGCAGAATCAACAAGTGATTAGCACCATATGGCTGAAATAATCAAGCTACTTTCCATTTCAGTTACTTTCCCATTTTGACGCAACAAGTGGCGAGAAGAATCAGCTATTTACCTTTTTAATGTCGAGTTTCCTTTTTTTTCTTTTAGAAAAATGCGTTTATTTTATTTCTATTATTGTAAGGCTTTTAAAACATTAAGGAAACTTACCTTATTTGCTTTAGATTATACCTTTTTTTGGTAATTGATTTGCCCGAAATTCCATGGGGCAATTAGGAGCTGAAAATTCATAAAGGGGAAACCCCTTTATACTGTAACGAATTTCAATCAATGGATATGGGTTTTTACACACAATTAGAGGTTTTAATTTTCAGCTATTCCTAAACAAACTATTCAAACTTATCGGAAAATTCTGTGGCATTCATAGACTTATCAATCAGTCCATCCATAGCAGATTGTGGCGTCCTCACATACCAAGGTTCGTGCTTCTTGTTACGCATCGGGTCGCGGTTCCATTCAAAACCGAGTAGGAATTTTGATCTTGGAGACCAATTTTGGTTAGGGTCGCGTCAGTCCTTGGCAGGGTTCGTATCATATGGTATCAGAGCTGAACCTCTGCTAGTCGGTGGGCACATGTACAAAGGTTCCTTGCCGCTCGCATGGGTTAATGACGGAGTTGGCACGAGGACGTGCAGTCTAAAGGGGTCGGGAATGATATGTCCCACATCAGTTAGAGAGGGTGGTCTTGGGTGTTATATATATGGGTTCACAATCCTCCCCTCACGGCTATCTTTTGGGGTGAAGTTAGGTGGGTTCATATCATATGGTATCAAAGCTAGCCCATGAGGGGAGGATTGTGAACCCATATATATAACACCCAAGATCACCCTCTCTAACCGATGTGGGACACATCATTCTTGACCCCTTTAGACTACACGTCCTCGTACCAACTCCGTCGTTAACCCACACGAGTGGCAGGGAACCTTTGTACATGCACCCACCGACTAGCAGGGTTCGGCTCTGATACCATATGATATGAACCCACCTAACTCCACCCCAAAAGCTAGCTCGTGAGGGGAGGATTGTGAACCCATATATATAACACCCAAGACCACCCTCTCTAACCGATGTGGGACACATCACATCATGAGCACAAGCAAGAGCACGTGGGATGAGACATATTTAGATCCAATTCAAGTTACCATTGGTCCAGTTACGAGAGCTCGTGCGAAGAAGTTCAAAAAAGCGCTTATTGGGTTGGTTCAAGCAACTTGGGCTCTAGCTATTGCATGGAGTCCCATTGAGGGAATTGCATGTGACATCCAAACCAACAAATGCATGATTCAAGTTCTAGAAGGGACCGAGTAATCGTGTTCGCAAAATCAACAAGTGATTAGCACCATGTGTGATATGAATCCACCTAACTCCACCCCAAAAGCTAGCTTGTGAGGGGAGGATTGTGAACCCATATATATAACACCCAAGACCACCCTCTCTAACCGACGTGGGACACATCATTCCCGACCCCTTTGAGGTTTAATTCTCTTTAGTTCCTAAACAAACTATTCGAACTTATCGAAAATTTCCGTGGCATTCATAGACTTATCAATCAGTCCATCCATAGCTGATTGTGGCGTCCTCACATACCAAGACTTATCAATCAGTCCCTCCATAGCTGATTGTGGCGTCCTCACATACCAAGGTTCGTGCTTCTTGTTGGGCATCGGGTCGCGGTTCCATTCAAAACCGGTTAGGAATTTGATCTTGGAAACCAATCTCGGTTAGGGTCGCGTCAGTTCTTGGCGTGGTTCGTATCATGAGGGGAGGATTGTGAACCCATATATATAACATCCATGACCGCCCTCTCTAACCGATGTGGGACACCATATGATATGAACCCACCAAACTCCACCCCAAAAGCTACCTCGTCAGGGGAGGATTGTAAACCCATTTATATAACACCCAACACCACCCTCTCTAATCGATGTGGGACACATTATGCCCTACCCCTTTAGACCGCATGTCCTCAGGCCAACTTCGTCGTTACTCCACAAGAGCGGCTGGGAACCTTTGTACATGCACCCTCCGACTAGCAGAGGTTTGGCGCTAATACCTTTACGATATGAAGCCACCTAACTCCACCCCAAAAGCAAGCTCGTGAGGGGAGGATTGTGAACCCATATATATAACACCCAAGACCACCCGCTCTAACCGACGTGGGGCACGTCATTCCCGACCCCTTTAGACTGCACGTCCTCGTGCCAACTCTGTCGTTAAGCCGCACGAGTGGTAGGGAACCTTTGTTCTTCCACCCATCGACTAGCAGTGGTTTGGCTCTCATACCATTATGAGACGAACCCACCACCTAACTCCACCCCAAAAGCTAGCTCGTGAGGGGAGGATTGTGAATCTATATATAAAACACCGAAGATCACCCTCTCTAACCGATGTGGGACACATCATTTTTGACCCCTTTAGACTGCACGTCCGCGTGTCAACTCCATCGTTAACCCACATGAGCGGCAGGGAACCTTTGTACATGCACCCACCGACTAGCAGAGGTTCGGCTCTGATACCATTAAGATATAAACCCACCTAACTCCACCCCAAAAGCTAGCTCATGAGGGGAGGATTGTGAACCCATATATATAACACCGAAGACCACCCTCTCTAACCGATGTGAGACACATCATTTTCGACCCCTTTAGACTGTACGTCCGCGTGCCAACTCCGTCGTTAACCCACACGAGCGGCAGGGAACCTTTGTAAACGCAACCACCGACTAACAAAGGTTAGGCTCTGATACCATTAAGATATAAACCCACATAACTCCGCCCCAAAAGCTAGCTCATCAGGGGAGGATTGTGAAACCATATATATAACACCCAAGACCACCCTCTCTAACCGATGCGGGACACATCATTCCCTACCCCTTCATACTGCACGTCCTCGTGCCAACTCCGTCGTCAAAAGCTTGCTTGTGAGAAGAGGATTGTGAACCCATATATGTAACTCCCAAGACCACCCACTCTAACCGATGTGGGACACATCATTCCCGACCCCTATAGACTGCACGTCCTCGCGCTAACTCTGTCGTTAACCTGCACGAGCGGCAGGGAACTTTTGTACAAGCACCCATCGACTAGCATAGGTTTGGTTCTGATACCATTACGACATGAACCCACCACCTAACTCCAACCCAAAAGCTAGCTCGTGAGGGGAGGATTGTGAACCCTTATATATAGCACCCAAGACCACCCCCTCAAACCAAGGGGAGGATGGTGAACCCATATACATTTCTGACCCCTTTAGACTGCACATCATCGTGCCAACTCCGTCGTTAAGCCACACAAACGGCAGGGAACCTTTGTACATGCACCAACAGACTAGCAGAGGCCCGGCTCTGATACCATATGATATGAACCCACCTAACTCCACCAAACAAGCTAGCTCATGAGGAGAGGATTGTGAACCCATTGTGTAACACCCAAGACCACCCTCTCTAACTGATGTGGGACACAATATGATATGAACCCACCTAACTCCACCCCGAAAAATTGCTCATAAGGGGAGGATTATGAACCCATATATATAGCACTCAAGACCACCCACTCTAACCGATGTGGGACACATCATTCCCGACCCCTTTAGACTGCACGTCCTCGTGCCAACTCCGTCGTTAACCCACACGAGCGGCAGGGAACCTTTGTACATGCCCCCATCGACTGGCAAAGGTTCGGCTCTGATACCAAATTATATGAACCAACCTAACTCCACCCCAAAAGCTAGGTTCTGTAGGGAGGATTGTGAAACCATATATATAACACCCAAGACCACCCTCTCAAACCGATGTGGGACACATCATTCTCGAGCCCTTTAGACTGCACGTCAACCTGCCAACTCTGTTGTTAACCCACACGAGCGACAGGGACCTTTTGTATATGAGCCCACCGACTAGTAGAGGTTCGACTCTGATGCTAGATGATATGAACCCACCTAACTCCACCCCAAAAGCTAGCTCGTGAGGGAAGGATTGTGAACCCACAAATATAACACCCAAGACCACCGTCTCTAACTGATGTGGGACACATCATTCCCAATGATATGAACCCACCAAACTCCACCCCAAAAGCTAGCTCATGAGGGGAGGCTTGTGAACCCATATATACGACACCCAAGACCACCATCTCCAACCGATGTGGGACACTCTATGATATGAACCCACCTAACTCCACCCCAAAAGCTAGCTCATAAGGGGAGGATTGTGAACCCATATATATAGCATCCAAGACCACCCTCTCTAACCGATGTGGGACACCTCAATCCCGATCCCTTTAGACTGCACGTCCTCGTGCCAACTCCGTCGTTAACCCACACGAGCAGTAGGGAACCATTGTACACGCACCAACGGACTAGCAGAGGTTCAGCTCTGACACCATTTTGATATGAACCCACCTAACTCCACCCCAAAAGCTTGCTCGTGAGGCGAGGATTGTGAACCCATATATGTAACAAGAAAGACCACCCACTCTAATCGATGTAGGACACATTATTACCGACCACTTTACACTGCACGTCCTCGTGCCAACTCCGTCGTTAAACCACACGAGCGACAGGGAACCTTTGTTCATGCACCCACCGACTAGCAGAGGTTCGGCTCTAATACCATTATGATATGAGGCCACCTAACTCCACCGCAAAAGCTAGCTCGTGAGGGGAGGATTTTGAACCCAAATATGTAACACCCAAGACCACCCACTCTAACCGATGTAGGACACATCATTCCCAACCCCTTTAGACAGTACGTCCTCGTGCCAACTCCACCGTTAACTCACACGAGCGGCATGGAACCTTTGTACATGTATCCTTGAACTAGCAAAGGTTCGGCTCTGATACCATTATGACATGAACCCACCTAACTCCACCCCAAAATCTAGCTCGTGAGGGGAGAATTGTGAACCCATGTATATAACACCAAAGACCACAATCTATAACCGATGTGGGACACATCATTCCCGACCCATTTAGACTGCACGACCTCGTAACAACTCCGTCTTTAACGCACACGAGAGGCAGGGAACCTTTGTACATGCACCCACCAACTAGCAGAGGCCCGGCTCTTATACCATATGATATGAACCCACCTAACTCCACACCAAAAGCTAGCTCATGAGGGGGAGGATTGCGAACCCATATATATAACACCCAAGACCACCCTCTCTAACTGATGTGGGACACATTATGATATGAACGAATCTAACTCCACCCCAAAAGCTAGCACATGAGGGGATGATCGTTAACCCATTTTTATAACTCCCAAGACCACCCCCTCTAACCGATGTGGGACACATCATTCCTAACCCCTTTAGACTGCACGTCCTCGTGCCAACTCCGTTGTTAACCCACACGAGTGGCTGAGAACCTTTGTACATGCACCCAATGACTAGAAGAGGTTCGGCTCTGATACCATATGATATGAACCCACATAACTCTACCCCAAAAGCTAGCTGGTGAGGGGAGGATTGTGAACGTATATATATAACACCTAAGACCACCCTCTCTAACCGATGTGGGACACATCATTCCTGACGCTTTTAGACTGCATGCCCTCGTGCCAACTCCGTCTTTAAACCAGACGAGCGACAGGGAACCTTCGTACATGCATCCACCGACTAGCAGAGGTTCGGCTCTGATACCGTATGATATGAACCCACCTAACTCCACCCCAAAAGCTAACTCGTGAGGGGAAGATTGTGAACCCATATATATAACACCCAAGACCACCCTCACTAACCGATGTGGGACACACCATTCCTGAACCGTTTAGACTACACGTCCTTGTGCCAATTCTGTCGTTACCCCACACGAGCGGCAGGAAAACTTTGTACATGCACCGACCGACAAGCAGAGGCTTGGCTCTGAAAACATATGATATGAACCCACCTAACTGCACCCCAAAAGCTAGCTCGTGAGGGGAGGATTGAGAACTCAGATATATAACACCCAAGACCACCCTCTCTAACCGATGTGGGACACATCATTCCCGACTGCACGTCCTCGTGCCAACACCGTCGTTAACCTACACGAGCGGCAGGGAACCTTTGTACATGCGCCCAACGACTATCAGAGGTTTGGCTCTGATACCATATGATATGAACACACCGAACTCCACCCCAAAAGCTAGCTCAAGAGGGGAGGATTGTGAACCCATATATATAACACCCAAGACCACCCTCTCTAACAGATGTGGGACACCATATGATATGAACCCATCTAACTCCACCCCAAAAGCTAGCTTATGAGTGGAGGATTGTGAACCCATATATATAACATCCAAGACCACCCTCTCTAACCGATGTGGAACACATCATTCCCAACCCCTTTACACTGCACGTCCTCGTGCCAACTCCGTCGTTAACCCACACGAGCGATAGGGAACCTTTGTACATGCTCCCACCGACTAGCAGAGGTTCGGCTTTCATACCATTATGATACGAACCCACCGAACTCCACCCCAAAAGCTAGCTCGTCCGGGGAGGATTGTGAACCCCTATATATAACCCCCAAGACCACCCTCTCTAAACGATGTGGGACACACCATATGATATGAACCCACCTAACTCCAACCCAAAAGCTAGCTCGTGAGGGGAGGATTGTGACCCATATATATTACACCCAAGACCACCCTCTCTAACCGATGTGGGACACGTCATTCCCAACCCCTTTAGACTGCACGTCCTCGTGTGAACTACGCCGTTAACCCACACGAGCGCCAGGGAACCTTTTTACATGCACCCACCAACTAGCCAAGGTTCGGCTCCGATACCATTATGATATGAGCCCACCCAACTCCACCCCAAAATCTAGCTCGTGAGGGGAGGATTTTGAACCCATATATATAACACCCAAGACCACCCTCTCTAACCGATGTGGGACACATCATTCCCGACCCCTTTAGACTGCACGTCCTCGTGCCAACTCCGTCGTTAACCCACACGAGCGGCAAGGAACCTTTGTACATGCACCCACCGTGATGAGGACATCACTAGCACAAGCAAGAGCACGTGGGAGACATATTCAGATCCAATTCAAGTTCCCATTGGTCCGGTTACGAGAGCTCGTGCGAAGAAGTTTAAAGAAACACTTATTGGGCTGATTCAAGCAACTTGGGCTCAAGCTATTGCATGGAGGCCCATTGAGGGAATTGCATGCGACAACCAGACCAATAAATGCGTGATTCAAGCTATAGAAGGGATTGAGTAATTTCCATTTCAGTTACTTTCCCATTTTGAGGCGACACATGGCGAGAAGAATCAGTTTTGACCTTTTAATGTCTAGTTTCCTTTTTTCCGTTTCTGGTATTTCTATTATTGTAAGGCTTTTAAGCCATTAAGGGAACTTTCCTTATTTAGTCTAGATTTGACTTTTGTTAAATGAGTTTCCCGAAATTTCCATGGGAATTAGGGGCTGAAAATTCGCATAGGAACCCCTATATAATTGTAACGAATTTCAATCAATGGGAGACAAGTAATAACACATAATTTTGAGGTTTAATTCTCTTTAGTTCCTAAACGAACTATTTGAACTTATCAGAAATTTCCGTGGCATTCATCGACTTATCAATCAGTCCATCCATAGCTGATTGTGGCGTCCTGACTTACCAAGACTTATCAATCAGTCCCTCCATAGCTGATTGTGGCGTCCTCACATACCAAGGTTCGTGCTTCTTGTTGGGCATCGGGTCGCGGTTCCATCCAAAACCGGTTAGAAATTTGATCTTGGAAACCAACTTCGGTTAGGATCGCGTCAATTCTTGGCGTGGTTCGTATCACACCGACTAGTTGAGGTTCGGCTCTAATACTAGATGATATGATTTGAGCCCAACTAACTCCACCCCAAATGCCTTCTCGTGAGGGGAGGATTATGAACCCATTTATATAACTCCCAAGACCACCCTCTCTAACCGATGTGGGACACCATATGATATGAACCCACCTAACTCCACCCCAAAAGCTAGCTCGTGAGGGGAGGATTGTGAACCCCTAAATATAACACCCAAGACCACCCTCTCTAACCGATGTGGGACACATCATTCCCGACCCCTTTAGACTGCACGTCCTCGTGCCAACTCTGTCGTTAACACACATGAGTGGCAGGCAACCTTTGCACATGCACCCACCGACTAGCAGAGGTTTGGCTTTTGTACCATTATGATATGAACCCTCCTAACTCCGCCCGAAATGCTAGCTTGTGTGGGGAGGATTGTGAACCCATATATATAACACCCAAGACCACCCTCTCTAACCGATGTGGGACACATCATTCCCGAACCCTTTAGACTGCACGTCCTCGTGCCAACTCGGTCGTTAACCCACACGAGCGGCAGGGAACCTTTGTTCATGCACCCACCGACTAGCAGAGGTTCGGCTCTAATACCATTATGATATGAGGCCACCTAACTCCACCGCAAAAGCTAGCTCGTGAGGGGAGGATTGTGAACCCGAATATGTAACACCCAAGACCACCCACTCTAGCTGATGTAGGACACATCATTCCCAACCCCTTTAGACAGCACGTTGATACGAACCTCACCAAGAGCTGACGCGACTCTAACCAAAAGTGGTTTCCAAGATCAAATTTCTAACCGGTTTTGAATGGAACCGCGACCCGATGCCCAACAAGAAGCACGAACCTTGGTATGTGAGGACGCCACAATCAGCTATGGAGGGACTGATTGATAAGTCTTGGTATGGGAGGACGCCACAATCAGCTATGGATGGACTGATTGATAAGTCTATGAATGCCACAAAAATTTCCGATAAGTTTGAATAGTTCGTTTAGGAACTAAAGAGAATTAAACCTCAAAATTATGTCTTATTACTTGTTTTCCATTGAATGAAATTCGTTACAATATATAGGGGTTCCTATGCGAATTTTCAGCTCCTAATTCGCATGAAATTTTGGGAAAATCATTTACCAAATGTCAAATCTAAACTAAATAAGGAAAGTTCCCTTAATGGCTTAAAACTTTACAATAATAGAAATAAACAAACGAAAATAAAGGAAACTAGACATTAAAAAGGTCATAAGCTGATTCTTCTCGCCATGTGTCGCCTCAAAATGGGAAAGTAACTGAAATGGAAATTACTCAATCCCTTCTAGAGCTTGAATCACGCATTTGTTGGTCTGGTTGTCGCATGCAATTCCCTCAATGGGCCTCCATGCAATAGCTTGAGCCCAAGTTGCTTGAATCAGCCCAATAAGCGTTTCTTTAAACTTCTTCACACGAGCTCTCGTAACCGGACCAATGGGAACTTGAATTGGATCTGAATATGCCTCCCACGTGCTCTTGCTTGTGCTAACGATGTCCTCATCACACGTCCTCGTGCCAACTCCACCGTTAACTCACACGAGCGGCAGGGAACCTTTGTACATGTATCCATGAACTAGCAAAGGTTTGGCTCTGATACCATTATGATATGAACCCACCTAACTCCACCCCAAAATCTAGCTCGTGAGGGGAGAATTGTGAACCCATGTATATAACACCCAAGACCACAATCTATAACCGATGTGGGACACATCATT
Source organism: Artocarpus heterophyllus (assembly GCA_025403435.1). Lineage (NCBI taxonomy): Eukaryota > Viridiplantae > Streptophyta > Magnoliopsida > Rosales > Moraceae > Artocarpus > Artocarpus heterophyllus. The sequence continues at coordinate 99,978 of JAJQZP010000041.1, forward strand.
CCCGACCCCTTTAGACTGCATGACCTCGTAACAACTCCGTCTTTAACCCACACGAGCGGCAGGGAACCTTTGTACATGCGCCCACCAACTAGCAGAGGCCCGGCTCTGATACCATATGATATGAACCCACCTAACTCCACACCAAAAGCTAGCTCATGAGGGGAGGATTGCGAACCCATATATATAACACCCAAGACCACCCTCTCTAACTGATGTGGGACACATTATGATATGAACGAATCTAACTCCACCCCAAAAGCTAGCACATGAGGGGATGATCGTTAACCCATTTTTATAACTCCCAAGACCACCCCCTCTAACCGATGTGGGACACATCATTCCTAACCCCTTTAGACTGCACGTCCTCATGCCAACTCCGTTGTTAACCCACACGAGTGGCCGAGAACCTTTGTACATGCACCCAATGACTAGCAGAGGTTCGGCTCTGATACCATATGATATGAACCCACCTAACTCTACCCCAAAAGCTAGCTGGTGAGGGGAGGATTGTGAACGCATATATATAACACCTAAGACCACCCTCTCTAACCGATGTGGGACACATCATTCCTGACCCTTTTAGACTGCACGTCCTCGTGCCAACTCCGTCTTTAAACCACACGAGCGACAGGGAACCTTCGTACATGCGTCCACCGACTAGCAGAGGTTCGGCTCTGATACCATATGATATGAACCCACCTAACTCCAACCCAAAAGCTAGCTCGTGAGGGGAGCATTGTGACCCATATATATAACACCCAAGACCACCCTCTCTAACTGATGTGGGACACATTATGATATGAACGAATCTAACTCCACCCCAAAAGCTAGCACATGAGGGGATGATCGTTAACCCATTTTTATAACTCCCAAGACCACCCCCTCTAACCGATGTGGGACACATCATTCCTGACCCCTTTATACTGCACGTCCTCGTGCCAACTCCGTTGTTAACCCACACGAGTGGCTGAGAACCTTTGTACATGCACCCAATGACTAGAAGAGGTTCGGCTCTGATACCATATGATATGAACCCACCTAACTCTACCCCAAAAGCTAGCTGGTGAGGGGAGGATTGTGAACGCATATATATAACACCTAAGACCACCCTCTCTAACCGATGTGGGACACATCATTCCTGAGCCTTTTAGACTGCACGTCCTCATGCCAACTCCGTCTTTAAACCACACGAGCGACAGGGAACCTTCGTACATGCGTCCACTGACTAGCAGAGGTTCGGCTCTGATACCATATGATATGAACCCACCTAACTCCACCCCGAAAGCTAACTCGTGAGGGGAGGATTGTGAACCCATATATATAACACCCAAGACCACCCTCACTAACCGATGTGGGACACATCATTCCTGAACCGTTTAGACTGCACGTCCTCGTGCCAATTCCGTCGTTACCCCACACGAGCGGCAGGGAAACTTTGTACATGCACCGACCGACAAGCAGAGGCTTGGCTTTGAAAACAGGTGATATGAACCCACCTAACTGCACCCCAAAAGCTAGCTCATGAGGGGAGGATTGGGAACCCATATATATAACACCCAAGACCACCCTCTCTAACCGATGTGGGACACATCATTCCCGACTGCACGTCCTCGTGCCAACACCGTCGTTAACCTACACGAGCGGCAGGGAACCTTTGTACATGCGCCCACCGACTATCAGAGGTTTGGCTCTGATACCATATGATATGAACACACCGAACTCCACCCCAAAAGCTAGCTCAAGAGGGGAGGATTGTGAACCCATATATATGAACCCATCTAACAGATGTGGGACACCATATGATATGAACCCATCTAACTCCACCCCAAAAGCTAGCTTATGAGTGGAGGATTGTGAACCCATATATATAACATCCAAGACCACCCTCTCTAACCGATGTGGAACACATCATTCCCAACCCCTTTACACTGCACGTCCTCGTGCCAACTCCGTCGTTAACCCACACGAGCGATAGGGAACCTTTGTACATGCTCCCACCGACTAGCAGAGGTTCGGCTTTCATACCATTATGATACGAACCCACCGAACTCCACCCCAAAAGCTAGCTCGTCCGGGGAGGATTGTGAACCCCTATATATAACCCCCAAGACCACCCTCTCTAAACGATGTGGGACACCATATGATATGAACCCACCTAACTCCAACCCAAAAGCTAGCTCGTGAGGGGAGGATTGTGACCCATATATATTACACCCAAGACCACCCTCTCTAACCGATGTGGGACACATCATTCCCAACCCCTTCAGACTGCACGTCCTCGTGCGAACTACGCCGTTAACCCACACGAGCGCCAGGGAACCTTTTTACATGCACCAACCGACTAGCAGAGGTTCGACTTTGGTACCATTATGATATGAACCCTCCTAACTCCGCCCGAAATGCTAGCTTGTGTGGGGAGGATTGTGAACCCATATATATAACACCCAAGACCATCCTTTCTAACCGATGTGGGACACATCATTCCCGAACCCTTTAGACTGCACGTCCTCGTGCCAACTCGGTCGTTAACCCACACGAGCGGCAGGGAACCTTTGGACATGCGCCCACCGACTAGTTGAGGTTCGGCTCTAATACTAGATGATATGAACCCACCAAACTCCACCCCAAAAGCAAGCTCATCAGGGGTGGATTGTGAACCCCTAAATATAACACCCAAGACCACCCTCTCTAACCGATGTGGGACACATCATTCCTGACCCCTTTAGACTGCACGTCCTCATGCCAACTCCGTCGTTAACCCACACAAGCGTCAGGGAACATTTGTACATGCACCCACCGACTAGCAGAGGTTCAGCTCTAATACCATATGATTGAACCCACCTAACTCCACCCCGAAAGCTAGCTCAAGAGGGGAGGATTGTGAACCCATATATATAACACCCAAGACCATCATCTCTAACCAATGCGGGACACCATATGATATGAACCCACCTAACTCCACCCCAAAAGCTAGCTCGTGAGGGGAGGATTGTGAACCCATATTATAAAACTCTAGACCACCCTCTCTAACCGATCTAGGACACATCATTTTCGACCCCTTTAGACTACACGTCCTTGTACCAACTCCATCGTTAACCCACACGAGCGGCAGGGAACCTTTGTACATGCGCCCACCGACTAGCAGAGGTTTCTCCCTGATACCATATGATATGAACCCACCTAACACCACCCTAAAAGCTAGCTCGTGAGGGGAAGATTGTGAACCCATATATATAACACCCTAGACCACCCTCTCTAACCCATGTGGGATACATCATTCCCGACCCCTTTAGACTGCACGTCCTCATGCTAACCCCGTCGTTAACCCACACAAGCGTCAGGGAAAATCTGTACATGCACCCACCGACTAGCAGAGGTTCAGCTCTGATACCATTATGATATGGACCCACCAAACTCCACCTCAAAAGCTAGCTCGTGAGGGGAGGATTGTGAACCCATAAATATAATACCCAAGACCACCCTCTCTAATTGATGTGGGTCCCATCATTCCTGACCCCTTTAGACTACACGTCCTCGTGCCAACCCTGTTGCTAACCCACACGAGCGGCAAGGAACCTTTGTACATGCACCCACCGACTAGCAGAGGCTCGGCTCTGATACAACTATAATATGAAACAACCTAACTCCACCCCAAAAGCTAGCTTGTGTCGGGAGGATTGTGAACCCATGTATATAACACCCAAGACCACCCTCTCTAACCGATGTAGGACACATCATTTTCGACCCCTATAAACTGCACATCCTCGTGCGATCTCTGTCGTTAACCCACACGAGCTGCAGGGAACCTTTATACATGCGCCCACCAACTAGTAGCGGTTCGGCTCTAATACCATATGATATGAACCCAGCTAACTCCTCCCCAAAAGCTAGCTCGTGAGGGTAGGCTTGTGAACCCATATATATAACACCCAAGACCACCCTCTCTAACCGATGTGGGACACATCATTCCCAACCCCATTAGACTGGTCGTCCTCGTGTCAACTCCGTCGTTAACCCACACAAGCGGGAGGGAAACTTTGTACATGCACCCGCCGACTAGCAGAGGTTCGGCTCTGAAACCATTTTGGTATAAACCCACCGAACTCCACCTAAAAAGCAAGCTCATGAGCGGAGGATTGCGAACCCATATATATAACACCCAAGACCACCCTCTCAAACCGATGTGGGACACATCATTCCCGACCCCTTTAGACTGCAAGTCCTCGTGCCAACTCCGTCGTTAACCTACATGAACGGCAAGGAACCTTTGTACATAAGCCCACCGACAAGCAAAGCTTCGGTTCTTATACCATATGATATGAACCCACCTAACTCCACCCCAAAAGCTAGCTCATGAGGGGAGGATTGTGAACCCATATATATAACAACCAAGACCACCCTCTCAAACCAATGTGGGACACCATATGATATGAACCCACCTAACTCCACCCCAAAAGCTAGCTCATGTGGGGAGGATTTTAAACCCATATATTTAACCCCCACGACCACCCTCTCTAACCGATGTGGGACACCATATGATATGAACCCACCTAACTCTACCGCAAAAGCTAGCTCGTGAGGGGAGGATTGTGAACCCATATATATAACATCCATGACCACCCTCTCTAACCGATGTGGGACAACATTTGATATGAACCCACCAAACTCCACCCCAAAAGCTAGCTCGTCAGGGGAGGATTGTGAACCCATATATATAACACCCAAAAACAACCTCTCTAATCGATGTGGGACACATCATTCCCTACCCCTTTAGACTGCACGTCCTCGGGCCAACTTCGTCGTTACTCCACACGAGCGGCTGGGAACCTTTGTACATGCACCCATCGACTAGCAGAGGTTCGGCTCTAATACCTTTATGATATGAAGCCACCTAACTCCACCCCAAAAGCTAGCTCGTGAGGGGAGGATTGTGAACCCATATATATAACACCTAACTCCACCTAACTCCACCGACGCGGGGCACGTCATTCCCGATCCCTTTAGACTGCACGTCCTCGTACCAACTCCGTCGTTAAGCCACACGAGCGGTAGGGAACCTTTGTTCATGCACCCATCGACTAGCAGAGGTTTGGCACTGATACCATTATGAGATGAACCCACCACCTAACTCCACCCCAAAAGCTAGCTCGTGAGGGGAGGATTGTGAACCTATATATATAACACCGAAGACCACCCTCTCTAACCGATGTGGGACACATCATTTTCGACCCCTTTAGACTGCACGTCCGCGTGCCAACTCCGTCGTTAACCCACATGAGCGGCAGGGAACCTTTGTACATGCACCCACCGACTTGCAGAGGTTCGGCTCTGATACCATTAAGATATAAACCCACCTAACTCCACCCCAAAAGCTAGCTCATGAGGGGAGGATTGTGAACCCATATATATAACACCGAAGACCACCCTCTCTAACCGATGTGTGACACATAATTTTTGAACCCTTTAGATTGCACGTCCGCGCGCCAAATTCATCATTAACCGACACGAGCGGCAGGGAACCTTTGTAAATGCACCCACTGACAATAAGAGGTTCGGCTCTGATACCATTAAGTTATAAACTCACCTAATTCCACCCCAAAAGCTAGCTCATCGGGGGAGGATTGTGAACCCATATATGTAACACCCAAGGCCACCCTCTCTAACCGATGCAGGACACATCATTCCCGACCCCTTCAGACTGCAAGTCCTCGTGCCAACTTCGTTGTTAACCTACACGAATGGCAAGGAACCTTTGTACATGGGCCCACTGACTAGCTGAGGTTCGGCTCTGATACCGTTTTGATATTAACCCACCTAACTCCACCCCAAAAGCTTGCTTGTGAGACGAGGATTGTGAACCCATATATATAACACCCAGGACCACCCACTCTAACCGATGTGGGACACATCATTCCCGAGCCCTATAGACAGTACGTCCTCGCACCAACACTGTCGTTAACCCGCATGAGCGGTAGGGAACCTTTGTACAAGCACCCATCGACTAGCAGAGGTTTGGCCCTGATACCATTAGGATATGAACCCACCACCTAACTCCAACCGAGGGGAGGATTGTGAACCCATATATATATCACCCAAGACCACCCCCTCTAACCGAGGGGAGGATTGTGAACCCATATACATTCCCGACCTCTTTAGACTGCACATCATCTTGCCAACTCCGTCGTTAACCCACACGAGCGGTAGGGAACCATTATACACGCACCAACGGACTAGCAGAAGCCCGGCTCTGATACCATATGATATGAACCCACCTAACTCCACCCCAAAAGCTAGCTCATGAGGAGAGGATTGTGAACCCATATATGTAACACCCAAGACCACCCTCTCTAAATGATGTGGGACACAATATGATATGAACCCACCTAACTCCACCCCAAAAAATAGCTCATAAGGGGAGGATTGTGAACCCATATATATAGCACCCAAGACCACCATCTCTAACCGATGAGGGACACATCATTCCCGACCCCCTTAGAATGTATGTCCTCCTGCCAACTCTATCGTTAACCCACAAGAGCTGCAGGGAACCTTTGTACATGCGCCCACCGACTAGCAGAGGTTCGGCTCTGATACCAGATGATATGAACCCACCTAACTCCACCCCAAAAGCTAGCTCGTGAGGGGAAGATTGTGAACCCATATATATAACACCCAAGACCACCCTCTCTAACCGATGTGGGACACATCATTCCCGACCCCTTTAGACTGCACGTCCTCGTGCCAACTCTGTCGTTAACCCACACGAGCGGTAGGGAACCTTTGTAATGCACCCACTGATAAGCAGAGGTCCGGCTCCGATACCATTATGATATGAACCCACCTAACTCCACCCCAAAAGCTAGCTTGTGAGGGGTGGATTGTGAACCCAAATATATAACACCCAAGACCATCCTCTCTAACTGATGTTGGACACATCATTCTTGACCCCTTTAGACTGCACGTCCTAGTGCCAACACCATCGTTAGCCCACATGAGTGACAACGAACGTTTGTCCATGCGCCCATCGACTAGCAGAGGTTCGGCTCTGATACCATTTGATTTGAACCCACCTAACTCCACCCCAAAAGCTAGGTCGTGAGGGGAGGATTGTGAACCCAAATATATAACACCCAAGACCACCCTCTCTAACCAATGTAGGACACATCATTCCCGACCCCTTTAGACTGTACGTCCTTGTACCAACTCCGTCGTTAACCCACACGAATGACAGGGAACCTTTGCACATGCACCCATCGACTGGCAGAGGTTCAGCTCTGATACCAAATGATATGAACCCACCTAACTCCACCCCAAAAGATAGGTTGTGTAGGGAGGATTGTGAAACCATATATATAACACCCAAGACCACCCTCTCTAACCGATGTGGGACACATCATTCCCGAGCCCTTTAGACTGCACGTCCACCTGCCAACTCTGTCGTTAACCCACACGAGCGACAGGGAACCTTTGTATATGCGCCCACCGACTAGTAGAGCTTCGGCTCTGATGCTAGATGATATGAACCCACCTAACTCCACCCTAAAAGCTAGCTCGTGAGGGGAGGATTGTGAACCCATAAATATAACACCGAAGGCCACCCTCTCTTACCGATGTGGGCCACATCATTCTCGACCCCTTTAGACTGCTTGTCCTCGTGCCAACTCTATCGTTAACCCACAAAAGCTGCAGGGAACCTTTGTACATACGCCCACCAACTAGCAGAGGTTTGGCTCTGATACCAGATGATATGATCCCACCTAACTCCACTCCAAAAGCTAGCTCGTGAGGGGACGATTGGGAACCTATATATATAACACCCTAGTCGACCCTCTCTAACCGATGTGGGACTCATCATTCCTGACCCCTTTTGTTGAGGACATCGTTAGCATAAGCAAGAGCACATGGGAGACATATTCAGATCCAATTCAAGTTCCCATTGGTCCGGTTACGAGAGCTCGTGTGAAGAAGTTAAAAGAAATGCTTATTGGACTGATTCAAGCAACTTGGGCTCAAGCCATTGCATGGAGGCCCATTGAGGGAATTGCATGCGGAAACCAGACCAACAAATGCATGATTCAAGCTCTAGAAGGGATTGAGTAATTTCCATTTTAGTTACTTTCCCGTTTTGAGGCGACACATGGCGAGAAGAATCAGCTTATTTACCTTTTAATGTCTAGTTTCCTTTTTGCGTTTGTGTTATTTCTGTTATTGTAAGGCTTTTAAGCCACTAAGGGAACTTTCCTTATTTAGTTTAGATTTGACATTTGGTAAATGATTTTCCAGAAATTCCATGGGAATTAGGAGCTGAAAATTCGCATAGGAACCCCTATATATTGTAACGAATTTCATTCAATGGAAAACAAGTATAAACACAATTTGAGGTTTTAATTCTCTTTAGTTCCTAAACGAACTATTCGAACTTATCAGAAATTTCTGTGGCGTTCATAGACTTATCAATCAGTCCATCCATAGCTGATTGTGGCGTCCTCACATACCACGACTTATCAGTCAGTCCATCCATAGCTGATTGTGGCGTCCTCACATACCAAGGTTCGTGCTTCTTGTTGGGCATCGGGTCGCGGTTCCATCCAAAACCGGTTAGAAATTTTAATCTTGGAAACCAATCTTGGTTAGGGTCGCGTCAGCTCTTGGCGTGGCTCGTATCACCTTTAGACTGCAAGTCCTCGTGCCAACTCCGTCGTTAACCCACACGAGCGGCAAGGAACATTTGTACATGCGCCCACCGACTAGCAGAGGTTCGGCTCTGATACCATGTGATATAAACCCACCTAACTCCACCCCAAAAACTAGCTCGTGAGGGGAGGATTGGGAACCCATATATATAACACCCAAGAACACCCTCTCTAACCGATGTGGGACACATCATTCCCGACTACACGTCGTCGTGCCAACACCATCATTAACCTACACGAGCGGCAAGGGACCTTTGTACATGCGCCCACCGACTATCAGAGGTTCGGCTCTGATACCATATGATATGAGCACACCGAACTCCACCCCAAAAGCTAGCTCAAGAGGGGAGGATTCTGAACCCATATATATAACACCCAAGACCACCCTCTCAAACAGATGTGGGACACCATATGATATGAACCCATCTAACTCCACCCCAAAAGCTTGTGAGGGGAGGATTGTGAACCCATATATATTACATCCAAGACCACCATCTCTAACCGATGTGGGACACATCATTCCTAACCCCTTTAGACTGCACGTCCTCGTGCCAACTCCATCATTATCCCACACGAGCGACAGGGAACCTTTGTACATGCACCCACCGACTAGCAGAGGTTTGGCTCTGATACCATTATGATACGAACCCACCAAACTCCACCCCAAAAGCTAACTCGTTCGGGGAGGATTGTGAACCCCTATATATAACCCCCAAGACCAACCTCTCTAAACGATGTGGGACACCATATGATATGAACCCACCTAACTCCACCCCAAAAGCTAGCTCGTGAGGGGAGGATTGTGAACCCATATATATTACACCCAAGACCACCCTCTCTAACCGATGTGGGACACATCATTCCCAACCCCTTTAGACTGCACGTCCTCGTGCGAACTACGCCGTTAACCCACACGAGAGCCAGGGAACCTTTTTACATGCACCCACCGACTAGCCAAGGTTCGGCTCTGATACTATTATGATATGAAACCACCCAACTCCACCCCAAAATCTAGCTCGTGAGGGGAGAATTGTGAACCCATATATATAACACCCAAGACCACCCTCTCTAACCGATGTGGGACACCATATGGTTTGAGCCCACCTAACTCCACTCCAAATGCCTTCTCGTGAGGGGAGGATTATGAACCCATATATATGCCTTCTCGTGAGCTACTTTTGGAAGACTTTGTGGAGTAAGTTAGGTACTAAGCTGTTGTTTTCTACTACTTGCCACCCACAAACTGATGGTCAAACTGAGGTAGTAAATAGGACTTTGTCAACCTTATTAAGAGCAATCATCAGTAAGAACATTAAATTATGGGAAGACTGTTTACCGCATGTTGAGTTTGCATATAATCGCTCTGTCCATTCTGCTACTAAGTATTCACCTTTTGAAATTGTTTATGGTCTTAATCCTTTATCACCACTGGATTTATCACCACTACCTGTTTCTGAGTGTGTTAATTTAGATGGCAAAAGGAAGGCTGACTTTGTTAAACAGATTCATGAGAAAGCAAGACTCAACATTGAGCGAAGAACGGAACAATATGCAAAGCAAGCCAATAAGGGGCGACACAAGCTGATTTTTGAACCCGGAGACTGGGTGTGGTTGCACTTTAGAAAGGAGCGTTTTCCAGAACAAAGAAAGTCAAAGTTGTTACCACGGGGAGATGGTCCATTTCAAGTCCTTGAAAGAATTAATGACAATGCTTACAAGTTGGATTTGCAAGGTGAGTATAATGTAAGTGCTACCTTCAATGTTTCTGATTTGAGTCCTTTTGATGCAGAGTCTGATTTGAGGACAAATCCTTTTCAAGAGGAGGGGAATGATGGAGACTTAGGGAGCTCAAATGCATGGAAGGTGGTTGACCCAATACAAATTCCTATTGGACCAGTCACAAGAGCCCGAGCTAAGAAATTCAAGGAAGCACTAAATGGGCTGATTCATGAAATCTGGAATCAAGAAAATTTGTGCAAACCCATTGACCCAGGCCCACGCCAACCACAACGGTGCATCAATTTGATCCAAGTTCTAGAAGAATTCGGATGAGTCAAGCCTGATTGAAATCAGCTCAAATTTTGCACGATCAAGTCAATGGAAGACTTTCAGAAACCTTCTCATTTTGGCACACGCGGCTAATCATTTATGCAAATTGTTGACGAGGATTAATTGCACTTTCTGTTTATTGTTGGGCGTGTAAATGGCTGAAAATCAGCCATTAAAGACTTTCCTTTCTTTTGGTTTTTATTTTAGGCTTAGTAATTATGTTTGAATTTGTCAACTTTTCTTTTTTTGGGCAACACTTTGTAATTTTGGCCTATAAATAGGCGTTCCCAAGGTTAATGGGGGGACATGAATGAATGAATGTTTATTTTTCTGAGAGAGAAAATTCTTTCTTTGGTTCTTTGACGAACTACACGAACTCATCGGATCAATCCGGGCGTTCAAACCTGACTTATCAATCAAGCTTCCATCCTTGATTGTGGCGTCTTCGATATACCAAGGTTCTTGCTTCGATATAAGCAACGGGTCGCGGTGACTTCCATCCAAATCTGAGTAGAAACGGTCTTGGTTCCTTCTTATTGATAACGGGTTTCGTCAGTATATTGGCGAGGTTCTTATCAGGATTGTGAACCCATAAATATAACACCCAAGACCACCCTCTCTAACCGATGTGGGACACATTATTCCCGACCCCTTTAGACTGTACGTCCTCGTGCCAACTCCGTCGTTAACCCACACGAGCGGCAGGGAACCTTTGTACATGGGCCCACCGACTAGTAGAGGATCGGCTCTGATACCATATGATATGAACCCACCTAAATCTACCCCAAAAGCTAGCTCATTATGGGGGGATTGTGAACCCATATATATAACACCCTAGACCACCATCTCTAACCGATGTGGGACACATCATTCCCGACCCCTTTAGACTGCACGTCCTCTTCCCAACTCCTTCGTTAACCCACACGAGCGTCCGGGGAACCTTTGTACTTGCACCCACCGACTAGCAGAGGCTCGGCTCTAATACCATTATGATTTAAATGCACCTAACTCCACCCCAAAAGCTAGCTCCAGAGGGGAGGATTGTGAACCCATATATATAACACCCAAGACCACCCTCTCAAACCGATGTAGGACACGTCGTTCCAGACCCCTTTAGACTGCACGTCAGCGTACCAACTCCGTCGTTAACTCACAGGAGCTGTGGGGAACCTTTTTACATGCGCCCATCGACAGGCAGAGGTTCAGCTCTGGCACCATAAGATATGAACCCACCAAACTCCACCCCAAAAGGTAGCTCGTGAGGGGAGGATTGTGAACCCATATATATAACCCCCAAGACAACCCTCTCTAACCGAAGTGGGACACATCATTTCTGACCCCTTTAGACTGCACGTCCTCGTGCCAACTCCATCGTTAACCCACACGAGCAGCAGGGAACCTTTGTACATGCACCCACAGACTAGCTGAGCCTCGGCTCTGATACCATTATGATATGAACCCACCTAATTCCACCCCAAAAGCTAGCTCGTGAGGGGAGGATTGTGAAGCCATATAAATTACACCCAAGACCAACCTCTCTAACCGACGTAGGACACATCATTCCCAACCCCATTAGACTGCACGTCCTCATGCCAACTCCGTCGTTAACCCACACGAGCGGCAGGGAACCTTTGTACATGCGCCCACCAACTAGCAGAGATTCGGATCTAATACCATAAGATATGAACCCACCAAACTCCACCCCTAAAGCTAGCTCATGGGGGAGGATTGTGAACCCTTATATATACCACTCAAGACCACCCTCTCTAACCGATGTGGGAAACCATATGATATGAACCCACCTAACTCTACCCCCAAAAGCTAGCTCGTGAGGGGAGGATTGTGAACCCATATATATATAACACCCAAGACCACCCTCCCTAACCGATGTGAGACACTTCATTCCCGACCGCTTAAGACTGCACGTCCTCGCATCAACTCCGTCGTTAATCCACACGAGCGGCAGCGAACCTTTGTACATGCACCCACCGACTAGCAGACATTCGGCTCTGATACCATTATGATATGAACCCACCGAACTCCACCCCAAAAGCGAGCTCGTTAGGGGAGGATTGTGAACCCTTATATATAAATCCCAAGACCACCCTCTCTAACCGATGTAGGACACATCATTCACGACCCCTTTATACAGCACGTCCTCGTGCCAACTCCGTCGTTAACCTACACGAGCGGCATGGAACCTTTGTACGTGCGCCCACCTACTAGCAGAGGTTTGGCACTGATACCATAGGATACGAACCCACATAGCTTGACCCCAAAAGCTAGCTCATGAGGGGAGGATTGTGAACCCATATATATAACACCCTAGACCACCCTGTCTAACCGATGTGGGACACCATATGATATGAACCCACCTACCTCCACCCTAAAAGCTAGGTCATGAGGGGAGGATTGTGATCCCATATATATTACACCCCAGGCCACTGATGAGGACATCGTTAGCACAAGCAAGAGCACATGGGAGACATATTCAGATCCAATTCAAGTTCCCATTGGTCCGGTTATGAGAGCTCGTGCGAAGAAATTTAAAGAAACGCTTATTGGGCTGATACAAGCAACTTGGGCTCAAGCCATTGCATGGAGGCCCATTGAGGGAATTGCAAGCGAAAACCAGACCAACAAATGCTTGATTCAAGCTCTAGAAGGGATTGAGTAATTTCCATTTCAGTTACTTTCCCGTTTTGAGGCGACACAAGGCGAGAAGAATCAGCTTATGACCTTTTAATGTCTAGTTTCCTTTTTTTTTCGTTTGTTTATTTCTATTATTGTAAAGCTTTTAAGCCATTAAGGACACTTACCTTATTTGCTTTAGATTAGGTGATTTGGTAATTGATTTGCCTGAAATTCCATGGGAATTAGGAGCTGAAAATTCGCATTGGAACGCCTATATATTGTAACGAATTTCATTCAATGGAATACAAGTATTAACACACAATTTGAGGCTTTAATTCTCTTTGGTTCCTAAACGAACTTTTCAAACATATCGGAAATTTCCGTGGCGTTCATAGACTTATCAATCAGTCCATCCATAGCTGATTGTGGCGTCCTCACATACCAAGACTTATCAATCAGTCCATCCATAGCTGATTGTGGCGTCCTAGCATACCAAGGTTCGTGCTTCTTGTTAGGCATCCGGTCGCGGTTCCATCCAAAACCGGTTAGAAATTTTGATCTTGGAAACCAATCTTGGTTAGGGTCGCGTCAGCTCTTGGCGTGGCTCGTATCAACCACCCTCTCTAAATGATGTGGGACACATCATTTCGGGCCCCTTTAGACTGCACGTCCTCGTGCCAACTCCGCCGTTAACCCACACGAGCGGCAGGGAACCTTTGTACATGCACCCACCGACTAGCAGAGGTTCGGCACCGATACCATTATTATATGAACCCACCTAACTCCACCCCAAAAGCTAGCTCGTGCGGGGAGGATTGTGACCCCATATATATAACACCCAAGACCGCCCTCTCTGACCGATGTGGGACACAACATTCCCGACCCCTTTAGACTGCACGTACTCGTACCAACAATGTCTTTAACCCACAAGAGCGGCAGGGAACCTTTGTACATGCGCCCACTGACTAGCAGAGGTTCAGCTCTGATACCATATGATATGAACCCAACTAACTTCACCCCAAAAGCTAGCTCATTAGGGGAGGATGGTGAACCCATATATATGACAACCAAGACCACCCTCTCTAACCGATGTGGGACACGATATGATATGAACCCACCAAACTCCACCCCAAAAGCTAGCTCGTGAGGGGAGGATTGTGAACCCATTTATATAACACCCAAGACCACCCTCTCTAACCGATGTGGGACACCATATGATATGAACCCACCTAACTCCAACCCAAAAGCTAGCTCGTGAGGGGAGGATTGTGAACCCATATATATAACACCTAAGACCACCCTCTCAAACCGATGTAGGAAATATCATTCCCGACCCCTTTAGACTGCACGTCCTCGCGCCAACTCCGTCGTTAACCGACATAAGCGGCAGGGAACCTTTGTACATGCACCCACCGACAAGCAGAGGTCCGGCTCCAATACGATTATGATATGAACCCACCTAACTCCACCCCAAAAGCTAGCTTGTGAGGGGTGGATTGTGAACCCAAATATATAACATCCAAGACCATCCTCTCTAACTGATGTGGGACACATCATTCTCGACCCCTTTAGACTGCACGTCCTAGTGCCAATTCCATCGTTAACCCACACGAGCGACAGGGAACCTTTGTACATGCGCCCATCGACTGGCAGAGGTTCGGCTCTGATACCATATGTTATGAACCCACCTAACTCCATCCCAAAAGCTAGGTTGTGTAGGGAGGATTGTGAAACCATATATATAACACACAAGACCACCCTCTCTAACCGATGTGGGACACATCATTCCCGAGCCCTTTAGACTGCACGTCCTCCTGCAAACTCTGTCGTTAACCCACACGAGCGACAGGGAACCTTTGTATATGCGCCCACCCACTAGTAGAGGTTCGGCTCTGATACTAGATGATATGAACCCACCTAACTCCACCCCAAAAGCTAGCTCGTGTGGGGAGGATTGTGAACCCATAAATATAACACCCAAGACCACCCTCTCTAACCGATGTGGGACACATCATTCCCGACCCCATTAGATTGTACGTCCTCATTCCAACTCCGTCATTAACCCACATGAGCGGCAGGGAACCTTTGCACATGCACCCACCAACTAGTAGAGGTTTGGCTTTGATGCCATTATGATATGAACCCACCTAACTCCACCCGAAAAGCTAGCTTGTGTGGGGAGGATTGTGAACCCATATATATAACACCCAAGACCACCCTCTCTAACCGATGTGGGACACCATATGATATGAACCCACCTAACTCCACCCCAAAAGCTCGCTCGTGAGGGGAGGATTGTGAACCCATATATATATAACACCCAAGACCACCCTCCCTAACCGATGTGGGACACTTCATTCCCGACCCCTTAAGACTGCACGTCCTAGTACCAACTCCGTCGTTAACCCACACGACCGACAGCGAACCTTTGTACATGCACCCACCGACTAGCAGACATTCGGCTCTGATACCATTATGACATGAACCCACCGAACTCCACCCCAAAAGCGAGCTCGTTAGGGGAGGATTGTGAACCCTTATATATAAAACCCAAGACCACCCTCTCTAACTGATGTAGGACACATCATTCACGACCCCTTTATACAGCACGTCCTCGTGCCAACTCCGTCGTTAACCTACACGAGCGGCATGGAACCTTTGTACATGCACCCACCGACTAGCAGAGGTTTCGCTCTGATACCATATGATACGAACCCACCTAGCTCGACCCCAAAAGCTAGCTCATGAGGGGAGGATTGTGAAACCATATATATAACACCCAAGACCACCCTCTCTAACCGATGTGAGACACCATATGATATGAACCCACCTAACTCCACCCCAAAAGCTCGCTCGTGAGGGGAGGATTGTGAACCCATATATATATAACACCCAAGACCACCCACCCTAACCGATGTGGGACACTTCATTCCCGACCCCATAAGACTCCACGTCCTCTTACCAACTCCGTCGTTAACCCACACGAGCGGCAGCGAACCTTTGTACATGCACCCACCGACTAGCAGACATTCGGCTCTGATACCATTATGATATGAACCCACTAAACTCCTCCCCAAAAGCGAGCTCGTTAGGGGAGGATTGTGAACCCTTATATATAACACCCAAGACCACCCTCTCTAACCGATGTGGGACACGATATGATATGAACCCACTAAACTCCACCCCAAAAGATAGCTCGTGTAGGGAGGATTGTGAACCCATATATATAACACCCAAGACCACCCTCTCTAACCGATGTGGGACACCATATGATATGAACCCACCAAACTCCACCCCAAAAGCTAGCTCGTGAGGGGATGATTGTGAACCCATATATATAACACCCAAGACTTCCCTCTCTAACCGATGTGGGACACCATATGATATGAACCCACCTAACTCCACCCCAAAAGCTAGCTCGTGCGGGGAGGATTGTGAACCCATATATATAACACCCAAGACCGCCCTCTCTGATCGATGTGGGACACATCATTCCCGACCGCTTTAGACCGCACATACTCGTGCCAACAATGTCTTTAACCCACAAGAGCGGCAGGGAACCTTTGTACATGCACCCACCGACTAGCAGAGGTTCGACTCTGATACCATACGATATGAACCCACCTAACTTCACCCCAAAAGCTAGCACATGAGGGGAGGATTGTGAACCCATATATATGACAACCAAGACCACCCTCTCTAACCGATGTGGGACACGATATGATATGAACCCACCTAACTCCAACCCAAAAGCTAGCTCGTGAGGGGAGGATTGTGAACCCACATATATAACACCCAAGACCACCCTCTCTAACCGATGTGGAACACCATATGATATGAACCCACCTAACTCCACCTCAAAAGCTAGCTCGTGAAGGGAGGATTGAGAACCCATATATATAACACCGAAGCCCACCCTCTCTAACCGATGTGGGACACGTCATTTCGACCCCTTTAGACTGCACGTCCTCGTACCAACTCCGTCGTTAACCCACATGAGCGGTAGGGAACCTTTGTACATGCACCCACCGACTAGCAGAGGTTTGGCTATGATACCATAGGATACGAACCCACCTAGCTCGACCCCAAAAGCTAGCTCATGAGGGGAGGATTGTGAACCCATATATATAACACCCTAGACCACCCTCTCTAAACGATATGGGACACCATATGATATGAACCCACCTAACTCCACCCCAAAAGCTCGCTCGTGAGGGGAGGATTGTGAACCCATATATATATAACACCCAAGACTACCCTCCCTAACCGATGTGGGACACTTCATTCCCGACCCCTCAGGACTGCACGTCCTCTTATGAACTCCGTCGTTAACCCACATGAGTGGCAGCGAACCTATGTACATGCACCAACCGACTAGCAGACATTCGGCTCTGATACCATTATGATATGAACCCACCGAACTCCAACCCAAAAGCGAGCTCGTTAGGGGAGGATTGTGAACCCTTATATATAACACCCATGGCCACCTTCTCTATCCGATGTGGGACACATCATTCACAACCCCTTTATACAGCACGTCCTCGTGCCAACTCCATCGTTAACCTACACGAGCGGCATGGAACCTTTGTACATGCACCCACCGACTAGAAGATGTTTGGCTCTGATACCATAGGATACGAACCCATATATCTCGACCCCAAAAGCTTGCTCATAAGGGGAGGATTGTGAACCCATTTATATAACACCCTTGACCACCCTCTCTAACCGATGAGGGACACCATATGATATGAACCCACCAACCTCCACCCTAAAAGCTAGCACATGAGGGGAGGATTGTGAACCCATATATATTACACCAAAGACCACCCACTCTAAATGATGTGGGACACATCATTCTGGACCCCTTTAGGCTGCACATCCTCGTGCCAACTCCGCCGTTAACCCACATGAGCGGCAGGGAACCTTAGTACATGCACCCACTGACTAGTAGAGGTTTGGCTCTGATACCATTATTATATGAACTAACCTAACTCCACCCCAAATGCTAGCTCGTACGGGGAGGATTGTGAACCCATATATATAACACCCAAGACCGCCCTCTCTGACCGATGTGGGACACATCATTCCCGACCCCTTTAGACTGCACATACTCGTGCCAACAATGTCTTTAACCCACAAGAGCGGTAGGGAACCTTTTACATGCACCCACCGACTAGCAGAGGTTCGGCTCTGATACCATATGATATGAGCCCACCTAACTTCATCCCAAAACGTAGCTCATCAGGGGAGGATTGTGAACCCATATATATGACAACCAAGACCACCCTCTCTAACCGATGTGGGACACGATATGATATGAACCCACCTAACTCCAACCCAAAAGCTAGCTCGTGAGGGGAGGATTGTGAACCCACATATATAACACCCAAGACCACCCTCTCTAACCGATGTGGAACACCATATGATATGAATCCACCTAACTCCACCTCAAAAGCTAGCTCGTGAAGGGAGGATTGAGAACCCATATATATAACACCCAAGACCACCCTCTCTAACCGATGTGGGACACGTCATTAAGACCCCTTTAGACTGCACGTCCTCGTGCCAACGCCGTCGTTAACCCACACGAGCGGCAGGGAACCTTTGTACATGCACCCATCAACTAGCAGAGTTTCGGCTTTGATACCATTGTGATATGAACCCACCTAACTCCACCCCAAAAGCAAGCTCATGAGGGGAGGATTGTGAACCCATATATATAACCCCCAAGACCACCCTCTCTAACCGATGTGGGACACATCATTCCTGACCCCTTTAGAGTGCACGTCCTCATGCCAACTCCGACGTTAACCCACACCAGCGGCAGGGAACTTTTGTACATGAGCCCACCGACTAGCAGAGGTTCTGCTCTGTTACCATATGATATGATCCCACCTAACTCCACCCCAAAAGCTAGCTTATGAGGGGAGGATTGTAATCCCATATATATAACACCCAAGACCACCCTCTCTAACCGATGTGGGGCACCATATAATATGAACCCACTTAACTCCACCCCAAAAGCTAGCTCGTTAGGGGAGGATTGTGAACCCATATATATAACACCCAAGACCACCCACCCTAACCGATGTCGGACACATCATTCCCGGCCCCTTTAGACTGCACGTCCTCGTGCCAATTCCGTCGTTAACCAACACGAGTGGTAAGTAACCTTTTTACATGCACCAACCGACTAGCGGAGGTTCGACTCTGATACCATTTGATGTGAACCCGCCTAATGCACCCCAAAAGCTAGCTCGTGAGGGGAGGATTGTGAGCCCTTATATATAACTCCCAAGACCACCTGCTCTAACCTATGTGGGACACATCATTCACAACCCCTTTATACTACGGGTCCTCTTGCCAACTCCGTCGTTAACCCACACGAGCGGCTGGGAAACTTTGTACATGCGCCCACCGACTAGCAGAGGTTGGGCTCTAATACCATTATGATATGAATCCACCGAACTCCACCCCAAAAGTTAACTCGTGAGTGGAGGACTGTGAACTCATATATATAAAACCCAAGACCACCCTCTCTAACCGATGTGGGACACTTCATTCCTGACCGCTTAAGACTGCACGTCCTCGTGCCAACTCCATCGTTATCCTAGACGAGCGGTAGGGAACCTTTGTACATGCACACACAGACTAGTAGAGGTTCGGCTTTGATACCATATGAAATGAACTCGCCTAGCTCCACCCCAGAAGCTAGCTCATGAGGGGAGGATTGTGAACCCATATATATAACACCCTAGACCACCCTCTCTAACCGATGTGGGACACCATATGATATGAACCCACCTAACTCCACCCCAAAAGCTCGCTCGTGAGGGGAGGATTGTGAACCCATATATATATAACACCCAAGACCACCCTCCCTAACCGATGTGGGACACTTCATTCCCGACCCCTTAAGACTGCACGTCCTCTTACCAACTCCGTCGTTAACCCACACGAGTGGCAGCGAACCTTTGTACATGCACCCACCGACTAGCAGACATTCGGTTCTGATACCATTACGATATGAACCCACTAAACTCCACCCCAAAAGCGAGCTCGTTAGGGGAGGATTGTGAACCCTTATATATTACACCCAAGACCACCCTCTCTAACCGATGTGGGACACGTCATTCACGACCCCTTTATACAGCACGTCCTCGTGCCAACTCCGTCGTTAACCTACACGAGCGGCATGAAACCTTTGTACATGCACCCACCGACTAGCAGAGGTTTCGCTCTGATACAATAGGATACGAACCCACATAGCTCGACCCCAAAAGCTAGCTCATGAGGGGAGGATTGTGAACCCATATATATAACACCCTAGACCACCCTCTCTAACCGATGTGGGACACCATATGATATGAACCCACCTAACTCCACCCCAAAAGCTAGCTCGTGAGGGGAGGATTGTGAACTCATATATATAACACCCAAGACCACCCTCTCTAACCAAGGTGGGACACCATATGATATGAACCCACCAAACTCCACCCCAAAAGCTAGCTCGTGAGTGGAGGACTGAGAACCCATATATATAACACCCAAGACCACCCTCTCTAACCGATGTAGGACATGTCATTCTGACCCCTTTATACTGCATGTCCTCGTGCAACTCCGTCGTTTACCCACACGAGTGGCAAGGAACCTTTTTACATGCACCCACCGACTAGCAAAGGTTCGGCTCTGATGCCATTACGATATGAACCCGTCTAACTTCACCCCAAAAGCAATCTCGTGCGGGGAGGATTGTGAACCTATATATATAACACCCAATACCACCCTCTCTGACCGATGTGGGACACATCATTTCGGACCCCTTTATACTGCACGTCCTCGTGCCAACCCCATCGTTAATCGACATTAGGCTAGCAGACATTAGGCTCTGATACCATTTTGATATGAACACACTAAACTCCACCCCAAAAGCGAGCTCGTTAGGGGACGATTGTGAACCCTTATATATAACACCCAAGACAACCCTCTCTAACCAATGTGGGACACATCATTCACGACCCCTTTATACAGCACGTCCTCATGCCAACTCTGTCGTTAACCTACACGAGCGGCATGGAACCTTTGTACATGCGCCCACCGACTAGCAGAGGTTTTGCTCTGATACCATAGGATACGAACCTACATAGCTCAACCCCAAAAGCTAGCTCTTGAGGGGAGGATTGTGAACCCATATATATAACACCCTAGACCACCCTCTCTAACCGATGTGGGACAACATATGATATGAACCCACCTAACTCCACCCCAAAAGCTAGCTCGTGAGGGGAGGATTGAGAACCCATATATATAACACCCAAGACCACCCTTTCTAAACGATGTGGGACACGTCATTCTGACCCCTTTAGACTGCACGTCCTCGTGCCAACTCTGTCGTTAACCCACACGAGCGGCAGGGAACCTTTGTACATGCACCCACCGACTAGCAGAGGCTTGGCTCTGATACCATAGGATACGAACCCACCTAGCTCGACCCCAAAAGCTAGTTCATGAGGGGAGGATTGTGAACCCATATATATAACACCCTAGACCACCCTCTCTAACCGATGTGGGACACCATATGATATGAACCCACCTAACTCCACCCCAAAAGTTCGCTCGTGAGGGGAGGATTGTGAACCCATATATATATAACACCCAAGACCACCCTCCCTAACCGATGTGGGACACGTCATTCACGACCCCTTTATACAGCACGTCCTCGTGCCAACTCCGTCGTTAACCTACACGAGCGGCATGAAACCTTTGTACATGCACCCACCGACTAGCAGAGGTTTCGCTCTGATACAATAGGATACGAACCCACATAGCTCGACCCCAAAAGCTAGCTCATGATGGGAGGATTGTGAACCCATATATATAACACCCTAGACCACCCTCTCTAACCGATGTGGGACACCATATGATATGAACCCACCTAACTCCACCCCAAAACCTAGCTCGTGAGGGGAGGATTGTGAACTCATATATATAACACCCAAGACCACCCTCTCTAACCAAGGTGGGACACCATATGATATGAACCCACCAAACTCCACCCCAAAAGCTAGCTCGTGAGTGGAGGACTGAGAACCCATATATATAACACCCAAGACCACCCTCTCTAACCGATGTAGGACACGTCATTCTGACCCCTTTATACTGCACGTCCTCATGCCAACTCCGTCGTTTACCCACACGAGTGGCAAGGAACCTTTTTACATGCACCCACCGACTAGCAAAGGTTCGGCTCTGATGCCATTACGATATGAACCCGTCTAACTTCACCCCAAAAGCAATCTCGTGCGGGGAGGATTGTGAACCTATATATATAACACCCAATACCACCCTCTCTGACCGATGTGGGACACATCATTTCGGACCCCTTTATACTGCACGTCCTCGTGCCAACCCCATCGTTAATCGACACGAGTGGCAGGGAACCTTTGCACATCCGCCCACCGACTAGCAGACATTAGGCTCTGATACCATTTTGATATGAACACACTAAACTCCACCCCAAAAGTGAACTCGTTAGGGGACGATTGTGAACCTTTTATATAACACCCAAGACAACCCTCTCTAACCAATGTGGGACACATCATTCACGACCCCTTTATACAGCACGTCCTCATGCCAACTCTGTCGTTAACCTACACGAGCGGCATGGAACCTTTGTACATGCGCCCACCGACTAGCAGAGGTTTTGCTCTGATACCATAGGATACGAACCTACATAGCTCAACCCCAAAAGCTAGCTCTTGAGGGGAGGATTGTGAACCCATATATATAACACCCTAGACCACCCTCTCTAACCGATGTGGGACAACATATGATATGAACCCACCTAACTCCACCCCAAAAGCTAGCTCGTGAGGGGAGGATTGAGAACCCATATATATAACACCCAAGACCACCCTTTCTAAACGATGTGGGACACGTCATTCTGACCCCTTTAGACTGCATGTCCTCGTGCCAACTCTGTCGTTAACCCACACGAGCGGCAGGGAACCTTTGTACATGCACCCACCGACTAGCAGAGGCTTGGCTCTGATACCATAGGATACGAACCCACCTAGCTCGACCCCAAAAGCTAGTTCATGAGGGGAGGATTGTGAACCCATATATATAACACCCTAGACCACCCTCTCTAACCGATGTGGGACACCATATGATATGAACCCACCTAACTCCACCCCAAAAGTTCGCTCGTGAGGGGAGGATTGTGAACCCATATATATATAACACCCAAGACCACCCTCCCTAACCGATGTGGGACACTTTATTCACGACCCCTTAGGACTGCACGTCCTCTTACCAACTCTGTCGTTAACCCACACGAGTGGCAGCGAACCTTTGTACATGCACCCATCGACTAGCAGACATTCGGCTCTGCTACCATTATGATATGAACCCACCGAACTCCAACCCAAAAGCGAGCTCGTTAGGGGAGAATTGTGAACCCTTGTATATAACACCCAAGCCCACCCTCTCTAACCGATGTGGGACACATCATTCACGACCCCTTTATACAGAACATCCTCATCCCAACTCCGTCGTTAACCTACACGAGCGGCATGGAACCATTGTACATGCGCCCACCGACTAGCAGAGATTTGGCTCTGATACCATAGGATACGAACCCACATAGCTCGACCCCAAAAGCTAGCTCATGAGGGGAGGATTGTGAACCCATTTATATAACACCCTAGACGACCCTCTCTAACCGATGTGGGACACCATATGATATGAACCCACCAACCTCCACCCTAAAAGCTAGCTCATGAGGGGAGGATTGTGAACCCATATATATTACACCCAAGCCCACCCTCTCCAAATGATGTGGGACACATCATTCCAGACCCCTTTAGGCTGCACGTCCTCATGCCAACTCTGTCGTTAACCCACACGAGCGGCAGGGAACCTTTGTACATGCACCCACTGACTAGCAGAGGTTTGGCTCTGATACCATTATTATATGAACCCACCTAACTCCACCCCAAAAGCTAGCTCGTACGCGGAGGATTGTGAACCAATATATATAACACCCAGGACCGCCCTCTCTGACAGATGTGGGACAGATCATTCCCGACCCCTTTAGACTGCACATACTCATGCCAACAATGTCTTTAACCCACAAGAGCGGCAGGGAACCTTTGTACAAGTGCCCATCGACTAGCAGAGGTTTGGCTCTGATACCATATGATATGTACCCACCTAACTTCACCCCAAAAGCTAGCACATGAGGGGAGGATTGTGAACCCATATATATGCAACCAAGACCACCCTCTCTAATCGATGTGGGACACGTTATGATATGAACCCACCAACTCCACCCCAAAAGCTAGCTCGTGAGGGGAGGATTGTGAACCCATATATATAACACCCAAGACCACCCTCTCTAACCGATGTGGATCACCATATGATATGAACCCACCTAACTCCACACCAAAAGCTAGCTCGTGAAGGGAGGATTGAGAACCCATATATATAACACCCAAGACCACCCTTCCAACCGATGTGGGACACGTCATTCCGACCCCTTTACACTGCATGTCCTCGTGCCAACTCTGTCCTTAACCCACACGAGCGACAGGGGAGCTTACATGCACCCATCGACTAGCAGAGTTTCAGCTCTGATACAATTATGATATGAACCCACCTAACTCCTCCCCAAAAGCAAGCTCACGAGGGGAGGATTGTGAACCCAAATATATAACCCCCAAGACCACCCTCTCTAACCGATGTGGGACACATCATTCCTGACCCCTTTAGAGTGCACGTCCTCATGCCAACTCTGACGTTGACCCGCACGAGCGGTAGGGAACCTTTGTACATGAGCCCACCGACTAGCAGAGGTTCTACTTTGTTAGCAAATGATATGATCCCACCTAACTCCACCCCAAAAGCTAGCTCATGAGGGGAGGATTGTAAACCCATATATATAACGCCCAAGACCACCCTCTCTAACCGATGTGGGGCACCAAATAATATGAACCCACTTAACTCCACCCCAAATGCTAGCTCGTTAGGGGAGGATTGTGAACCCATATATATAACACCCAAGACCACCCACCCTAACCGATGTCAGACACATCATTCCCGGCCCCTTTAGACTGCACATCCTCATGCCAATTCCGTCGTTAACCAACACGAGTGGTAGGGAACCTTTTTACATGCACCAACCGACTAGCCGAGGTTCAACTCTGATACCATTTGAAGTGAACCCACCTAACTGCACCGCAAAAGCTAGCCCGTGAGGGGAGGATTGTGAGCCCTTATATAAAACACCCGAGACCACCCTCTCTAACCTATGTGGGACACATCATTCACAACCCCTTTATACTATGGGTCCTCTTGCCAACTCCGTCGTTAACCCACACGAGCGGCTGGGAAACATTGTACATGCGCCCACTGGCTAGCAGAGGTTGGGCTCTAATACCATTATGATATGAATCCCCGGAACTCCACCCCAAAAGGTAGCTCGTGAGGGGAGGACTGTGAACTCATATATATAACACCCAAGACCACCCTCTCTAACCGATGTGGGACACTTCATTCCCGACTGCTTAAGACTGTACGTCCTCGTGCCAACTCCATCGTTATCCTAGACGAGCGGCAGGGAACCTTTGTACATGCACACACAGACTAGCAGAGGTTCAGCTTTGATACCATATGAAATGAGCTCGCCTAGCTCCACCCCAAAAGCTACCTCTGGAGGGGAGGATTGTGAACCCATATATATAACACCCAAGACCACACTACCTAACCGATGTGGGACACCATATGATATGAACCCACCTAACTCCACCCCAAAAGCTAGCTCGTGAGGGGAGGATTGTGAACCCATATATATAACACCCAAGACCACCCTCTCTAACCAAGGTGGGACACCATATGATATGAACACACCTAGCTCCACCCCAAAAGCTAGCTCGTGAGTGGAGGATTGATAACCCATATATATAACACCCAAGACCACCCTCTCTAACCGATGTAGGACACGTCATTCTGACCTCTTTAGACTGCACGTCCTTAAGCCAACTCTGTCGTTTACCCACACGAGCGGCAGGGAACCTTTTTACATGCACCCACTGACTAGCAAAGGTTCGGCTCTGATACCATTACGATATGAACCCATCTAACTCCACCCCAAAAGCAAGCTCGTGAGGGGAGGATTGTGAACCTATATATATAACACCCAAGACCACCCTCTCTGACCGATGTGGGACACATCATTCTGGACCCCTTTATACTGCACATCCTCGTGCCAACTCCATCATTAATCGACACGAGTGGCAGGGAACCTTTGTACATCCGCCCATCGACTAGCAGATGTTCGGCTCTGATACCATATGATATGAACCCACCTAACTCCACCCCAAAAGCGAGCTCGTGGGGGGAGGATTGGGAACCCATATATATAACACCCAAGACCACCCTCTCTAACCTGTGTGGGACACATAACTCCCGAGCCCTTTAGATTGCACATCCTCGTGCCAACTCCGTCGTTAACCCACATGAGCGGTAGGGAACCTTTGAACATGTGCCCACCGACTAGCAGAGGTTCGGCTATGATACCATATGATATGAACCCACCTAACTTCACCCCAAAAGCTAGCTCATAAGGGGAGGATTGTGAACCCATATATATAACACCCAAGACCACCTTCTCTAACTGATGTGGGACACATCATTCCTGACCCCTTTAGACTGCACGTCCTCATGCCAACTTCGTCGTTAACCCACATGAGTGGCATGGAAACTTTGTACATGCGCCCAACGACTAGCAGAGGTTTGGCTCTGATACCATATGATATGATCCCACCTAACTCTACCCTTAAAGCTAGCTCGTGAGGGGAGGATTGTGAACCCATATATGTAACACCCATGACCCCCCTCTTTAACCGATGTGAGACACATCATTCCCGGCCCATTTAGACCTCACGTTCTCGTGCCAACTGTTAGACATGTATGCCCTAAGGAGTAAAAATGTAATACATTTTTGGAGACATTTTTATCAATAAAGAATTTATTCATTTATTTATATACCAAATCTTGTCCTCTTTACGTTCTTATTTGTTGAATGTATGATAAGCAAACAGTAGTCTGAGACTGTCAGTCTAAACCTTAAGAATTGGGCATATGATGGGATGATTATACGATAGACACGATTCTTAAGGTGACGGTCTAAAACATATGATCCGCAATCGATGAAATAAAGTTGGGTGCTTTATTCATGTAAAGATTGTTATGTTGTCTATATCCCTTTTGGGAGATGGTTTGTCTTGGCCATCAGAGTTGGACTCCGTGAATAGAAACATTGGTACGTTGTCATAGGTGACGATGTGTTGGATCGGGACATAAAGTGAATTGATTTGGATTAATAATTCTGTCTTGACAAATCGATTCACTTTAGACCGTCATTTGTATTGTATCTTAATCCTGAGATGAATAGTGGGCCTGTTGTCTCGACTTGTGTCTTTTGATGTACCAATGGGTGACTCCCACATCTCTATAGTGGTATGCATGCCGGTACGTTGGAGGCATGACTCTAAATAGCGTAGACTTGTTATTCATAGATACGGAATCCATAGCTCCTCTTTAGGAGTAATGATATCCTCTTATATGTGTTGTCTTTAAGCCGATTAACCATTTGGATACATAGGTGTAACCGAATGGTATACTATCTTTGGATGGTAAGTTTTCTAATGGTGAGACAATGGAACGTAAGATAAAAATAATCGGGAAGGTAAGACAGAACTTTTCCTTAAGCCGATTATGGATGATCATATGGGGATACGATACACTATGATATGTCATGGAGACTTAGCTACACGAGCTTCGTAATTCTATAAAGTTCGAGAGTGCAACTCCAAGCTTTTAGTGGAGTAGCGTTGGAGTTGATAATTGTGAAATGTATATCTGGGATATTGGGTTTCATAATTATCATGAGCTTGAATTTTATAGGTCCATTTTGGTCCCCTTTGCTAGCTCACAGAATCCTGTAACGACACGGCGTGCTTTTCCAATAATTGGTGACTTATGTCGGATTTATCAGATTGGTTTAAAACTTGTAAGAATCAAATAATTCATGTCTGTTTATCGGTTGAATTAATTTTGTAAGAAATTAGTTCAAGATAAACTTGTTGAATTATTGCGATCAGATAATTCTTGTCTGTTTATCGGTTGATTTAATTTTGGATAAATTAGAACAAGATAAACTTGTAGAATTATTGTGAATTGATTTATTTTCTTAGTGATTATCTTGATAAAGTTTGTTTTGATAGGATAACCTCTCTATTGGGTTATTTGAATCAAAACTGAGACTTTATCCTTTAGAATCTTGGGTGGAAAATAAAAGATTCGTGGAGATTTTTTCTCGGGTGTTTGGCCTACCGGATGACGTGTTCGGCCTGCCGAACTGGCCTGTTTGGCCTGCCGATCAGCGGAGATAAGATTACGCATTTTTCACGTGGATCTTATCAGATATTGATCCAAACTTGATTTTGTTTTCGAGTTTTTGAGACCTAATCTGATATGGACTGACCCCAGGACCAATAGGTATAAAAAGAGAGTGAGTCTCATGATTTACTCATATCAATTTGAGAGATTAAGAGTGATACTCTTCTAGTGAGCATCTGAAAAACTCCCTGAGAGCTTTTCTTCACAAATCACGAACACTAGCTTTGGGTTCTCTCTGTTGGTTGGAAGGAGAGTCACCGGTGGAGAGCTGTACGTGTGAGCCCACACTCACTCCGGTTGTGGATAGAGAATAGCAAAGAAGACCAGTTGGTTGAGGCTCTTCTGGAATGTTACTTCTCTACACAGGTTGCGGAGGTTCTTCGGCACACTGAGGTGAGTAAGATCTGTTTAATTTATACATATAACATGTCAAACTTGTGTTTTGGAAATTACTCTGATGAAATTTTTTTTAAAATTCCGTTGCGCACTTTGTTTCCAACAATTGGTATCAGAGACGAGGTTTTTACATAAATTTGTAAGTTTGTGATCATGTCATATGCATAAATTTTGTGATCTTAATCTCTCCTATTTTTGAATTGAATTTTATAGAGAGATGGCACTCTAGGTTTCTGTATAATATATATGTTGTCATGGATTATGTGGTGAATGTTTATTAATTAATTATGGTTGATTAAATCGTTGTTTAATTATTTATTAATTAATTAATACCGGTTATGGTTCCTTAGAGGTTAGAATATGTATCTAGGTTTTTCATGTAATTAGATGATGGACTATCATCTCCGTTTAGGAATTGTTATTTAATTTTTCATTTGTGAGAATTTTGTAATTAAATAATTATTCGGAGAAGACAGATCGAGAAGTCGGATCTAGAAGATTGATGATGGCGCCTCCAGGTATTTCCTGAGTCTCTAATTTTATGTTTTTGAATTGTTGAAAATAAAATTGATGAATTGCTTTAAAATTGTATTTTCTGGATTGAGGATTTTCTGCTCAGTCGGCATGCCAGACCTCACAGTTCGGCAGGCCAGAGGTCACGGATCGGCAGGCCAGACGTATGGTTCGGTAGGCCGACAGTGGGGCAGAAATTTTGGTGCTCTGCCTGCAGGCCGAACCTTCATGTTCGGCAGGCCGAACCTTTATAATCGGCAGGCCGATCACACAGACCGGCCTGCCGATCGAGAGCTGCCGAGTGTCCAGAAAAGGTGCAATTTTTTCGGTGCAGTTTTAATTTTATTTTTGAGACGATTTTGAGAAACATTAAATTTGGATATGACCGGAAATATGAAGTATTCAATTCATACGGGATTGAAGACTTGAAGATAGATATTACATGAAGAAGGATACAGCTTGAGGATTCAAGGATGAAGAATCAAAAAATGTCTTGATTATTCTCTTGTAATCTTAGTTTTCTATTCTCTAGGGTGGAACCATAATATTACGGTTATTATTATTTTGCTTGTTGCTCTGCTTGATTGCTTTGCTTGTCTGCATTATAATATGATTTACCATGTATATTGATAACATGTCATATAGAATAGGGAGTGCCGCTCATATTAAAATTGTTCATGCATGTTTTTTAAAATAAAACCTTGACTTCAAAAGATTGAGTGGGAGAAGGTTTTTGAAGAGAGGACCTAAGGCCTCCATCGTTGGTCCATAGGAAGAACATGGTGGTCCCGACCCCTAGGAAGGGATTTCTATCATGTACCAGATTGGATCTCTGAAAGGATAAGGTATTTTAGTATGATTTATGGTTGCACGCCCCTAGGTGGTGATTATAAATCATGGATAAAATATTGAAACGGTGGTTATACACTCACGTTAATTTTATTATTAACCTCCCCTAGGAGCTCTGTTAATAAAATTAATGGCCAAAGAAACGATTATTAGTATATGCTGGATCATACGGGATGGCATATATTAATCAGGAGGGGATCCGTGTTCCTGCTTGAATTTGGCATGACTCCCCTAGGAGCTTGTTGAATTCTGAGCTGGGAATTATCGCTGTAAGGTTGTAATATTTTCAAGGTTTTGACACATAAACACATTTGTATGATTTTACATGATTGTGTTATCTTACTAAATTATTATATATGTTTGCTTATGTTTGGTATATGATTCTTTATTGTAGATTGAAAATGTCTAAAAATGCTTTATCATCGATACTTGACAAAAACCAATTAACTGGTGAGAATTATAACGATTGGAAATGGAACCTGGACATCGTCCTTTCCTTTGAGAGACTGAAATATGTTTTGACAACTCCTTGTCCTCCCGAGCCTACGGGAGACTCAAGTAATGAGCAATTCCAAGCGTACGACCACTGGAAAGATGCTAATGATGAGGCCCGCTGCAATGTTATGGCCAGCATGAATAATGTGCTGCAGGCTCAACATCAGGATTATGAGACTGTGAAGCAGATCTTGGATAATCTTGAGGATATGTTTGGAGGCCAGGCCATAACGAAGAGGCAAGGGGCGCTTCAAAAACTGTTAAACTGTAGACAGAGACCGGGGACATCTGTAAAGGAGCACATGATGTTGGTCATGGGTTACCTCGCTGAGGCTCAAACCAATGGAGCCGACATCGATGCTGAAACTCAGATGACTATGGTCTTTGAGATTTTGTCTAAGGAATTTATTCCGTTTAGAGCTACTTTTAATTTAAGCAATAGACGGGATATGACCTTAACAGAACTGATGAAACAGTTACAGGAGTTTGAACTGCTGATCAGGGAGTCTTCTGCTGGTGGTGAGGCCAATATGGTAGCTGCTTCTGGTTGCAATCCTAGCTCTGGGAATGGAAAGAAGCAACGGGCCAAGAGTGGGAAGTCTTCTATTCCTGTTGCTACCAAGAGCAAGAAGAAGAAGAAGAAAAACCCAAAGAAGCTTAAGTGCTTCTTCTGTGGTAAGGTCGGGCATATAAAGAAGCATTGCAAGGACTTCCTTTCCAAGGGAGGTAGGTGTGATCTTCTATATTTAGAAACTTGTTTGGTTGAGGAATCCAGTGACGTCTGGGTCATAGATTCCGGTGCAACTAATCATGTTTGTGTTTCTCTATAGGGATTCAAAGAAACGAGAAGTCTACTTCGTGAAGACTTAACGCTTCGGATGGGCGATGGATCCTTGGTCTCAGCGGAAGCAGTGGGAGATGTCCATCTTTATTTTGATAATTATAGGAATTTAATTTTGCGAGATTGTTTTTATGTTCCTAAATTTAAAAGGAATTTAATTTTTGTATCTTCTTTATTTAAAGACTCCAACGTGGTATCTTTTAATGAAAAAGTGGTGATTCGTAAAAACAAATCTTTTATCTGTTCTGGATGGATGCAAAATAATCTATACTTTATCAAACCTAAGATGGACTTATTGCTTAATGCTGAGATAAATGATAATGACTCGAAAAGACTTAAAACTTCTCACTCTAATAAGACTTATCTTTGGCATTTGCGCCTTGGCCATATTAACCTGAATAGGATTCAAAGGTTGGTAAGGGATGGACCTTTAAGTCACTTAAAGGTGGAATCTATACCTCAGTGTGAATCTTGTTTGGAGAGTAAAATGACCAAAAGACCATATGGGTCTAAGGGCAATAGGGCCAAAGGGGTTCTAGAACTTGTGCATAGTGATGTTTGCGGACCGATGAACATCTGGGCACGAGGAGGGTATGAGTACTTTGTCACTTTTATTGACGATTACTCAAGATATGGGCATTTGTACCTAATGCACCACAAAAGCAAAACTTATGATAAGTTCAGGGAGTTTCGGGCTGAAGTGGAAAAGCAATTGGGTAGGCCCATAAAGGCACTTCGATCTGATCGAGGTGGGGAATACCTTTCTGATCAGTTCTTGGGACACTTGTTAGAGAATGGGATTTTATCCCATTTGACTACACCGGGCACTCCGTAGCAGAATGACGTAGCAGAGAGAAGGAATAGGACTTTGTTGGACATGATTAGGTCCATGATGAGTTATTCATCATTGCCTTTATCCTTTTGGGGATATGCACTACAAACTGCATGTTATCTTTTGAACAATGTGCCTTCAAAATCGGTCCCTAAAACTCCTCACGAGTTGTGGACAAGACGGAAGACATCTTTAAACCATATTCGCATATGGGGATGTCCAGCTCATGTCCTGTTTAAGGATCCGAATAAGTTGGAAGCGCGTTCGGAAGTTTGCGTGTTTGTAGGATATCCAAAAGGGACTAAAGGGGGTTATTTTTATAACCCTAAGGAAAATAAAGTTGTGGTTTCAACTAATGCAACTTTCCTTGAGGAGAGTTACATGGACGACTTTAAACCTCGAAGCAAAGTGGTGCTTGAGGAGTTAAGGGGTGATTTGTTCACTCCGGAGGTTCTGAACGAAACCATTCCAATCGATGTAGAAAAACCAAACAAACCTGAACAACAACCTCAGGGGCTTCGACGTAGTGGGAGGATCGGGCGTCAACCTGAAAGGTATATGTTCAATGGGGAGGTCTTTTTGGCTGAACCGGATGAACATGATAGGGATCCTTATACTTACGTAGAAGCTATGGAGGATGTTGATTCAAAACTCTGGACAGAGGCCATGAAAATAGAGATGAAGTCTATGGAGACTAATCGGGTCTGGGAGCTTGTGGATCTTCCCGAAGGGGTAAAACCCATAGGGTGTAAGTGGATCTACAAGAGGAAAAGAGGAGTGGATGGAAAGGTCGAAACCTTTAAGGCTAGACTGGTAGCTAAGGGTTATACGCAAAAGGAAGGAATCGATTATGAGGAAACCTCTTCGCCTGTAGCCATGCTTAAGTCCATCCGGATTCTATTGTCCATAGCTACTGCTCTCGACTACGAGTTTGGCAGATGGATGTCAAGACGGCTTTTCTGAATGGCTATCTTGATGAGTCCATTTATATGGAACAACCAAACGGTTCAAGGTCGCGGGTCAAGAGGGGAAGGTTTGTAAGCTACTAAAGTCAATTTATGGACTTAAGCAGGCATCCCGTTCTTGGAACATAAGATTTGATCAAGTGATCAAGACTTATGGGTTCTCACAAAATGTGGATGAACCATGTGTTTACAAACACATAAAGGATGGGAAGGTGGTTTCTACTGCTCTATGTAGATGACATTCTGCTAATTGGCAATGACGTTGGGGTGTTGTCATCGATCAAATTATGGTTGACCAAGCAGTTTGACATGAAGGACTTAGGTGAGGCTAATTTTGTTCTCGGTATCCAGATTTTTTGGGATAGGAAGAACAAAATGATAGCTTTGTCTCAGGCTGGCTACATAGATAAAATTCTCAGGAGGTTTGCAATGCAGGATTCCAAGAAAGGTGGGCAACCATCTAGGTCTGGAATTACTCTTTCTAAGAAAGACTCTCCAAAGTCTTATGAAGAAAGAGAATACATGAAGAAGGTGCCTTATGCTTCGGCAGTGGGCAGTCTCATGTATGCCATGCTTTGTACACGGCCGGATATTAGCTATGCGGTCGGGATTGTAAGTCGATTTTAGGCGGATCCAGGACCGAACCATTGCGTTGCAGTAAAGTATATTTTCAAGTACCTGAGAAGGACTCGAGGGTATATGCTTGTATATTCGGGTGAGGACTTGACTCCTCTAGGATACACTGATTCGGATTTTCAATCCTGTCTGGATTCTAGGAAATCAACTTCGGGGTTTGTGTTTACTATGGGTGGCGGTGCCATCAGTTGGAGAAGTGCGAAGAAAGATTGCACTTCAGATTCAACGATGGAGGCCAAGTATGTGGCAGCTAGTGATGCTTCGAAAGAAGCAGTGTGGCTCCTGAAGTTCCTTGGGGATCTTAAGGTAGTTCCTGGTATGGATAAGGCGGTATCACTATACTGTAATAACAGTGCGGCGGTAGCTAATGCTAAGGAACCAAGATTTGTCAAGAAGAGTAAGCATATTGATCGGAAGTATCATGTGATAAAGGACTTCGTTGGGGGCGGGCATTTCACGGTGATATGAACCCACCTAACTCCACCCCAAAAGCTAGCTCATGAGGGGAGGATTGTGAACCCATATATATAACACCTAAGACCACCCTCTCTAACCGATGTGGGACACATCACACGGTGTGTAAGATCGCGTCAGAGGACAATTTAGCTGATCCATTTACGAAGACACTTACTGGGAGAGTCTTCGAGAGGCTTGTGGAAGCTATGGGGATGCAAAATTTGCTGTATTTACTCACTTAGTGCAAGTGGGAGATTGTTAGACATGTATGCCCTAAGGAGTAAAAATGTAATACGTTTTTGGAGACATTTTTATCAATAAAGAATTTATTCATTTATCTATATACCAAATCTTGTCCTCTTTACGTTCTTATTTGTTGAATGTATGATAAGCAAACAGTAGTCTGAGACTGTCAGTCTAAACCTTAAGAATTGGGCATATGATGGGATGATTATGCGGTAGACACGATTCTTAAGGTGACGGTCTAAAACATATGATCCGCAATCGAGGGAATAAAGTTGGGCGCTTTATTCATGTAAAGATTGTTATGTTGCCTATATCCCTTTTGGGAGATGGTTTGTCTTGGCCATCGGAGTTGGACTCCGTGACTAGAAACATTGGTACGTTGTCATAGTGACGATGTGTTGGATCGGGACATAAAGTGAATTGATTTGGATTAATAATTCTGTCTTGGCAAATCGATTCACTTTAGACCGTCATTTGTATTGTATCTTAATCCTAAGATGAATAGTGGGCCCGTTGTCTCAACTTGTGTCTTTTGATGTACCAATGGGTGACTCCCACATCTCTATAGTGGTATGCATGCCGGTACGTTGGAGGCATGACTCTTGATAGCGTAGACTTGTTATTCATAGATACTGAATCCATAGCTCCTCTTTAGGAGTAATGATATCCTCTTATATGCGTTGTCCTGTAATTGGAAAACTGGAGCGCTCAACCATTTAGATACATAGGTGTAACCGAATGGTATACTATCTTTGGATGGTAAGTTTTCTAATGGTGAGACAATGGAACGTAAGATAAAAATAATCGAGAAGGTAAGACAGAACTTGTCCTTAAGCCGATTATGGATGATCATATGGGGATACGATACACTATGATATGTCATGGAGACTTAGCTACACGAGCTTCGTAATTCTATAAAGTTCGAGAGTGCAGCTCCAAGCTTTTAGTGGAGTAGCGTTGGAGTTGATAATTGTGAAATGTATATCTGGGATATTGGGTTTCATAATTATCATGAGTTTGAATTTTATAGGTCCATTTTGGTCCCCTTTGCTAGCTCACAGAATCCTGTAACGACCCGGCGTGCTTTTCCAATAATTGGTGACTTATGTCGGATTTATCAGATTGGTTTAAAACTTGTAAGAATCAAATAATTCATGTCTGTTTATCGGTTGAATTAATTTTATAAGAAATTATTTCAAGATAAACTTGTTGAATTATTGCGATCAGATAATTCTTGTCTGTTTATCGGTTGATTTAATTTTGGATAAATTAGAACAAGATAAACTTGTAGAATTATTGTGAATTGATTTATTTTCTTAGAGATTATCTTGATAAAGTTTGTTTTGATAAGATAACTTCTCTATTGGGTTATTTGAATCAAAACTGGGACTTTATCCTTTAGAATCTCGGGTGGAAAATAAAAGATTCGCGGAGATTTTTTCTCTGGTGTTCGGCCTGCCGAACTGGCCTGTTCGGCCTGCCGATCAGCGGAGATAAGATTACGCGTTTTTCACGTGGATCTTATCAGATATTGATCCGAACTTGATTTTGTTTTTGAGTTTTTGAGACCTAATCTGATATGGACTGACCACAGGACCAATAGGTATAAAAAGGGAGTGAGTCTCATGATTTACTCTGATCAATTTGAGAGATTAAGAGTGATACTCTTCTAGTGAGCATCTGAAAAACTCCCTGAGAGCTTTTGTTCACAAATCACAAACACTAGCTTTGGGATCTCTCTGTTGGTTGGAAGGAGAGTCACCAGTGGAAGAGCTGTATGTGTGAGCCCACACTCACTCCGGTTGTAGATAGAGAATAGCAAAGAAGACCAGTTGGTTGAGGCTCTTCTGGAACGTTACTTCTCTACACAGGTTGCGGAGGTTCTTCGGCACACTGAGGTGAGTAAGATCTGTTTAATTTATACATATAACATGTCAAACTTGTGTTTTGGAAATTACTCTGATGAAAAAATTTTTAAAATTCCGCTGCGCACTTTGTTTCCAACACCAACTCCGTTGTTAACCCACACGAGCGGCAAGGAACCTTTTTACATGCACCCAACGACTAGCAGATGTTCAGCACTGATACCATTATGATATGAACCCACCTAACTCCACCTGAAAAGCGTGCTTGGGAGGGGAGAATTGTGAACCCATATATATAACACCTAAGACCACCCTCTCTAACCGAAGTGGGACACATCATTCCCGACCCGTTTAGACTGCACGTACTCGTGCCAACTCCGCTGTTATCCCACATGAGCGGCTGGGAACCTCGATACATGCGCCCATCGACTAGCAGAGATAAGGATATGATACCATATGATATCAACCCACCTAACACCACCCCAAAAGCTAGCTCGTGAGGGGAGGAATGTGAACCCAAATATATAAAACCCAAGACCACCCACTTTAACGGATGTGGGACACCATAGGATATGAACCCACCTAACACCACCCCAAAAACTAGCTCGTTAGGGGAGTATTGTTAACCCATATATATAACACCCAAGACCACCCCCTCTAACTGATGTGGGACACATCATTCCTGACCCTTTTAGACTGCACGTCCTCGTACCAACTCCGTCGTTAACCCACAAAAGCGGCAGGGAACCTTTGTACATGCACCCACCGACTAGCAGAGGTTCGGCTCTGATACCAAAATGATATGAACCCACCAAACTCCACCCCAAAAGCTAGCTTGTGAGGGGAGGATTGTGAACCCATATATATAACACCCAAGACCACCATCCCAAACCTATGTGGGACACATCATTCCCGACCCCTTTAAACTGCACGACCTCGTGCCAACTCCGTCGTTAACCCACACGAGCAGCAGCGAACCCTTGTACATGCACCCACCGACTAGCAGAGGTTTGGCTCTGATACCATTATGATATAGAGCCACCTAACTCCACCCCAAAAGCTAGCTCGTGAGGGGAGGATTGTGAACCCATAAATACAACACCCAAGACCACCCTCTCTAACCGATGTGGGACACATCATTCCTGACCCCTTTATACTGCAAGTCCTCGTGCCAACTCCGTCGTTAATCCACAAGAGCGGCATCGAACCTTTGTACATGCACCCACCGACTAGCAGAGGTTCGGCTCTTATACCATTATGATATGAACCCACCTAACTCCACCCCAAAAGCTAGCTTATGAGGGGAGGATTGTGAACCCATATATATAACACCCAAGACCACCCTCTCTAACCTATGTGGGACACATCATTCGCGACGCCTTTAAACTACACGTCCTCGTGCCAACTCCGTCGTTAACTCACACGAGCAGCAGCGAACCTTTGTACATGCACCCACCGACTAACAGAGGTTTGGCTCTGATACCATTATGATATAGAGCCACCTAACTCCACCCCAAAAGCTAGCTCATGAGGGGAGGATTGTGAACCCATATATATAACACCCAAGACCACCCTCTCTAACCGATGTGGGACACTATAAGATATGAACCCACCTAACTCCACCCCAAAAGCTAGCTCGTGAGGGGACGATTGTGAAGCCATATATATAGCTCCCAAGACCACCCACTCTAACCGATGTGCAATACATCATTTCTGACCCCTATAGACTGCACGTCCGCGTGCCAACTCCGTCGTTAACCCCCACAAGCGGCAGGAACCTTTGTACATGCACCCACCGACTAGCAGACGTTCGGATCTAATATCATTATGATATGAACCTGTTGGAAACAAAGTGCGCAGCGGAATTTTAAAAATTTTTCATCAGAGTATTTTCCAAAACACAAGTTTGATATGTTATATGTATAAATTAAACAGATCTTACTAACCTCAGTATGCCGAAGAACCTCCGCAACCTGTGTAGAGAAGTAACGTTCCAGAAGAGCCTCAACCAACTGGTCTTCTTTGCTATTCTCTATCCACGACCGGAGTGAGTGTGGGCTCACACGTACAGCTCTTCCACCGGTGACTCTCCTTCCAGCCAATAGAGAGAACCCAAAGCTAGTGTTCGTGATTTGTGAACAAAAGCTCTCAGGGAGTTTTTAGATGCTCACTAGAAGAGTATCACTCTTAATCTCTCAAATTGATCTGAGTAAATCATTAGACTCACTCCCTTTTTATACCTATTGGTCCTTGGGGTCAGTCCATATCAGATTAGGTCTCAAAAATCGAAACAGAATCAAGTTCGGATCAATATCTGATAAGATACGCGTGAAAAACGCGTAATCTTAGCTGTCGCGGTCGGCATGCCGAACTGTGAGATAGGCAGGCCGAACTGGCCAGTTCGGCAGGCCGAACACGTCATCCGGCATGCCGAACTGCCGAGAAAAAATCTCCGCGAATCTTTTATTTTCCACCCGAGATTCTAAAGGATAAAGTCTCAGTTTTGATTCAAATAGCCCAATAGAAAAGATATCTGGTCAAAACAAACTTTATCAAGATAATCTCTAAGAAAATAAATCAATTCACAATAATTCTACAAGTTTATCTTATTCTAATTGTCCAAAATTAAAACAACCGATAAACAGACAAGAATTATCCGAACGCCATAATTCAACAAGTTCATCTTGAACTAATTTCTTACATAATTAATTCAACCGATAAACAAACATGAATTATTTGATTCTTATAAATTTTAAACCAATCTGATAAATCCGACATAAGCCACCAATTATTGGAAAAGCACGCCGTGTCGTTACAGGATTTTGTGAGCTAGCAAAGGGGACCAAAATGGACCTATAAAGTTCAAGCTTATGATAATTATGAAACCCAATATCCCAGATATACATTTCACAATTATCAACTCCAACGCTACTCCACTAAAAGCTTGGAGCTGCACTCTCGAATTTTATAGAATTACGAAGCTCGTGTAGCTAAGTCTCCATGACATATCATAGTGTATCGCATCCCCATATGATCATCCATAATCGGCTTAAGGACAAGTTCTGTCTTACCTTCCCGATTATTTTTATCTTACGTTCCATTGTCTCACCATTAGAAAACTTACCATCCAAAGATAGTATACCATTCGGTTACACCTATGTATCCAAATGGTTGAGCGCTCCAGTTTTCCAATTACAGGACAACGCATATAAGAGGATATCATTACTCCTAAAGAGGAGCTATGGATTCCATATCTATGAATAACAAGTCTACGCTACCAAGAGTCATGCCTCCAACGTACCGGCATGCATGCCACTATAGAGATGTGGGAGTCACCCATTGGTACATCAAAAGACACAACTCGAGACAACGGGCCCATTATTCATCTCAGGATTAAGATACAATACAAATGATTGTCTAAAGTGAATCGATTTGCCAAGACAGAATTATTAATCCAAATCAATTCACTTTATGTCCCGATCCAACACATCGTCACCTATGACAACGCGCCAATGTTTCTATTCACGGAGTCCAACTCCGATGGCCAAGACAAACCATCTCCCAAAAGGGATATAGACAACATAACAATCTTCACATGAATAAAGCGCCCAACTTTATTCCCTCGATTGCGGATCATATATTTTAGACCATCACCTTAAGAGTCGTGTCTACCGCATAATCATCCCATCATATGCCCAACTCTTAAGGTTTAGACTGACAGTCTCAGACTACTGTTTGCTTATCATACATTCAACAAATATGAACGTAAAGAGGACAATATTTGGTATATATAAATGGATAAATTCTTTATTGATAAAAAATGTCTCCAAAAACGTATTACAGTTTTACTCCTTAGAGAATACATGTCTAACAATCTCCCACTTGCACTAAGTGAGTAAATACTGCAAATTTCGCATCCCCATAGCTTCCACATGCCTTTCGAAGACTCTCCCAGAAAGTGTCTTCGTAAATGGATCAGCTAAATTGTCCTCTGACGCGATCTTGCACACCGTGACATGCCCGCTCTCAATGAAGTCCTTTATCACATGATACTTCCGATTAATATGCTTACTCTTCTTGTGAAATCTTGGTTCCTTAGCATTAGCTACCGCCGCACTGTTATCACAGTACAGTGATACCGCTTTATCCATACCAGGAACTACCTCAAGATCCCCAAGGAACTTGCGGAGCCACACTGCTTCTTTCGAAGCATCACTAGCCGCCACATACTCGGCCTCCATCCTTGAATCCGAAGTGCAATCTTGCTTTGCACTTCTCCAACTGATGGCACCGCCACCCAGAGTAAACACAAACCCCGATGTCGATTTCCTAGAATCCAGGCAGGATTGAAAATCCGAATCAGTGTATCCTAGAGGAGTTAAATCCTCACCCGAATACACAAGCATATACCCTCGAGTCCTTCTTAGGTAATTGAAAATATGCTTTACCGCAACCCAATGGTTCGGTCTTGGATCCGCCTGAAATCGACTCACAATCCCGACCACATAACTAATATCGAGTTGAGTGCAAAGCATGACATACATGAGACTACCCACTGTCGAAGCATAAGGTACCTTCTTCATGTATTCTCTTTCTTCATCAGACTTTGGCGAGTCTTTCCTAGAAAGTATAATTCTAGACCTAAATGGTTGCCCACCTTTCTTAGAATCTTTTATTGCAAACCTCTCGAGAATTTTATCTATGTCGGTCACTTGGGACAAAGCTCTCATTCTATTCTTGCTATCCCAAAAGATCTAGATATTGAGAACATAATTTAACTTCACCCAAGTCTTTCATGTCAAACTGCTTGGTCTACCATATTTTGACCGATGACAAGGCCCTAACATCATTGCCAATTAGCAGAATGTCATCTACATAGAGTAGTAGAAAAGTCACTTTCCCATCCTTAATGTGTTTGTGAACACATCGTTCGTCTACATTTTGTTCGAACCCATAAGTCTTGATCACTTGATAAAATCTTATGTTCCAAGAACAAGAAACTTGCTTAAGTCCATAAATTGCCTTTAGCAACTTACAAACCTTACCCTCTTGACCCGCGAACTTGAACCCATCTGGTTGTTCCATATAAATGGACTCATCAAGATAGCCATTCAGAAAAGCCGTCTTGACATCCATCTGCCAAATCTCGTAGTCAAGAGCGGCAGCTATGGACAAGAGAATCCGGATGGACTTAAGCATGGCTACAGGCGAAAAGGTTTCCTCATAATCGATTCCTTCCTTTTGCGTATAACCCTTAGCTACCAGTCTAGCCTTAAAGGTTTCGACCTTTCCATCCACTCCTCTTTTCCTCTTGTAGATCCACTTACTCCCTATGGGTTTTACCCCTTCGGGAAGATCCACAAGCTCCCAGACCCGATTAGTCTCCATAGACTTCATCTCAATGTTCATGGCCTCTGTCCAGAGTCTTGAATCAACATCCTCCATAGCTTCTGCGTAAGTATAAGGATCCCTGTCATGTTCATCCGGTTCAGCCAAAAAGACCTCCCTATTGAACATATACCTCTCAGGTTGACGCCCGATCCTCCCACTACGCCGAAGCCCCTGAGGTTGTTGTTCAGGTTTGTTTGGTTTTTCTACACCGATCGGAATGGTTTCGTTCGGAACCTCCGGAGTAAACGGATTACCCCTCAACTCCTCAAGCACCACTTTGCTTTGAGGTTTAAAGTCGTTCATGTAACTCTCCTCAAGGAAAGTTGCATTAGTTGAAACCACGACTTTATTTTCCTTTGGGTTATAAAAATAACCCCCTTTAGTCCCTTTTGGATATCCTACAAACACGCAAACTTCTGAACGTGCTTCCAACTTATTCGGATCCTTAAACAGGACATGAGCTGGACATCCCCATATGCGAATATGGTTTAAGTGTTGGAAACAAAGTGCGCAGCGGAATTTTAAAAATTTTTCATCAGAGTATTTTCCAAAACACAAGTTTGACATGTTATATGTATAAATTAAACAGATCTTACTAACCTCAGTGTGCCGAAGAACCTCCGCGACCTGTGTAGAGAAGTAACGTTCCAGAAGAGCCTCAACCAACTGGTCTTCTTTGCTATTCTCTATCCACAACCGGAGTGAGTGTGGGCTCACACGTACAGCTCTTCCACCGGTGACTCTCCTTCCAACCAATAGAGAGAACCCAAAGCTAGTGTTCGTGATTTGTGAACAAAAGCTCTCAGGGAGTTTTTAGATGCTCACTAGAAGAGTATCACTCTTAATCACTCAAATTGATCTGAGTAAATCATTAGACTCACTCCCTTTTTATACCTATTGGTCCTTGGGGTCAGTCCATATCAGATTAGGTCTCAAAAATCGAAACAGAATCAAGTTCGGATCAATATCTGATAAGATACGCGTGAAAAACGCGTAATCTTAGCTGTCGCGGTCGGCATGCCGAACTGTGAGATAGGCAGGCCGAACTGGCCAGTTCGGCAGGCCGAACTTTCTGATCGGCAGGCCGAACTGCCGAGAAAAAATCTCCGCGAATCTTTTATTTTCCACCCGAGATTCTAAAGGATAAAGTCTCAGTTTTGATTCAAATAGCCCAATAGAAAAGATATCTGATCAAAACAAACTTTATCAAGATAATCTCTAAGAAAATAAATCAATTCACAATAATTCTACAAGTTTATCTTGTTCTAATTGTCCAAAATTAAAACAACCGATAAACGGACAAGAATTATCCGAACACCATTGATGAGGACATCGTTAGCACAAGCAAGAGCACGTGGGAGACTTTTTCAGATCCAATTCAAGTTCCCATTGGTCCGGTTACGAGAGCTCGTGCGAAGAAGTTCAAAGAAACGCTTATTGGGCTGATTCAAGCAACTTGGGCTCAAGCCATTGCATGGAGGCCTATTGAGGGAATTGCCTGCGAAAATCAGACCAATAAATGCGTGATTCAAGCTATAGAAGGGATTGAGTAATTTCCATTTCAGTTACTTTCCCATTTTGAGGCGACACATGGCGAGAAGAATTAGTTTTGACTTTTTAATGTCTAGTTTCCTTTTTTTCTGATTCTGGTATTTCTATTATTGTAAGGCTTTTAAGCCATTAAGGGAACTTTCCTTATTTAGTCTAGATTTGATTTTTTTTAAATGAGTTTCCCGAAATTTCCATGGGAATTAGGGGCTGAAATTCGCATAGGAACCCCTATATAATTGTAACGAATTTCAATCAATGGAGACAAGTAATAACACATAATTTTGAGGTTTAATTCTCTTTAGTTCCTAAACGAACTATTCGAACTTATCGGAAATTTCCGTGGCGTTCATCGACTTATCAATCAGTCCATCCATAGCTGATTGTGGCGTCCTCACTTACCAAGACTTATCAATCAGTCCCTCCATAGCTGATTGTGGCGTCCGCACATACCAAGGTTCGTGCTTCTCGTTGGGCATCGGGTCGCGGTTCCATCCAAAACCGGTTAGAAATTTGATCTTGGAAACC
The DNA here is from genome assembly GCA_025403435.1 of Artocarpus heterophyllus. Lineage (NCBI taxonomy): Eukaryota > Viridiplantae > Streptophyta > Magnoliopsida > Rosales > Moraceae > Artocarpus > Artocarpus heterophyllus. The sequence goes on from JAJQZP010000041.1 coordinate 144,377, forward strand.
AACTTCGGTTAGGGTCGCGTCAGCTCTTGGCGTGGTTCGTATCAACCATAATTCAACAAGTTCATCTTGAACTAATTTCTTACATAATTAATTCAACCGATAAACAGACATGAATTATTTGATTCTTATAAATTTTAAACCAATCTGATAAATCCGACATAAGTCACCAATTATTGGAAAAGCACGCCGTGTCGTTACAGGATTTTGTGAGCTAGCAAAGGGGACCAAAATGGACCTATAAAGTTCAAGCTCATGATAATTATGAAACCCAATATCCCAGATATACATTTCACAATTATCAACTCCAACGCTACTCCACTAAAAGCTTGGAGCTGCACTCTCGAACTTTATAGAATTACGAAGCTCATGTAGCTAAGTCTCCATGATATATCATAGTGTATCGCATCCCCATATGATCATCCATAATCGGCTTAAGGACAAGTTCTGTCTTACCTTCCCGATTATTTTTATCTTACGTTCCATTGTCTCACCATTAGAAAACTTACCATCCAAAGATAGTATACCATTCGGTTACACCTATGTATCCAAATGGTTGAGCGCTCCAGTTTTCCAATTACAGGACAACGCATATAAGAGGATATCATTACTCCTAAAGAGGAGCTATGGATTCCATATCTATGAATAACAAGTCTACGCTACCAAGAGTCATGCCTCCAACGTACCGGCATGCATGCCACTATAGAGATGTGGGAGTCACCCATTGGTACATCAAAAGACACAAGTCGAGACAACGGGCCCATTATTCATCTCAGGATTAAGATACAATACAAATGATTGTCTAAAGTGAATCGATTTGCCAAGACAAAATTATTAATCCAAATCAATTCACTTTATGTCCCGATCCAACACATCGTCACCTATGACAACGTGCCAATGTTTCTATTCACGGAGTCCAACTCCGATGGCCAAGACAAACCACTTCCCAAAAGGGATATAGACAACATAACAATCTTTACATGAATAAAGCGCCCAACTTTATTCCCTCGATTGCAGATCATATATTTTAGACCATCACCTTAAGAGTCGTGTCTACCGCATAATCATCCCATCATATGCCCAACTCTTAAGGTTTAGACTGATAGTCTCAGACTACTGTTTGCTTATCATACATTCAACAAATATGAACGTAAAGAGGACAATATTTGGTATATATAAATGAATAAATTCTTTATTGATAAAAAATGTCTCCAAAAACGTATTACATTTTTACTCCTTAGAGCATACATGTCTAACAATCTCCCACTTGCACTAAGTGAGTAAATACTGCAAATTTCGCATCCCCATAGCTTCCACATGCCTTTCGAAGACTCTCCCAGAAAGTGTCTTCGTAAATGGATCAGCTAAATTGTCCTCTGACGCAATCTTGCACACCGTGACATGCCCGCTCTCAACGAAGTCCTTTATCACATGATACTTCCGATCAATATGCTTACTCTTCTTGTGAAATCTTGGTTCCTTAGCATTAGCTACCGCCGCACTGTTATCACAGTACAGTGATACCGCTTTATCCATACCAGGAACTACCTCAAGATCCCCAAGGAACTTGCGGAGCCACACTGCTTCTTTCGAAGCATCACTAGCCGCCACATAATCGGCCTCCATCGTTGAATCCGAAGTGCAATCTTGCTTCGCACTTCTCCAACTGATGGCACCGCCACCCAGAGTAAACACAAATCCCGATGTCGATTTCCTAGAATCCAGGCAGGATTGAAAATCTGAAACAGTGTATCCTAGAGGAGTTAAATCCTCACCCGAATACACAAGCATATACCCTCGAGTCCTTCTCAGGTACTTGAAAATATGCTTTACCGCAACCCAATGGTTTGGTCCTGGATCCGCCTGAAATCGACTCACAATCCCGACCGCATAGCTAATATCCGGTCGAGTGCAAAGCATGGCATACATGAGACTACCCACTGCCGAAGCATAAGGTACCTTCTTCATGTATTCTCTTTCTTCATTAGACTTTGGAGAGTCTTTCTTAGAAATAGAAATTCCAGACCTAGATGGTTGCCCACCTTTCTTGGAATCCTGCATTGCAAACCTCCTGAGAATTTTATCTATGTAGCCGGCCTGTGACAAAGCTATCATTTTGTTCTTCCTATCCCGAAAGATCTGGATACCGAGAACAAAATTAGCCTCACCCAAGTCTTTTATGTCAAACTGCTTGGTTAACCATAATTTGACCGATGACAACGCCCCAATGTCATTGTCAATTAGCAGAATGTCATCTACATAGAGTAGTAGAAAAACCACCTTCCCATTCTTAATGTGTTTGTAAACACATGGTTCATCCACATTTTGTGAGAACCCATAAGTCTTGATCACTTGATCAAATCTTATGTTCCAAGAACGAGATGCCTGCTTAAGTCCATAAATAGACTTTAGCAACTTACAAACCTTACCCTCTTGACCCGTGACCTTGAACCCGTCTGGTTGTTCCATATAAATGGACTCATCAAGATAGCCATTCAGAAAAGCCGTCTTGACATCCATCTGTCAAATCTCGTAGTCGAGAGCGGCAGCTATGGACAAGAGAATCCGGATGGACTTAAGCATGGCTACAGGCAAAAAGGTTTCCTCATAATCGATTCCTTCCTTTTGCGTATAACCCTTAGCTACCAGTCTAGCCTTAAAGGTTTCGACCTTTCCATCCACTCCTCTTTTCCTCTTGTAGATCCACTTACTCCCTATGGGTTTTACCCCTTCGGGAAGATCCACAAGCTCCCAAACCCGATTAGTCTCCATAGACTTCATCTCAATGTTCATGGCCTCTGTCCAGAGTCTTGAATCAACATCCTCCATAGCTTCTGCGTAAGTATAAGGATCCCTGTCATGTTCATCCGGTTCAGCCAAAAAGACCTCCCCATTGAACATATACCTCTCAGGTTGACGACCGATCCACCCACTACGCCGAAGCCCCTGAGTTTGTTGTTCAGGTTTGTTTGGTTTTTCTACACCGAGCGGAATGGTTTCGTTCGGAACCTCCGGAGTAAACGGATTACCCCTCAACTCCTCAAGCACCACTTTGCTTTGAGGTTTAAAGTCGTTCATGTAACTCTCCTCAAGGAAAGTTGCATTAGTTGAAACCACGACTTTATTTTCCTTTGGGTTATAAAAATAACCCCCTTTAGTCCCTTTTGGATATCCTACAAACACGCAAACTTCTGAACGTGCTTCCAACTTATTCGGATCCTTAAACAGGACATGAGCTGGACATCCCCATATGCGAATATGGTTTAAGGATGTCTTCCGTCTTGTCCACAACTCGTGAGGAGTTTTAGGGACCGATTTTGAAGGCACATTGTTCAAAAGATAACATGCGGTTTGTAGTGCATATCCCCAAAAGGATAAAGGCAATGATGAATAACTCATCATGGACCGAATCATGTCCAATAAAGTCCTATTCCTTCTCTCTGCTACGCCATTCTGCTGCGGAGTGCCCGGCGCAGTCAAATGGGATAAAATCCCATTCTCTAACAAGTGTCCCAAGAACTCATCAGAAAGGTATTCCCCACCTCGATCAGATCGAAGTGCCTTTATGGGTCTACCCAATTGCTTTTCCACTTCAGCCCGAAACTCCCTGAACTTATCATAAGTTTCGCTTTTGTGGTGCATTAGGTACACATACCCATATCTAGAGTAATCGTCAATAAAAGTAACGAAGTACTCATACCCTCCTCGTGCCCGGATGTTCATCGGTCCGCAAACATCACTATGCACAAGTTCTAGAACCCCTTCGGCCCTATTGCCCTTAGACCCGTATGGTCTTTTGGTCATTTTACCCTCCAAACAAGACTCACATTGAGGTATAGATTCCACCTTTAAGTGACTTAAAGGTCCATCCCTTACCAACCATTGAATCCTATTTAGGTTAATATGGCCAAGGCGCAAATGCCAAAGATAAGTCTTATTAGAGTGAGAAGTTTTAAGTCTTTTTGAGTCATTATCATTTATCTCAGCATTAAGCAATTGGTCCATCTTAGGTTTGATAAAATATAGATTATTTTGCATCCATCCAGAACAGATAAAAGATTTGTTTTTACGAATCACCACTTTTTCATTAAAAGATACCACGTAGGAGTCTTTAAATAAAGAAGATACAGAAATTAAATTCCTTTTAAATTTAGGAACATAAAAACAATCTCGCAAAATTAAACTCCTATCATTATCAAAATAAAGATGGACATCTCCCACTGCTTCCGCTGAGACCAAGGATCCATCGTCCATCCGAAGCGTTAAGTCTTCACGAAGTAGACTTCTCATTTCTTTGAATCCCTGCAGAGAAACACAAACATGATTAGTTGCACCAGAATCTATGACCCAAATGTCACTGGATTCCTCAACCAAACAAGTTTCTAAATATAGAAGATCACACCTACCTCCCTTGGAAAGGAAGTCCTTGCAATGCTTCTTTATATGCCCGACCTTTCCACAAAAGAAGCACTTAAGCTTCTTTGGGTTCTTCTTCTTCTTCTTCTTGCTCTTGGTAGCAATAGGAATAGAAGACTTCCCACTTTTGGCCCGTTGCTTCTTTCCATTCCCAGAGTTAGGATTGGAACCAGAAGCAGCTACCATATTGGCCTCTCCACCAGCAGGAGACTCCCTGATCAGTAGTTCAAACTCTTGTAACTGTTTCATCAGTTCTGTCAAGGTCATATCTCGTCTATTGCTTAGATTAAAAGTAGCTCTAAACGGAATAAATTCCTTAGACAGAGTCTCAAAGACCATAGTCATCTGAGTTTCAGCATCGATGTCGGCTCCATTGGTTTGAGCCTCAGCGAGGTAACCCATGACCAACATCATGTGCTCCTTTATAGATGTCCCCGGTCTCTGTCTACAGTTTAAGAGTTTCCGAAGCGCCCCTTGCCGCTTTGTTATGGCCTGGCCTCCAAACATGTCCTCAAGATTATCCAAGATCTGCTTCGCAGTCTCATAATCCTGATGTTGAGCCTGCAGCACGTTATTGATGCTAGCCATAACATAGCAGCGGGCCTGATCATTAGCATCTTTCCAGCGTTTGTACGCTTGGAATTGCTCATTACTTGAATCTCCCGTAGGCTCGGGAGGACAAGGAGTTGTCAGAACATATTTCAGTTTCTCAAAGGAAAGGACGATGTCCAGGTTCCGTTTCCAATCATTATAGTTCTCACCGGTCAATTAGTTTTTGTCAAGTATCGATGATAAAGCGTTTTTAGACATTTTCAATCTACAATAAAGAATCATATACCAAACATAAGCAAACATATATAATAATTTAGTAAGTTAACACAATCATGTAAAATCATACAAATGTGTTTATGTGTCAAAACCTTGAAAATATCACAACCTTACAACGATAATTCCCAACTCAGAATTCAACAAGCTCCTAGGGGAGTCATGCCAAATTCAATCAGGAACACGGATCCCCTCCTGATTAATATATGCCATCCCGGACCCGTATGATCCAGCATATACTAATAATCGTTTCTTTGGCCATTAATTTTATTAACAGAGCTCCTAGGGGAGGTTAATAATAAAGTTAACGTGAGTGTATAACCATCGTTTTAATATTTTATCCATGATTTATAATCACCACCTAGGGGTGTGCAACCATAAATCATACTAAAATACCTTATCCTTTCAGAGATCCAATCTGGTACATGATAGAAATCCCTTCCTAGGGGTTGGGACCATCATGTTCTTCCTATGGACCAACGATGGAGGCCTTAGGTTCTCTCTTCGAAAACCTTCTCCCACTCAATCTTTTGAAGTCAAGGTTTTATTTTAAAATTATGCATGAACAATTTTAATATGAGCGGCACTCCCTATTCTATATGACATGTTATCAATATACATGGTAAATCATATTATAATGCAGACAAGCAAAGCAATCAAGCAAAGCTACAAGCATAATAATAATAACCGTAATATTATGGTTCCACCCTAGAGAATAGAAAAAATAAGATTACAAGAGAATAATCGAGACATTTATCGATTCTTCATCCTTGAATCCTCAAGCTGTATCCTTCTTCATGTAATATCCATCTTCAAGTCCTCAATCCCGTATGAATCGAACACTTCATATTTCCGGTCATATCCAAATTTAATGTTTCTCAGAATCGTCCCAAAAATAAAATTAAAACTGCACTGAAAAAATCGCACCTTTTTTGGACACCTGGCAGCTCTCGGTCGGCAGGCCGATCTGGGTGATCGGTCTGCCGATCATGGTGGTTCGGCCTGCCGAACATGAAGGTTCGGCCTGCCGGCAGAGCACCAAAATTTCTGCCCCACTGTCGGCCTGCCGGACCGTACGTCCGGCCTGCCGATCTGTGACCTTCGGCCTGCCGAACTGTGAGGTCCGGCATGCCGACCGAGCAGAAAACCCTCAATCCAGAAAATACAATTTTAATGCAATTCATCAATTTTATTTTTAACAATTCAAAAACATAAAATTAGAGACTCAGGAAATACCTGGAGGCGCCATCATCAATCTTTAAGTTCCGACTTCTCGTTCCGTCTTCTCCGAATAATTATTTAGCACAAAATTCTTACAAATTAAAAATTAAATGATAATTCCAAGACGGAGATGATAGTCCGCCGTCTAATTACATGAAAAACCTAGATACACATTCTAACCTCTAAGGAACCATAACCGGTATTAATTAATTAATAAATAATTAAACAACAATTTAATCAACCATAATTAATTAATAAACATTCACCATATAATCCATGACAACATATATATTATATAGAAACCTAGAGTGCCATCTCTCTATAAAATTTAATTCAAGCATTGGAGAGATTAAGATCACAAAATTTATGCATATAACATGATCACAAACTTGCAAATTTATGTAAAAACCTCGGCTCTAATACCAATTGTTGGAAACAAAGTGCGCAGCGGAATTTTTAAAAATTTTTCATCAGAGTATTTTCTAAAACACAAGTTTGACATGTTATATGTATAAATTAAACAGATCTTACTAACCTCACTATGCCGAAGAACCTCCGCGTCCTGTGTAGAGAAGTAACGTTCCAGAAGAGCCTCAACCAACTGGTCTTCTTTGCTATTCTCTATCCACAACCGGAGTGAGTGTGGGCTCACACGTACAGCTCTTCCACCGGTGACTCTCCTTCCAACCAATAGAGAGAACCCAAAGCTAGTGTTCGTGATTTGTGAACAAAAGCTCTCAGGGAGTTTTTAGATGCTCACTAGAAGAGTATCACTCTTAATCTCTCAAATTGATCTGAGTAAATCATTAGACTCACTCCCTTTTTATACCTATTGGTCCTTGGGGTCAGTCCATATCAGATTAGGTCTCAAAAATCGAAACAGAATCAAGTTCGGATCAATATCTGATAAGATACGCGTAAAAAACGCGTAATCTTAGCTGTCGCGGTCGGCATGCCGAACTGTGAGATAGGCAGGCCGAACTGGCCAGTTCGGCAGGCCGAACTGCCGAGAAAAAATCTCCGCGAATCTTTTATTTTCCACCCGAGATTCTAAAGGATAAAGTCTCAGTTTTGATTCAAATAGCCCAATAGAAAAGATATCTGATCAAAACAAACTTTATCAAGATAATCTCTAAGAAAATAAATCAATTCACAATAATTCTACAAGTTTATCTTGTTCTAATTGTCCAAAATTAAAACAACCGATAAACAGACAAGAATTATCCGAACGCCATAATTCAACAAGTTCATCTTGAACTAATTTCTTACATAATTAATTCAACCGATAAACAGACATGAATTATTTGATTCTTATAAATTTTAAACCAATCTGATAAATCCGACATAAGTCACCAATTATTGGAAAAGCACGCCGTGTCGTTACAGGATTTTGTGAGCTAGCAAAGGGGACCAAAATGGACCTATAAAGTTCAAGCTCATGATAATTATGAAACCCAATATCCCAGATATACATTTCACAATTATCAACTCCAACGCTACTCCACTAAAAGCTTGGAGCTGCACTCTCGAACTTTATAGAATTACGAAGCTCATGTAGCTAAGTCTCCATGATATATCATAGTGTATCGCATCCCCATATGATCATCCATAATCGGCTTAAGGACAAGTTCTGTCTTACCTTCCCGATTATTTTTATCTTACGTTCCATTGTCTCACCATTAGAAAACTTACCATCCAAAGATAGTATACCATTCGGTTACACCTATGTATCCAAATGGTTGAGCGCTCCAGTTTTCCAATTACAGGACAATGCATATAAGAGGATATCATTACTCCTAAAGAGGAGCTATGGATTCCATATCTATGAATAACAAGTCTACGCTACCAAGAGTCATGCCTCCAACGTACCGGCATGCATGCCACTATAGAGATGTGGGAGTCACCCATTGGTACATCAAAAGACACAAGTCGAGACAACGGGCCCATTATTCATCTCAGGATTAAGATACAATACAAATGATTGTCTAAAGTGAATCGATTTGCCAAGACAGAATTATTAATCCAAATCAATTCACTTTATGTCCCGATCCAACACATCGTCACCTATGACAACGCGCCAATGTTTCTATTCACGGAGTCCAACTCCGATGGCCAAGACAAACCACTTCCCAAAAGGGATATAGACAACATAACAATCTTTACATGAATAAAGCGCCCAACTTTATTCCCTCGATTGCGGATCATATATTTTAGACCATCACCTTAAGAGTCGTGTCTACCGCATAATCATCCCATCATATGCCCAACTCTTAAGGTTTAGACTGATAGTCTCAGACTACTGTTTGCTTATCATATATTCAACAAATATGAACGTAAAGAGGACAATATTTGGTATATATAAATGAATAAATTCTTTATTGATAAAAAATGTCTCCAAAAACGTATTACATTTTTACTCCTTAGAGCATACATGTCTAACAGTCCACAACTCGTGAGGAGTTTTAGGGACCGATTTTGAAGGCACATTGTTCAAAAGATAACATGCGGTTTGTAGTGCATATCCCCAAAAGGATAAAGGCAATGATGAATAACTCATCAAGGACCGAATCATGTCCAACAAAGTCCTATTCCTTCTCTCTGCTACGCCATTCTGCTGCGGAGTACCCGGCGCAGTCAAATGGGATAAAATCCCATTCTCTAACAAGTGTCCCAAGAACTCATCAGAAAGGTATTCCCCACCTCGATCTGATCGAAGTGCCTTTATGGGTCTACCCAATTGCTTTTCCACTTCAGCCCGAAACTCCCTGAACTTATCATAAGTTTCGCTTTTGTGGTGCATTAGGTACACATACCCATATCTAGAGTAATCGTCAATAAAAGTAACGAAGTACTCATACCCTCCTCGTGCCCGGATGTTCATCGGTCCGCAAACATCACTATGCACAAGTTCTAGAACCCCTTCGGCCCTATTGCCCTTAGACCCGTATGGTCTTTTGGTCATTTTACCCTCCAAACAAGACTCACATTGAGGTATAGATTCCACCTTTAAGTGACTTAAAGGTCCATCCCTTACCAACCTTTGAATCCTATTTAGGTTAATATGGCCAAGGCGCAAATGCCAAAGATAAGTCCTATTAGAGTGAGAAGTTTTAAGTCTTTTTGAGTCATTATCATTTATCTCAGCATTAAGCAACAAGTCCATCTTAGGTTTGATAAAATATAGATTATTTTGCATCCATCCAGAACAGATAAAAGATTTGTTTTTACGAATCACCACTTTTTCATTAAAAGATACCACGTAGGAGTCTTTAAATAAAGAAGATACAGAAATTAAATTCCTTTTAAATTTAGGAACATAAAAACAATCTCGCAAAATTAAACTCCTATAATTATCAAAATAAAGATGGACATCTCCCACTGCTTCCGCTGAGACCAAGGATCCATCGCCCATCCGAAGCGTTAAGTCTTCACGAAGTAGACTTCTCGTTTCTTTGAATCCCTGCAGAGAAACACAAACATGATTAGTTGCACCGGAATCTATGACCCAAATGTCACTTGATTCCTCAACCAAACAAGTTTCTAAATATAGAAGATCACACCTACCTCCCTTGGAAAGGAAGTCCTTGCAATGCTTCTTTATATGCCCGACCTTACCACAAAAGAAGCACTTAAGCTTCTTTGGGTTCTTCTTCTTCTTCTTCTTGCTCTTGGTAGCAATAGGAATAGAAGACTTCCCACTTTTGGCCCGTTGCTTCTTTCCATTCCCAGAGTTAGGATTGGAACCAGAAGCAGCTACCATATTGGCCTCTCCACCAGCAGGAGACTCCCTGATCAGCAGTTCAAACTCTTGTAACTGTTTCATCAGTTCTGTCAAGGTCATATCCCGTCTATTGCTTAGATTAAAAGTAGCTCTAAACGGAATAAATTCCTTAGACAGAGTCTCAAAGACCATAGTCATCTGAGTTTCAGCATCGATGTCGGCTCCATTGGTTTGAGCCTCAGCGAGGTAACCCATGACCAACATCATGTGCTCCTTTACAGATGTCCCCGGTCTCTGTCTACAGTTTAAGAGTTTCCGAAGCGCCCCTTGCCGCTTTGTTATGGCCTGGCCTCCAAACATGTCCTCAAGATTATCCAAGATCTGCTTCGCAGTCTCATAATCCTGGTGTTGAGCCTGCAGCACGTTATTCATGCTAGCCATAACATAGCAGTGGGCCTGATCATTAGCATCTTTCCAGCGGTCGTACGCTTGGAATTGCTCATTACTTCAGTCTCCCATAGGCTCGGGAGGACAAGGAGTTGTCAGAACATATTTCAGTTTCTCAAAGGAAAGGACGATGTCCAGGTTCCGTTTCCAATCATTATAGTTCTCACCGGTTAATTGGTTTTTGTCAAGTATCGATGATAAAGCGTTTTTAGACATTTTCAATCTACAATAAAGAATCATATACCAAACATAAGCAAACATATATAATAATTTAGTAAGATAACACAAACATGTAAAATCATACAAATGTGTTTATGTGTCAAAACCTTGAAAATATCACAACCTTACAACGATAATTCCCAACTCAGAATTCAACAAGCTCCTAGGGGAGTCATGCCAAATTCAATCAGGAACACGGATCCCCTCCTGATTAATATATGCCATCCAGGACCCGTATGATCCAGCATATACTAATAATCGTTTCTTTGGCCATTAATTTTATTAACAGAGCTCCTAGGGGAGGTTAATAATAAAATTAACGTGAGTGTATAACCACCGTTTTAATATTCTATCCATGATTTATAATCACCACCTAGGGGTGTGCAACCATAAATCATACTAAAATACCTTATCCTTTCAGAGATCCAATCTGGTACATGATAGAAATCCCTTCCTAGGGGTTGGGACCATCATGTTCTTCCTATGGACCAACGATGGAGGCCTTAGGTTCTCTTTTCGAAAACCTTCTCCCACTCAATCTTTTGAAGTCAAGGTTTTATTTTAAAATTATGCATGAACAATTTTAATATGAGCGGCACTCCCTATTCTATATGACATGTTATCAATATACATGGTAAATCATATTATAATGCAGACAAGCAAAGCAATCAAGCAAAGCTACAAGCATAATAATAATAATAACCGTAAAATTATGGTTCCACCCTAGAGAATAGAAAAACTAAGATTACAAGAGAATAATCGAGACATTTATCGATTCTTCATCCTTGAATCCTCAAGCTGTATCCTTCTTCATGTAATATCCATCTTCAAGTCCTCAATCCCGTATGAATCGAACACTTCATATTTCCGGTCATATCCAAATTTAATGTTTCTCAGAATCGTCCCAAAAATAAAATTAAAACTGCACTGGAAAAATTGCACCTTTTCTGGACACCTGGCAGCTCTCGGTCGGCAGGCCGATCTGGGTGATCGGTCTGCCGATCATGGTGGTTCGGCCTGCCGAACATGAAGGTTCGGCCTGCCGGCAGAGCACCAAAATTTCTACCCCACTGTCGGCCTGCCGGACCGTACGTTCGGCCTGCCGATCTGTGACCTTCGGCCTGCCGAACTGTGAGGTCCGGCATGCCGACCGAGCAGAAAACCCTCAATCCAGAAAATACAATTTTAATACAATTCATCAATTTTATTTTCAACAATTCAAAAACATAAAATTAGAGACTCAGGAAATACCTGGAGGCGCCATCATCAATCTTAAAGTTCCGACTTCTCGTTCCGTCTTCTCCGAATAATTATTTAATTACAAAATTCTTACAAATTAAAAATTAAATAATAATTCCTAGACGGAGATGATAGTCCGCCATCTAATTACATGAAAAACCTAGATACACATTCTAACCTCTAAGGAACCATAACCGGTATTAATTAATTAATAAATAATTAAACAACAATTTGATCAACCATAATTAATTAATAAACATTCACCATATAATCCATGACAACATATATATTATATAGAAACCTAGAGTGCCATCTCTCTATAAAATTTAATTCAAGCATTGGAGAGATTAAGATCACAAAATTTATGCATATAACATGATCACAAACTTGCAAATTTATGTAAAAACCTCGGCTCTGATACCAATTGTTGGAAACAAAGTGCGCAGCGGAATTTTAAAAATTTTTCATCAGAGTATTTTCCAAAACACAAGTTTGACATATTATATGTATAAATTAAACAGATCTTACTAACCTCAGTATGCCGAAGAACCTCCGCAACCTGTGTAGAGAAGTAACGTTCCAGAAGAGCCTCAACCAACTGGTCTTCTTTGCTATTCTCTATCCACGACCGGAGTGAGTGTGGGCTCACACGTACAGCTCTTCCACCGGTGACTCTCCTTCCAACCAATAGAGAGAACCCAAAGCTAGTGTTCGTGATTTGTGAACAAAAACTCTCAGGGAGTTTTTAGATGCTCACTAGAAGAGTATCACTCTTAATCTCTCAAATTGATCTGAGTAAATCATTAGACTCACTCCCTTTTTATACCTATTGGTCCTTGGGGTCAGTCCATATCAGATTAGGTCTCAAAAATAGAAATAGAATCAAGTTCGGATCAATATCTGATAAGATACGCGTGAAAAATGCGTAATCTTAGCTGTCGCGGTCGGCATGCCGAACTGTGAGATAGGCAGGCCGAACTGGCCAGTTCGGCAGGCCGAACACGTCATCCGGCATGCCGAACTGCCGAGAAAAAATCTCCGCGAATCTTTTATTTTCCACCCGAGATTCTAAAGGATAAAGTCTCAGTTTTGATTCAAATAGCCCAATAGAAAAGATATCTGATCAAAACAAACTTTATCAAGATAATCTCTAAGAAAATAAATCAATTCACAATAATTCTACAAGTTTATCTTGTTCTAATTGTCCAAAATTAAAACAACCGATAAACAGACAAGAATTATCCGAACGCCATAATTCAACAAGTTCATCTTGAACTAATTTCTTACATAATTAATTCAACCGATAAACAAACATGAATTATTTGATTCTTATAAATTTTAAACCAATCTGATAAATCCGACATAAGTCACCAATTATTGGAAAAGCACGCCGTGTCGTTACAGGATTTTGTGAGCTAGCAAAGGGGACCAAAATGGACCTATAAAGTTCAAGCTTATGATAATTATGAAACCCAATATCCCAGATATACATTTCACAATTATCAACTCCAACGCTACTCCACTAAAAGCTTGGAGCTGCACTCTCGAATTTTATAGAATTACGAAGCTCGTGTAGCTAAGTCTCCATGACATATCATAGTGTATCGCATCCCCATATGATCATCCATAATCGGCTTAAGGACAAATTCTGTCTTACCTTCCCGATTATTTTTATCTTACGTTCCATTGTCTCACCATTAGAAAACTTACCATCCAGAGATAGTATACCATTCGATTACACCTATGTATCCAAATGGTTGAGCGCTCCAGTTTTCCAATTACAGGACAACGCATATAAGAGGATATCATTACTCCTAAAGAGGAGCTATGGATTCCATATCTATGAATAACAAGTCTACGCTACCAAGAGTCATGCCTCCAACGTACCGGCATGCATGCCACTATAGAGATGTGGGAGTCACCCACTGGTACATCAAAAGACACAAATCGAGACAACGGGCTCATTATTCATCTCAGGATTAAGATACAATACAAATGATTGTCTAAAGTGAATCGATTTGCCAAGACAGAATTATTAATCCAAATCAATTCACTTTATGTCCCGATCAAACACATCGTCACCTATGACAACGCTCCAATGTTTCTATTCACGGAGTCCAACTTCGATGGCCAAGACAAACCATCTCCCAAAAGGGATATAGACAACATAACAATCTTCACATGAATAAAGCGCCCAACTTTATTCCCTCGATTGCGGATCATATATTTTAGACCATCACCTTAAGAGTCGTGTCTACCGCATAATCATCCCATCATATGCCCAACTCTTAAGGTTTAGACTGACAGTCTCAGACTACTGTTTGCTTATCATACATTCAACAAATATGAACGTAAAGAGGACAATATTTGGTATATATAAATGAATAAATTCTTTATTGATAAAAAATGTCTCCAAAAACGTATTACATTTTTACTCCTTAGAGCATACATGTCTAACAGAACCCACCTAACTCCACCCCAAAACCTAGCTCGTGAGGTGAGGATTGTGAACCCATATATATAACACACAAGACCACCCACTCTAACCAATGTGGGACACATCATTCCCAACCCCTTTCGACTGCAAGTCCTCGTGCCAACTCCGTCGTTAACCCACACGAGCGGCAGGGAACGTTTGTACATGTGCCCACCGACTAGCAGAGGTTAAGCTCTGATACCATATAATATGAACCCTCCTAACTCTACCCCAAAAGCTAGCTCTTGAGGGGAGGATTGTGAACCCATATCTATAACACCCAAGACCACCCACTCTAACCGATGTGGGACACATCATTCTCGACACCTTTAGACTATACGTCCTCATGTCAACTCCGTCGTTAACCCACACGAGTGGCAGGGAACCTTTGTACATGCACCCACGGACTAGCAGAGGTTCGGCTCTGATACCATATGATATGAACCCACCTAGCACATGAGGGGAGGATTGTGAACACATATATATAACACCCAAGACAACCCTCTCTAAGCGATGTGGGACACATCATTCCTGACACCTTTAGACTGCACATTCTCGTTCCAATTTCTTCATTAACCCACATGAGCGGATGGGAACCTTTGTACATGCGCCAACAGACTGGCAGAGGTTTGGCTCTGATACCAAATGATATGAACCCACCTAACACTATCCCAAAAGCTAGCTCGTGAGGGGAGGATTGTGAACCCATATATATAACACCCAAGACCACCCTCTTTAACCGATGTGGGACACATCATTCCCGACCCCTTTAGACTGCACGTTCTCGTGCCAACTCCGTCGTTAACCCATACAAGCGGCAGGGAACCTCTGTACATGCGCCCACCGGCTAGCAGAGGTTTGGCTCTGATATCATATGATATGAACCCAATGAACTCCACCCCAAGAGCTAGCTCGTGAGGGGAGGATTGTGAACTTATATATATAACACCCAAGACCACCAACTTTAACCGTTGTGGGACACCATATGATATGAACCCACCTAACTCCACCCCAAAAGCCAGCTCTTGAGGGGAGGATTGTGAACCCATATATATAACACCCAAGATCACCATTTCCAACCTATGTGGGACACATCATTCCCGACCCCTTTAGAATGCATGTCCTCGTGCCAACTTTGTCGTTAACCCACATGAGCGGCAGGGAACCTTTGTACTTGTGCCAACCGACTAGCAGAGGTTTGGCTCTGATACCATATGATATGAACCCACCTAACACTACCCCAAAAGCTAGCTCGTGAGGGGAGGATTGTGAACCCATATATATAACACCCAAGACCACCCTCTCTATCTGATGTGGGACACATCATTCCCGACCCCTTTAGACTACACATCCTCGTGCCAACTCCGTCGTTAACGCACACGAGTGGCAGGGATCCTCTGTACAAGCGGCCACCCACTAGCAGAGGTTCGGCTCTTATACCATATGATATGAACCCACCTAACTCCACCCTAAAAGCTAGCTCGTGAGGGTAGGATTGTGAACTTATATATATAACACCAAAGACCACCATCTTTAACCGATATGAGACACCATATGATATGAACCCACCTATATCCACCCCAAAAGCTAGCTCGTGAGGGGAGAATTGTGAACCCATATATATAACACTCAAGACCACCCTCTCTAATCGATGAGGGACACATCATTCTCGACCCCTTTGCACTGCTCGTCCTCGTGCCATCTCCGTCGTTAACCCACACGAGCGGCAGGGAACCTTTGTACATGCACCCACCGACTAGCAGGGGTTCGGCTCTGATACCATATGATATGAACCCACCTAGCTCCACCCCAAAAGCTAGCTCATGAGGGGAGGATTGTGAACCCATATATATAACACCCAAGACCACCCTCTCCAACCGATGTGGGACACATCATTCCCGACCCCTTTAGACTGCACTTCCTCTTGCCAACTACGTCGTTAACCGACATGAGCGGCAGGGAACCTTTGTACATGCACCCATCGACTAGCGGAGGTTCGGCACTGATACCATTATGATATGTACCCACCTAACTCCACCTGAAAAGCTTGCTCGTAAAGGGAGGATTGTGAACCCATATATATAACACCCAAGACCACCCTCTCTATCTGATGTGGGACACATCATTCCCGACCCCTTTAGACTGCACGTCCTCGTGCCAACTCCGTCGTTAACGCACACGAGTGGCAGGGATCCTCTGTACAAGCGGCCACCCACTAGCAGAGGTTAGAGAGGGAATACCATATGATATGAACCCACCTATATCCACCCCAAAAGCTAGCTCGTGAGGGGAGAATTGTGAACCCATATATATAACACTCAAGACCACCCTCTCTAACCGATGAGGGACACATCATTCTCGACCCCTTTACACTGCTCGTCCTCGTGCCATCTCCGTCGTTAACCCACACGAGCGGCAGGGAACCTTTGTACATGCACCCACCGACTAGCAGGGGTTCGGCTCTGATACCATATGATATGAACCCACCTAGCTCCACCCCAAAAGCTAGCTCATGAGGGGAGGATTGTGAACCCATATATATAACACCCAAGACCACCCTCTCTAACCGATGTGGGACACATCATTCCCGACCCCTTTAGACTGCACGTCCTCTTGCCAACTACGTCGCTAACCCACATGAGCGGCAGGGAACCTTTGTACATGCACCCATCGACTAGCGGAGGTTCGGCACTGATACCATTATGATATGTACCCACCTAACTCCACCTGAAAAGCTTACTCGTAAGGGGAGGATTGTAAACCCATATATATAACATCCAAGACCACCCTCTCTAACTGATGTGGGACACATCATTCCTGACCCCTTTAAACTGCACGTCCTCGTGCCAACTCCGTCGTTAACGCACACGAGTGGCAGGGATCCTCTGTACAAGCGGCCACCCACTAGCAGAGGTTCGGCTCTAATACCATATGATATGAACCCACCTAACTCCACCCCAAAAGCTAGCTCGTGAGGGTAGGATTGTGAACTTATATATATAACACCAAAGACCACCATCTTTAACCGATATGAGACACCATATGATATGAACCCACTGTTGGAAACAAAGTGCGCAGCGGAATTTTAAAAATTTTTCATCAGAGTATTTTCCAAAACACAAGTTTGACATGTTATATGTATAAATTAAACAGATCTTACTAACCTCAGTATGCCGAAGAACCTCCGCGACCTGTGTAGAGAAGTAACGTTCCAGAAGAGCCTCAACCAACTGGTCTTCTTTGCTATTCTCTATCCACAACCGGAGTGAGTGTGGGCTCACACGTACAGCTCTTCCACCGGTGACTCTCCTTCCAACCAATAGAGAGAACCCAAAGCTAGTGTGTGTGATTTGTGAACAAAAGCTCTCAGGGAGTTTTTAGATGCTCACTAGAAGAGTATCACTCTTAATCTCTCAAATTGATCTGAGTAAATCATTAGACTCACTCCCTTTTTATACCTATTGGTCCTTGGGGTCAGTCCATATCAGATTAGGTCTCAAAAATCGAAATAGAATCAAGTTCGGATCAATATCTGATAAGATACGCGTGAAAAACGCGTAATCTTAGCTGTCGCGGTCGGCATGCCGAACTGTGAGATAGGCAGGCCGAACTGGCCAGTTCGGCAGGCCGAACACGTCATCCGGCATGCCGAACTGTCGAGAAAAAATCTCCGCGAATCTTTTATTTTCCACCCGAGATTCTAAAGGATAAAGTCTCAGTTTTGATTCAAATAGCCCAATAGAAAAGATATCTGATCAAAACAAACTTTATCAAGATAATCTCTAAGAAAATAAATCAATTCACAATAATTCTACAAGTTTATCTTGTTCTAATTGTCCAAAATTAAAACAACCGATAAACAGACAAGAATTATCCGAACGCCATAATTCAACAAGTTCATCTTGAACTAATTTCTTACATAATTAATTCAACCGATAAACAGACATGAATTATTTGATTCTTATAAATTTTAAACCAATCTGATAAATCCGACATAAGTCACCAATTATTGGAAAAGCACGCCGTGTCGTTACAGGATTTTGTGAGCTAGCAAAGGGGACCAAAATGGACCTATAAAGTTCAAGCTCATGATAATTATGAAACCCAATATCCCAGATATACATTTCACAATTATCAACTCCAACGCTACTCCACTAAAAGCTTGGAGCTGCACTCTCGAACTTTATAGAATTACGAAGCTCGTGTAGCTAAGTCTCCATGACATATCATAGTGTATCGCATCCCCATATGATCATCCATAATCGGCTTAAGGACAAGTTCTGTCTTACCTTCCCGATTATTTTTATCTTACGTTCCATTGTCTCACCATTAGAAAACTTACCATCTAAAGATAGTATACCATTCGGTTACACCTATGTATCCAAATGGTTGAGCGCTCCAGTTTTCCAATTACAGGACAACGCATATAAGAGGATATCATTACTCCTAAAGAGGAGCTATGGATTCCATATCTATGAATAACAAGTCTACGCTACCAAGAGTCATGCCTCCAACGTACCGGCATGCATGCCACTATAAAGATGTGGGAGTCACCCATTGGTACATCAAAAGACACAAATCGAGACAACGGGCCCATTATTCATCTCAGGATTAAGATACAATACAAATGATTGTCTAAAGTGAATCGATTTGACAAGACAGAATTATTAATCCAAATCAATTCACTTTATGTCCCGATCCAACACATCGTCACCTATGACAATGCGCCAATGTTTCTATTCACGGAGTCCAACTCCGATGGCCAAGACAAACCATCTCCCAAAAGGGATATAGACAACATAACAATCTTTACATGAATAAAGCGCCCAACTTTATTCCCTCGATTGCGGATCATATATTTTAGACCATCACCTTAAGAGTCGTGTTTACCGCATAATCATCCCATCATATGCCCAACTCTTAAGGTTTAGATTGACAGTCTCAGACTACTGTTTGCTTATCATACATTCAACAAATATGAACGTAAAGAGGACAATATTTGGTATATATAAATGAATAAATTCTTTATTGATAAAAAATGTCTCCAAAAACGTATTACATTTTTACTCCTTAGAGCATACATGTCTAACACCCACCTATATCCACCCCGAAAGCTAGCTCGTGAGGGGAGAATTGTGAACCCATATATATAACACTCAAGACCACCCTCTCTAACCGATGAGGGACACATCATTCTTGACCCCTTTACACTGCTTGTCCTCGTGCCATCTACGTCGTTAACCCACACGAGCGGCAGGGAACCTTTGTACATGCACCCACCGACTAGCAGGGGTTCTGCTCTGATACCATATGATATGAACCCACCTAGCTCCACCCCAAAAGCTAGCTCATGAGGGGAGGATTGTGAACCCATATATATAACACCCAAGACCACCCTCTCTAACCGATGTGGGACACATCATTCCCGACCCCTTTAGACTGCACGTCCTCTTGCCAACTACGTCGCTAACCCACAAGAGCGGCTAGGAACTTTGTACATGCACCCACCGACGAGCAAAGGTTCGGCTCTGATACCATTATGATATGAACCCACCTAACTCCACCCCAAAAGCTAGCTCGTGAGGGGAGGATTGTGAACACATATATGTAACACCCAAGACCACCCTCTCTAACCGATGTGGGACACATCATTCCCAACCCCTTTATATTGCACGTCCTCGTGCCAACTCCGTCGTTAACCCACACGAGCGGCATCAAACCTTTGTATATGCTCCCACCGACTAGCAAAGTTTTGGCACTTATACCATATGATGTCAACCCACCTAACTCCACCGCAAAAGGTAGCCAGTGTGGGGAGGATTGTGAACCCATATATATAACACCCAAGACCACCCTCTCTAACCTATGTGGGACACATCATTCCTGACCCCTTTAGACTGCACGTCCTCGTACCAACTCCGTCGTTAACCCACACGAGAGGCAGGGAACCTTTGTACATGAACCCACTGACTAGCAGAGGTTCGGCTCTGATACCATATGATATGAACCCACCTAGCTCCACCTAAAAAGCTGGCTCATGAGGGGAGGATTGTGAACACATATATATAACACCCAAGACAGCCCTCTCTAACCGATGTGGGGCACATCATTCCTGACACCTTTAGACTGCACATTCTCATGCAAATTTCGTCGTTAACCCACATGAGCGGATGAGAACCTTTGTACATGCGCCAACCGACTAGCAGAGGTTTGGCTCTGATACCATATGATATGAACCCACCTAACACTACCCCAAAAGCTAGATCGTGAGGGGAGGATTGTGAACCCAAATATATAACACCCAAGACCACCCTCTTTAACCGATGTGGGACACATCATTCCTGAATCCTTTAGACTGCACGTTCTTGTGCCAACTCTGTCGTTAACCCAGACGAGTGGCAGGGAACCTTTGTACATGCACCCACCGACTAGTAGAGGTTCAGTTCTGATACCATATGATATGAACCCACCTAGCTCCACCCAAAAAGCTAGCTCGTGAGGGGAGGATTGTGAACCCATATATATAACACCCAAGACCACCCTCTCTAACCGATGTGAGACACCATATGATATGAACCCACCTAACTCCTCCCCAAAATCTTGCTCGTGAGGGAAGGATTATGAACCAATATATATAACACCCAAGGCCACCCTCTCTAGCCGATGTGGGACACATCATTCCTGACCTCTTTAGACTGGACGACCTCGTGCCATCTCCGTCGTTAACCCACAAGCGCGGCAGGGAACCTTTGTATATGCACCCACCGACTAGTAGAGGTTCAGCTCTGATACCATATGATATGAACCCACCTAGCTCCACCCAAAAAGCTAGCTCGTGAGGGGAGGATTGTGAACCCATATATATAACACCCAAGACCACCCTCTCTAACCGATGTAAGACACCATATGATATGAACCCACCTAACTCCACCCCAAAATCTTGCTCGTGAGGGAAGGATTATGAACCAATATATATAACACCCAAGGCCACACTCTCTAGCCGATGTGGGACACATCATTCCTGACCTCTTTAGACTGGACGACCTCGTGCCATCTCCGTCGTTAACACACAAGAGCGGCAGGGAACCTTTGTACATTCACCCATCGACTAGCAAAGTTTTGGCTCTGATACCATATGATATGAACTCACCAAACTCCACCTCAAAAGGTAGGCTCATGCGGGGAGGATTGTGAACCCATATATATAACTCCCAAGACCAGCCTCTCTAACCGATGTGGGACACATCATTCCCGACCCCTTTAGACTGTACGGCCTCGTGCCAACACCGTCGTTAGCCCACACGAGAGACAGGGAGCCTTTGTACATGCACCCACAGACTAGCAGAGGTTCGGTGCTAATATTATTATGATATGAACCCACCTAACTCCACCCTAAAAGCTAGCTCGTGAGGGGAGGATTGTGAACCCATATATATAACACCCATGACCACCGTCTCTAACCGATGTGGGACACATCATTCCTGATCGTTTTTGACTGTACGTCATCGTGCCAACTCCGTCGTTATCCCACAGGAGCGTTAGGGAACCTTTGTACATGCGCCCACCGACTAGCAGAGGTTCGACTCTGATACCATATGATATGAACCGACCTAAGACCACCCTCTCTAACCGATGTGGGACACATCATTCCCGACCCCTTTAGACTGCATGACCTTGTGCCAACTCCCTCGTTAACCCACACGTGCGGCAGGGAACCTTTCTACATGCACCCAACGACTAGCAGAGGTTTGGCTCTGATACCATTATGATATGAACCCACCTAACTCCACCCCAAAAGCTAGCTCGTGAGGGGAGGATTGTGAACCCATATATGTAACACCCAAGACCACCCTCTCTAACAAATGTGGGAGACATCATTCCCGACCCCTTTAGATTGCATGTCCTCGTGCCAACTCTGTTGTTAACCCACACGAGCGACAGGGAACCTTTGAACATGCCCCCAACGACTAGCAGACGTTCGGCTTTGATACCATATGATATGAACCCACCTAACAGCACCCCAAAAGCTACCTTGTGAGGGGAGGATTGTGAACCCATATATATAACACCCAAGACTACCATCTCTAACCAATGTGGGACACATCATTCCCCGCCCCTTTAGACTGCACGTCCTCGTGCCAACTCCGTCATTAAGCCACATGGGCGACAGGGAACCTTTGTGCATGCACCCATCGACTAGCAGAGGTTCGGCTCTGACACCATATGATATGAACCAACCTAGCTCCACCCCAAAAGCTAGCTCATGAGGGGAGGATTGTGAACCCATATATATAACTCCCAAGACCACCCTCTCTAACCGATGTAGGACACATCATTCCCGACCCCTTTAGACTGCACATCCTCGTGCCAAATCTGTCGTTAACCCACACGAGTGGCAGGGAACCTTTGTACATGCGCCCACCGAATAGCAGAGGTTTGGCTCTGATACCATATGATATGAACCCACCTAACTCCACCCCAAAAGCAAACTCCCAAGACCACCCTCTCTAACCAATGTGGGACACATCATTCCCCACCCCTTCAGACTGCATGTCCTTGTGCCAAATCCGTCGTTAACCCACATGAGCGGTAGGGAACCTTTGTACATGCACCCACCGACTAGCAGAGGTTCGACTCTGATACCATATGATATGAACCCACCTAACAATGCCCCAAAAGCTACCTCGTGAGGGGAGGATTGTGAACCTATATATATAACACCCAAGACCACCCTCTCTAACCGATGTGGGACACATCATTCCCGACCCCTTTAGACTGCACGTCCTCGTGCCAACTCCGTCGTTAGCCCACACGAGAGACAGGGAACCTTTGTACATGTACCCACCGACTAGTAGAGGTTTGGCTCTAATGTTATTATGCTATGAACCCACCTAACTCCACCCTAAATGCTAGCTCGTGAGGGGAGGACTGTGAACCCATATATATAACACCCAAGACCACCGTCTCTAACGCCTTTAGATTGTACATCCTCGCTCCAACTCCATCGTTAACCCACACGAGCGGCAGGGAACCTTTGTTACCAAATGAAATGAATCGACCTAACTCTACCATTATTATATGAACCCACCTAACTCTACCCCAAAAGCAAACTCGTGAGGGGAGGATTGTGAACCCATATTTATAACAACCAAGACCACCATCTCTAACCGATGTGGGACACATCATTCCAGACCCCTTTAGACTGTATGTCCTCATGCCAACTCAGTCGTTAACCCACACGAACGACAAGGAAACTTTGTACATGCGCCCAGCGTGATACGAACCACGCCAAGAACTGACACGACCCTAACCGAAATTGGTTTCCAAGATCAATTTCTAACCGGTTTTGAATGGAACCGTGACCCGATGCCCAACAAGAAGCACGAACCTTGGTATGTGAGGACGCCACAATCAGCTATGGAGACACCGATTGATAAGTCTTGGTATGTGAGGACGCCACAATCAGCTATGGATGGACTGATTGATAAGTCTATGAACGCCACAGAAATTTCCGATAAGTTCGAATAGTTCGTTTAGGAACTAAAGAAAATTAAACCTCAAAATTATGTGTTATTACTTGTTTTCCATCGAATGAAATTCGTTACAATATATAGGGGTTCCTATGCGAATTTTCAGCTCCTAATTCCCCATGGAATTTCGGGCAAATCAATTACCAAATCACCTAATCTAAAGCAAATAAGGTAAGTGTCCTTAATGGCTTAAAAACTTTACAATAATAGAAATAAACAAACAAAAATAAAGGAAACTAGACATTAAAAAGGTCATAAGCTGATTCTTCTCACCATGCGTCGCCTCAAAACGGGAAAGTAACTGAAATGGAAATTACTCAATCCCTTCTAGAGCTTGAATCACGCATTTGTTGGTTTGATTTTCGCATGCAATTCCCTCAATGGGCCTCCATGCAATGGCTTGAGCCCAAGTTGCTTGAATCAGCCCAATAAGCGTTTCTTTAAACTTCTTCGCACGAGCTCTCGTAACTGGACCAATGGGAACTTGAATTGGATCAAAATATGTCTCCCACGTGCTCTTGCTTGTGCAAACGATGTCCTCATCACAGCGACTAGCAGAGGTCCGGCTCTGATACCATATGATATGAACAGACCTAACTCCACCCCAAAAGCTAGCTCTTGAGGGGAGGATTGTGAACCCATATATATAACACCCAAGATGACCCTCTCCAACCAATGTGGGACACATCATTCCCGACCCCATTAGACTACATGTCCTTGTGCCAACTCCTTCGTTAACCCACATGAACGACGGGGAACCTTTGTACATGCTCCCACCGACTAGCAGAGGTTTGGCTCTGATACCATATGATATGAACCCACCTAACTCCACCCCAAAAGCTAGCTCGTGAGAGGAGGATTGTGAACCCATATATATAACACCCAAGACCACCCTCTCTAACCGATGTAGGACACATCATTCCCGACCCCTTTAGACTGCGTGTCCTCGTGCCAACTCCGTCGTTAACCCACAAAAGCGGCGGGTACCCTTTGTACACGCGCCCAGCGACTAGCAGAGGTTCGGCTCTGATACCAAATCATATGAACCGACCAAACTCCACCCCAAAAGCCAGCTCGTGAGGGGAGGATTGTGAACTCATATATATAACACCCAAGACCACCCTCTCTAACAGATGTGGGACACATCACTCCCGACCCCTTTAGACTGTAGGTCCTCATGCCAACTCCGTCGTTAACCCGTACGAGCGGCTGGGAACATTTGTACATGCACCCATCGATTAGCGGAGGTTCGGCTCTGATACCATTATGATATGAACCCACATAACTCCACCCCAAAAGCTAGCTCGTGAGTGGAGGATTGTGATCCCATATATAGAACACCCAGGACCACCTTCTCTAACCGATGTGGGACACATCATTTCTGACCCCTTTAGACTACACGTCCTCGTGCCAACTCCGTCGTTAACCCACACGAGCGGCAGGGAACATTTGGACATGCACCCACCGACTCACAAAGGTTCGGCTCTGATACCATTATGATATGAACCCATCTAACTCCACCCCAAAAGGTAGCTCGTGAGGGGAGGATTGTGAACCCATATATATGACACCCAAGACCACCCTCTCTAACCGATGTGCGACACATCATTCCTGACCCCTTTAGACAGCACGTCCTCGTGCCAACTCTGTCGTTAACCGACACGAGTAGCAGGGAACGTTTGTACATGCACGCACGGACTTGCAGAGGTTCGGCTCTGATACCATTATGATATGAACACACATAACTCCACCCTAAAAGCTAGCTCGTGTGGGGAGGATTGTGAACCCATATTTATAACACCCAAGACCACCCTCTCTAAACGATGTGGGACACAACATTCCCGACCCCTTTAAACTGCACGTCCTCCTGCCAACTCCGTCGTTAACCCACTCGAGCTATAGGGAACCTTTGTACATGCACCCAACGACTAGCAGAGGTTCGGCTCTGATACCATATCATATGAACCCACCTAACTCCACACCAAAAGCTAGACGTGAGTGGCGGATTGTGAACCCATATATATAACACCCAAGACCATCGTCTCTAAACGATGCGGGACACATCATTCCTGACCCCTTTCGACTGTACATCCTCGTGCCAACTCCGTCGTTAGCCCACACCAGCGGCAGGGAACCTTTGTACATGTACCTACCGACTAGCAAAGGTTTGGCTTCGATACAATTATGATACGAACCCACCAAACTCCACCCCAAAAGGTAGCTCGTGTGGGGGGATTATGAACCCATATATTTCACACCCAAGACCACCCTCTCTAACCGAAGTGGGACACATCATTCTTGACCCCATGTAACTGCACGTCCTCGTGCCAACTCCATCGTTAACCCACACGAGCGGTAGCGAACCTTTGTAAATGCGCCCACCGACTAGCAGAGGTTCAGCTCTGATAACATTATGATATGAACCCACCTAACTCCACCCCAGAAGCTTGCTCGTCAGTGGGACACATCATTCCTGACCCCTTTAGACTGCAGGTCCTTGTGTCAACTCTGTCGTTAACCCTTACGAGCAGAAGGGAACATTTGTACTTGCACCCACCGATTAGCAGAGGTTCAGCTCTGATACCATTACGATATGAACCCACATAACTCCACCCCAAAAGCTAGCTCGTGAACGGAGGATTGTGATCCCATATATATAACACCCAAGACCACACTCTCTAACCGATGTGGGACACATCATTTCTGACCCCTTTAGACTACACGTCCTCGAGCCAACTCCGTCGTTAACCCACACAAGCGGCAAGAAACCTTTGTACATGCACCCACCGACTAGCGGAGGTTCGACTTTGATACCAAATGATATGAACCCACCTAAGTCCACCCCAAAAGCTAGCTCATGAGGGGAGGATTGTGAACCCATATATATAACACCCAAGACCACCATCTCTAACCGATGAGGGACACATCATTCCCGACCCCTTTAGACTGCACATCCTTGGGCCAACTCCTCGTTAACCCACACGAGCGGCAGGGAACCTTTGTACATGCACCAACTGACTAGTAGAGGTTCGACTTCGATACCATTTTGATATGAACCCACCTAACTCCTCCCCAAAAGCTAGCTCGTGAGGGGAGGATTGTCAACCCATATATATAAGACCCAGTCCATACTCTCTAACCGATGTGGGACACATCACTCTCGACCCCTTTAGACTGCATGTCCTCGTGCCAACTCTGTCGTTAACCCACACAAGCGACAACGAACCTTTGTACTTGCGCCCACCGACTAGCAGAGCTTCGGCTCTGATACCATAAGATATGAACCCACCTAACTCCACCCCAAAAGCTAGCTCGTTAGGGGAGGATTGTGAACGAATATATATAGGACCAAGTCCACCCTCTCTAACCGATCTGGGACACTTCACTCCCGACCCCTTTAGACCGCATGTCTTCATGCCAACTCCATTGTTAACCCACACGAGCGGCAGGGAACCTTTGTACATGCACCCACCGACTAGTAGAGGTTTGGCTCAGATACCATATGATATGAACCCACCTAACTCTACCCCAAAAGCTAACTCGTGAGGGGAGGATTGTGAACCCATATATATAACACCCAAGACCACCCTCTCTAACCGATGTGGGACACATTATTCCCGACCCCATTAGACTGAACGTCCTCTTACAAACTCCGTCGTTAACCCACATGAGCTATGGGGAACCTTTGTAGATGTACCCACCGACTAGCAGAGGTTCGGCTCCGATACCATTATGATATGAACCCACCTAACTCCACCCCAAAACCTAGCTCGTGAGGGAAGGATTGTGAACCCATATATATAAGACCCAGTCCACCCTCTCTAACCAATGTGGGACATATCACTGCCGACCCCTTTAGACTGCATGTCCTTGTGCCAACTTCGTCGTTAACCCACACGAGCGGCAGGGAACCTTTGTACATGCGCCCACCGTCTAGCAGAGGTTCCGTTCTGATACAATATGATATGAACCACCCTATCTCCACCCCAAAAGCTAGCTCATGAGGGGAGGATTGTGAACCCATATATATAACACCAAAGACCACCCTCTCTAACCGATGTGGGACACATCATTCCCGATGCCTTTAAACTACACGTCCTCGTGCCAACTCCGTCATTAACCCACACGAGTGACAGGGTCGGCTCAGATACCGTTATGATATGAACGCACCTAACTCATCCCCAAAAGCTAGCTCGTGAGGGGAGGATTGTGAACCCATATATATAACAACCAAGACCACGATCTCTAACCGACGTGGGACACATCATTCCCGACCCCTTTAGATTGTACGTCCTCGTGCCAACTCCATCGTTAACCCACATGAGAGACAGGGAAACTTTGTACATGCGCCCAGCGACTAGCAGAGGTTTGGCTCTGATACCATATGATATGAACCAACCTAACTCCTCCCCAAAAGCTAGCTCGTGAGGGGAGGATTGTGAACCTATATATATAAGACCTTGTCCACCCTCTCTAACCGATGTGGAACACATCACTCCCGACCCCTTTAGACTGCACAACCTCGTGCTAACTCCGTCGTTAACCCACATGAGCTGCAGGGAACCTTTGTACATGCTCACACCGACTAGCAGAGGTTCGGCACTGATACCATACAATATGAACCAACCTAACTCCACCCCAAAAGCTAGCTCGTGAGGGGAGGATTGTGAACCTATATATATAACACCCAAGGCCACCCTCTCTAACCGATTTGGGACACATCATTCCCGACCCCATTAGACTGCCCGTCCTCGTCCCAACTCCATCTTTAACCCACACGAGCGGCAGGGAACCTTTGTACATTTGCCCTCCGACTAGCAGAGGCCCGGCTCTGATACTCACTCCACCCCAAAAGCTAACTTCTACGGGGAGGATTGTGAACCCATATATATAACTCCCAAGACCACCCTCTTTATCCGATGCATGACACATCATTCCAGACCCTTTTAGACTGCACGTCCTCGTGCCAACTTTGACGTTAACCAACGCGAGCGGCAGGGAACCTTTGGACATGCGCCCACCAAGTAGCAGAGGTTCGGCTCTGATACCATATGACATGAACCCTCCTAACTCCACCCCAAAAGCTAGCTCGTGTAGGGGGGATTGTGAAGCCATATATATAACACCAAAGACCACCCTCTCTAACCGAAGTGGGACACATCATTCCCGACCCCATTAGACTGCACATCCTCGTGCCAACTCCGTCTTTAACCCACACGAGCGGCAGGGAACCTTTGTACATGCGCCCTCCGTCTTCAACTCCATCTTCGGCACTGATACTCACTCCACCCAAAAGCTAACTCAGGCGGGGAGGATTGTGAACCCAAATATATAACACCCAATACCACCCTCTCTAACTGATGTGGGACACAATATTCCTGACCCCTTTAGACTGCACGTCCTCGTGCCAACTCTATCGTTAACACATAGGAGCGGCAGGGAACCATTGTACATGCACCCACCAACCAGCCGAGGTTTCGCTCTGATACCATTATGATATTAACCCACCTAACTCCACCCCAAAAGCTAGCTCGTGAGGGGAGGATTGTGAACCCATATATATAACACCCAAGACCACCCTCTCAAACCGATGTAGGACACATCATTCCCGACCCTTTAAACTACACGTCCTCGTGCCAACTCCGTCATTAACCCACACGAGCGACAGGGAACCTTTGTACATGTGCCCACCGACTAGCAGAGGGTCGGCTCAGATACCATTATGATATGAACCCACCTAAGTCATCCCCAAAAGCTAGCTCGTGAGGGGAGGATTGTGAACCCATATATATAACAACCAAGACCACGATCTCTAACCGACGTGGGACACATCTTTCCCAACCACTTTCGGCTGTACGTCCTCGTGCCAACTCCGTCGTTAACCCACACGAGAGACAGGGAAACATTGTTCACGCGCCCAGCGACTAGCAGAGGTTCGGCTCTGAAACCATTATGGTATGAACCCACCTAACTCCACCTCAAAAGCTAGCTCATGAGGGGAGGATTGTGAACCCATATATATAACACCCAAGACCACCATCTCTAACCGATGTCGGACAAATCTTTCCCAACCCCTTTAGGACTTTCCTTTCTTTTGGGTTTTTATTATAGGCTTAGTAATTATGTTTGAATTTGTCAACTTTTCTTTTTGGGCAACACTTTGTAATTTTGGCCTATAAATAGGCGTTTGCAAGGTTAATGAATCACGAATGAATGTTTATTTTTTGAGAGAGATAATTCTTTCTTTGGTTCTTTGACAAACTACACAAACTCTTCAAATCAATCCGGGCGTTCAACCCTGACTTATCAATCAAGATTTCCATCCTTGATTGTGGCGTCTACGATATACAAAGGTTCTTGCTTCGATATGAGCAACGGGTCGCGGTGACTTCCATCCAAATCTGAGTAGAAACGGTCTTAGTGCCTTCTTATTGATAACGGGTTTCGTCAGTATATTGGCGAGGTTCTTATCATTTGGTATTAGTAGCCTCGGTTCTAGCCTTAGGTTTGTCTATCCTTATTTGTTTTTGAA
Organism: Artocarpus heterophyllus; assembly: GCA_025403435.1. Lineage (NCBI taxonomy): Eukaryota > Viridiplantae > Streptophyta > Magnoliopsida > Rosales > Moraceae > Artocarpus > Artocarpus heterophyllus. The sequence continues at coordinate 175,000 of JAJQZP010000041.1, forward strand.
TTCTAATTTATTACTTAGGTTCTATTCCGTTCAAAAAAAAAAGTTGGTTAGTTTGGTTTCGGGTAAGTAGTATCTTGGGTTTCAAGTTTAGGTGGTAGTTTCCTGTTTTGTGTTTCTTGGTCTATTATTCTTGTTCTTGTCGAATTTCACAAAAAAAAAAAGAAAAAGCAAAAAAAGAAGAAAAGAAAAGAAAAGAATAAAAAAGAAAAGAAAAGAAAAGAAAAATGAAGAGGATCCGAAAAAAAAAATTTGTTTTCTTTCCATTATTTGAGTGTCCAGGTGTCCAAATTTGACCTCACCTCATAGTGCAAAAAAATTTGCTTCATTCTGAACTGCGTATCAAATTGTGCTGCTGAATTTGTTGCCGGATAGATTTTATCATTGTTTGTGTAATTCCAAAAGAACTGAAAGAGAGAATAAGTGAGTTAAAAAAAAAGGCAAGTGTGGTGAGAACATTCGAGGGTAAAAGCCAATTATTCAAGTGAAACACGAGTGAACTGAGTGACCAAGTGACAGAGTGAAACACGTGAGGGAGAGAAGTAAGGTCCTTTATTATCTAACGTTGTTTTGCAGGTTTTTTTTTTAAAAAAAATGAATCCGAATCAAGAAAGAGAAGCCGAAGATGATCTTCCACAACAAAACATTCCCAATCTTCAGTTGCAAGCATTAATGAGGCAAATGGAACGGCTGTTGACGCAAGCGCTAGAGCCCATTCATGAGAGATTAGATGAGGTTGATGCTAGAACACGTAATAGACAGCCACAAAACATACAAAATAGGCAGAGGGGTGGACGTGATCTTTTAGAGGAAGATGAATTAGAAGAGTTGGAGGAACCACCGATAAATAGGGGCATATTTAGGCGTGGAAATGGGAATAGAGAAGCTAGGAACCGGGAAGACAATAATATGGGAGGTATTAAAATGAAGATTCCGCCATTCCAAGGGAAAAATGACCTCGGAGCTTGCCTAGAGTGGGAGAAGAAAGTGGAGCTAGTGTTTGATTGCCATAACTATTCATAGTTAAAGAAAGTTAAGCTTGCTGCAATTGAGTTCTCTGATTATGCAGTTGTATGGTGGGATCAGTTGGTAATGAAAAGGCGATGGAACCAGGAACACCCGATTGAGACATGGGAGAAGATGAAAACGGTGATGAGAAAGCGATTTGTACCCAACAATTACTACCGGGAATTATACAAATGGTTGCAAGGACTTAGACAAGGAAACAGGAGTGTGGAGGATTATTATCAAGAAATGGAAATAGCCATGATACGAGCCAATGTTGAAGAAGATCGAGAAGCAACCATGGCAAGATTTTTGCAAGGGCTAAATCCAGATATTCAAGATAGGGTGGAGATGCAACACTATGTAGAGTTAGAAGACATGTTGCACATGGCCATCACAGTAGAGCGGCAGCTCAAGAGGAGGGGTAGCTCACGTGCGAATGTTAGTTTGGCACCTTCTTCATGGAAGTCGAATTATGGGAAGAGAGAAGAGAAATCGGTCGCTAAGCCAAAGTTTGAGCCAAAACCAGCCACGGCTAGCCCTTCAAACTAAGGTAAACATGATTCATCCACTTCTCGAAACCGTGATATTAAATGTTTCAAATGCCAAGGCAGGGGTCACATCTCAAGCCAATGTCCGAACAAAAGGGTGATGGTGTTATGGGATGACAGAGAGGTTGTTACGGATGACGAATCGGACGAGGACTCCATGCCACCATTGGAGAATGTGGATGAGGAGGAGTATGCTGTCCAAGGTGAATTGTTGGTCACTCGATGAGCCCTTAGTGTGCAAGCCAAAGAGGAAGAAGAAGAGCAACATGAGAACATTTTTCATACTAGGTGCCACGTGCAGAACAAGGTATGTAGTGTGATAATAGATGGAAGAAGTTGTATGAACGTTGCTAGCACTACTATGGTTGACAAATTAGGGCTGCCAACAATCAAACATCCTCGACCTTACAAGTTGCAATGGTTGAATAATAGTGGTGAAGTGAAGGTAACAAAACAGGCATTAATTTCATTTCGCATTGGTAGATACGAAGATGAAGTTTTGTGCGATGTAGTTCCAATGGAAGCCGGACACTTGTTACTAGGTTGACCATGGCAATTTGATCGTCGAGTCAAACATGATGGCTACACCAATAAATATTCTCTTATGCACAACCAGAGAACATTCACTCTTGTGCCAATGACACCAAAACAGGTTCATGAAGATCAAGTTTGGTTACAAAAGGAGAGTGAATAAAAAGGAGAGAATGAGAAAAAGAGAGAGAGAGGGAGTGAAAATAATGAGTGTTGGAGTGTAGAGAGAGAGTTCAGCCAGAGAGGGAAAAAAGATAGAGGGGCCGAGAAAAAAGAGAGAAAAGAAGAGAACATTGAGAGAGCCAGTACAAAAGAAGATTTGGCCAATGAGGTAAAAATAGAGAGAAAAACAAACTTTTATGCAAGAGAGAGTGATGTGAGAAGAGCTTTGTTTTCTAATCAGCCAATGATTTTACTCATGTACAAGGAGGCGTTATTAAACACTAACGATCTTGATTCCACATTGCATAGTTCTGTTGTTTCTCTTTTGCAGAAATATGAGGATATCTTTCCTGAGGAAACACCGCAAGGTTTACCTCCAATCCGCAGGATTGAACATCAAATCGACTTCATACCTGGAGCTACAATCCCAAACCGACCAGCCTATAGGAGTAATCCCGAGGAGACAAAGGAACTCCAACGGCAGGTAAGTGAGTTGATGGAGAAGGGACACATGAGAGAAAGCATGAGCCCGTGCACCGTACCAATTTTACTTGTGCCTAAGAAAGATGGGACTTGGAGGATGTACGTTGATTGTCGAGCCATCAACAACATCACGGTAAAGTATCGACATCCCATTCCTCGCTTGGATGACATGTTAGATGAATTGCATGGTGCTTGTGTGTTTTCTAAAATTGATCTGAAGAGTGGATATCATCAAATTCGCATGAAAGAGGGAGATGAGTGGAAGACGGCTTTCAAAACAAAACAAGGCTTGTATGAGTGGTTGGTAATGCCTTTCGGTTTAACCAATGCGCCTAGCACATTTATGTTTTTAATGAACCATGTTTTATGAGCTTTTATTGGGAAATTTGTCGTTGTTTATTTTGATGATATCCTTATCTACAACAGCAATTTGGATGATCATATTGAACATTTGAAACTTGTTTTAGATGTTCTACGGAAGGAAAAGTTGTATGCTAATCTTAAGAAGTGTACCTTTTGCACAGATAAGCTTGTTTTTCTTGGTTTTGTTGTTAGTGCTCAAGGTATACAGGTTGACGAAGAAAAGGTTAGGGCTATCCAAGAATGGCCAAGTCCCACAAGCATTGGAGAAGTACGGAGTTTTCATGGACTTGCCAGCTTTTACCGGCGGTTTGTAAGGGATTTCAGTACTTTGGCTGCACCACTCACAGAAGCAATCAAGAAGAATGTTGGGTTCAAGTGGGGACAAGAACAAGAGAAGGCGTTTCAGCTTATTAAGCATAAGCTCACTCATGCTCCTTTACTTGCTTTACTTTTTTTTTTAAAACATTTGAAATTGAATGTGATGCTTCTGGTGTAGGTATAGGTGCCGTGCTGATGCAAGGAGGACGACCAATTGCGTATTTCAGTGAAAAATTGAGTGGGTCAACACTAAATTACCCGACTTATGACAAGGAGTTGTACGCGTTGGTTCAAGCATGAAAGACTTGGCAACACTACCTATGGCCCAAGGAGTTTGTGGTTCACACTGATCACGAGTCATTGAAACATCTGAAGGGACAACAAAAGTTGAACAAGAGGCATGCCCGCTGGGTGGAATTCATCGAGACATTTCCTTATGTCATTCGATACAAGCAAGGTAAGGAGAATGTTGTTGCAGATGTACTTTCTTGCAGGTATGCATTACTTTCTATCCTTGACGCTAAACTGCTTGGTTTTGAGCATATTAAGGATTTATACCCGTTAGACCAAGATTTTAGTGAGGAGTATCGAGCTTGTGAGAAAAACGCAATGGGTAAATTTTATAGACATGATGGATTTTTGTTTCGGGAGAATAAGCTTTGTGTGCCTAATTGTTCTTTGAGAGATTTGTTAGTGAGGGAATCCCATGGTGGCGGATTGATGGGGCATTTTGGAATTGCTAAAACTTTAGCTGTTTTGTAGGAACACTTCTTTTGGCCACACATGAAAAGGGATGTTGAAAGGATATGTAGTAGATGTGTCATGTGTAGGCAGGCTAACTCGAGAGCACAACCCCATGGTTTATACACACCTTTGCCAATTCCTAGTGAGCCTTGGACTGATATTTCAATGGACTTTGTGTTAGGTTTACCTAGGACCAAACGTGGAAAGGATTGTGTGTTTGTGGTTGTAGATTGGTTTTCTAAGATGGCACATTTTATTCCCTGTCATAAAACTGATGATGCATCGCATATTGCTGAATTGTTCTTTAGGGAGATTGTGAGAATACATGGCATGCCTAGGACAATTGTTTCAGATAGAGATGCTAAGTTCTTGAGCTACTTTTGAAAGACTTTGTGGAGTAAGTTAGGTACTAAGCTATTGTTTTCTACTACTTGCCACCCACAAACTGACGGTCAAACTGAGATAGTAAATAGGACTTTGTCCACCTTATTAAGAGCAATCATCAGTAAGAACATTAAATCATGGGAAGATTGTTTACCGCATGTTGAGTTTGCATATAACCGCTTTGTCTATTCTGCTACTAAGTATTTACCTTTTGAAATTGTTTATGGTTTTAATCCTTAATCACCAATGGATTTATCACCACTACCTATTTTTGAGCGTGTTAATTTAGATGGCAAAAGGAAGGCTGAACTTTGTTAAACAGATTCATGAGAAAGCAAGACTCAACATTGAGCGAAGAACGGAGCAATATGCAAAGCAAGCCAACAAGGGCCGACACAAGCTGATTTTTGAACCTGGAGACTGGGTGTGGTTGCACTTTAGAAAGGAGCGTTTCCCAAAACAAAGAAAGTCAAAGTTGTTACCACTTGGAGATGGTCCATTTCAAGTCCTTGGAAGAATTAATGACAATGCTTACAAGTTGGATTTGCAAGGTGAATATAATGTAAGTGCTACCTTCAATGTTTCTGATTTGAGTCCTTTTGATGCAGAGTCTGATTTGAGGACAAATCCTTTTCAAGAGGAGGGGAATGATGGAGACTTAGGGAGCTCAAATGCGTGGAAGGTGGTTGACCCAATACAAGTTCCTGTTGGACCAGTCACAAGAGCCCAAGCTAAGAAATTCAAGGAACCACTAAATGGGCTGATTCATGAAATCTGGAATCAATTGTGCAAGCCCATTGACCCAGGCCCATGTCAACCACAACGGTGCATCAATTTGATCCAATTTCTAGAAGAATCTGTATGAGTCAAGCTTGAAATCAGCTCAAATTTTGCAAGATCAAGTCAATGGAAGAATTTCAGAAACTTTCCCATTATTGGCACATTATTGGCAAGATCAAGTCAATCTAGATTAATTGCACTTTCCTTTAATTGTTGGGCGTGTAAAATGGCTGAAAATCAGCCATTAAGACTTTCCTTTCTTTTGGGTTTTTATTTTAGGCTTAGTAATTATGTTTGAATTTGTCAACTTTTCTTTTTGGGCAACACTTTGTAATTTTGGCCTATAAATAGGCGTTTGCAAGGTTAATGAATCACGAATGCATGTTTATTTTCTGAGAGAGATAATTCTTTCTTTGGTTCTTTGACGAACTACACGAACTCTTCGGATCAATCCAGGCGTTCAACCCCGACTTATCAATCAAGCTTTCCATCCTTGATTGTGGCGTCTACGATATACCAAGGTTCTTGTTTCGATATAAGCAACGGGTTGCGGTGACTTCCATCCAAATCTGAGTAGAAACGGTCTTGGTGCCTTCTTATTGACAACGGGTTTCGTCAGTATATTGGCGAGGTTCTTATCACACGAGCGGCAGGGAACCTTTGTACATGTGCCCACCGACTAGCAGAGGTTCGGCTCTGATACCATATGATATGAACACACCTAACTCCACCCCAAAAGCTAGATCGTGAAGGAAGGATTGTGAACCCATATTTATAACAAAAAATACCACCCTCTCTAACCAATGTGGGGCACCTCATTGCCGACCCCTTTAGACTGCATGTTCTCGTGTCAACTCTGTCATTAACCCACACGAGCGACAGGGAACCTTTGTACATGCTTCCACCGACAAGCAGAGGTTCAGCTCTGATACCATATAATATGAACCCACCTAACACCACTCCAAAAGCTAGCTCATGAGAGGAGGATTGTAAACCCTTATATATAACACCCAAGACCACCCTCTCTAACCGATGTGGCAAACAACATTCCTGACCACTTTAGACCGCAAGTCCTCGTGCCAACTCTGTCGTTAACCCACACGAGCGATAGGGAACCTTTGTACATGCACCCACCGACTAGCAGAGGTTCGGCACGGATACCATTATGATATGAACCCACCTAACTCCACCCCAAAAGCTAGATCGTGAGGGGAGGATTGTGAACCCATATATATAACACCCAAGGCCACCTCTCTAACCGATGTGGGACACATCATTCCCGACCCCTTTAGACTGCACGTTCTCATGCCAACTCCATCGTTAACCCACACGAACGGCAGGGAACCTTTGTACATGCGCCCATCGACTAGCAGAGGTTTGGCTCTGATACCATATGATTTGAACCAACCTAACTCCACCCCAAAAGCTAGCTCGCGAGGGGTGGATTGTGAACCCATATATATAACACCCAAAACTACCCTCTCCAACCGATGTAGGACACAACATTCCCGACCCCTTTCGACTGCACGTCCTCGTGCCAACTCTGTCGTTAACTCACACGAGTGGCAAGGAACCTTTGTACATGCACCCACCGACTAGCAGAGGTTCCGCTCTGATACCATATGATATGAACCCACCTAACTCCAACCCAAAGCTAGCTTGTGAGGGGAGGATTGTGAACACATATATATAACACCTAAGACCACCCCTCTCTAACCGATGTGGGACACATCATTCCTGAGCCCTTTAGACGGCATGTCTTGGTGCCAACTCCGTCGTTAACCCACACGAGCGGCAGGGAACCTTTGTACATGCACCCACCGACTAGCAGAGGTTCGGCTCTGATACCATTATGATATGAACCCACCTAACTCCACCCCAAACGCTAGCTCGTGAAGGGAGGATTGTGAACCCATATATATAACACCCAAGACCACCCTCACTAACCGATGTGGGACACATCATTCCTGGCCCCTTTAGACTGCACGTCCTCATGCCAATCGTTCGTTAACCCACGCGAGCGGTAGGGAACCTTTGTACATACGCCCACCGAATAGGAGAGGTTCGGCTCTGGTTCCATATGACATGATCCCACCTAACTCCACCAAAAAAGCTTGCTCGTGAGGGGAGGATTGTGAACCCATAGATATAACACCCAAGACCACCCACTCTAACCGATGTGGTACACATCATTCCCGAACCCTTTAGACTGCACGTCCTCGTGCCAACTCCGTCGTTAACCCACACGAGCGGTAGGGAACCTTTGTACATGCACCCACCGACTAGCAGAGGTTCGGCTCTGATACCATATGATATGAACCCACCTAACTAAACCCCAAAAGCTAGCTCGTGAGGGGAGGATTGTGAACCCATATATATAACACCCAAGGCCACCCTCTCTAACCCTCTGGGAGACATCATTCTCGACCCCTTTAGACTGCATGTTCTCGTGCCAACTCTGTCGTTAACCCACATGAGCGGCAAGGAACCTTTGTACATGCGCCCACCGACTAGCAGAGGTTTAACTCCGATACCATATGATATGAACCCACCTAACTCCACTACAAAAGTAAGCTCGTGAGGGGAGGATTGTGAACCCATATATATAACACCCAAGACCACCCTCTCTAAACGATGTGGGACACATCATTCCCGACCCCTTTAGACTGCACGTCCTCGTGCCAACTCCGTCGTTAACCCACACGAGAGGTAGGGAACCATTGTACATGCATCCACCGACTAGCAGAGGTTCGGCTCTGATACCATTATGATATGAACCCACCTAACTCCTCCCCAAATGCTAGCTCATGAGGGGAGGATTGTGAACCCATATATATAACACCCAAGACCACCCTCTCTAACCGTTGTGGGACACATCATTCCCGACTCTATTAGACTAAACATCCTCGTGCCAACACCGTCGTTAACCCACAGGAGCGGCAGGGAACCTCTGTACATGAGCCCAACAACTAGGAGAGGTTTGGCTCAGTTACCATATGATATGAACCTACCTAACTCCACCCCAAAAGCTACCTCGTGAAGGGAGGATTGCGAACCCATATATATGACACCCAAGACCACCCTCTCTAACCGATGTGGGACATATCATTCCTGACCCCTTTAGACCGCAAGTCATCGTGCCAACACTGTCGTTAACCCACACGAGCGGAAAGGAACCTTTGTACATGCACCCACCGACTAGCAGAAGTTCGGCTCTGATACCATTATGATATGAACCTACCTAACTCCACCCCAAAAGCTAGCTCATGAAGGGAGGATTGTGAACCCATATATATGACACCCAAGACCACCCTCTCTAACCGACGTGGGACATATCATTCCTGACCGCTTTAGACTGCACGTCCTCGTGCCAACACCGTCGTTAACCCACACGTGGGGCAAGGAACCTTTGTACATGCATCCATCGACTAGGAGAAGTTCAGCTCTGATACCATTCTGATATTAACCCACCTAACTCCACCCCAAAAGCTAGCTCGTGGAGGAGGATTGTGAACCCATATATATAACACCCAAGACCATCATCTCTAACCGATGTGGGACACATAATTTCCGACCCCTTTTTACTGCACGTCCTCGTGACAATTCAGTCGTTAACCCACACAAGCGACAGGGAACCTTTGAACATGCACCCACCGACTAGCAGACGTTAGGCTTTGATACCATATGATATGAACCCACCTAACTCTAACCCAAAAGCTAGCTTGTGAGGGGAGGATTGTGAACCAATACATATAACACCCAAGACCACCCTCTCTAACTGTTGTGGGACACAACATTCCTGACCCCTGTAGACTGCACGTCCTCGTAACATCTCCGTCGTTAACCCACACGAGCGGCCGGGAACCATTGTACATGTGCCCACCGACTAGCAGAGGTTTGGCTCTGATACCATATGATATGAACCTACCTAACTCGACACCAAAAGCTAGCTCGTGAGGGGAGGATTATGAACCCATATATATAACACCCAATACCACCCTTTCCAAACGATGTGGGACACATCATTCGCGACCCTTTTAGACTGCACGTCCTCGGGCGAACAGCGTCGTTCACCCACACGAGCGACAGGGAACCTTTGTACATGCACCCATCGACTAGCAGAGGTTCGGCTCAGATACCATATGATATGAACCTACCTAACTCCACCCCAAATGCTAGCTCGTGTAGGGAGGACTGTGAACCCATATATACGACCCCCAAGACCACCCTCTCTAACAGATGTGGGACACATCATTCCGGACCCCTTTAGATTGCACGTCCTCGTGCCAACTTTGTCGTTCACCCACACGAGCAGCGGGGAACCTTTGTGCATGCGTCCACCGAAAAGCAGAGATTCTGCTCTGATACCATTATGATATGAACACACCTAAGTCCACCCCGAAAGCTAGCTCATGAGGGGAGGATTGTGAACCCATATAAATGACACCCAAGACCACCCTCTCTAACCGATGTGTGACACATCACTCCTGACCCCTTTAGACTTCAAGTCCTCATGCCAACTCCGTCGTTAACCCACAAGAGCGGCAGGGAACCGTTGTACATGCGCCCACCGACTAGCAGAGGTTCGGCTCTGATACCATATGATATGAACCCACCTAACTCCAACCCAAAAGCTAGCTCGTGAGGGGAGGATTAAGAACCCATATATATAACACCAAAGACTACCCTCTCTAACCGATGTGGGACACATCATTCCCGACCACTTCAGACTGCACGTCCTCGCGCCAACTCCGTCATTCACGCATACGAGCGGCAGGGAACCTTTGTACATGCACACACCGACTAGCAGAGGTTCGGCTCTTATACCATATGATATGAACCTACCTAACGCCACCCCAAATGCTAGCTCGTGAAGGCAGTATTGTGAACCCACATATATGACCCCCAAGACCACCCTCTCTAACGGATGTGGGACACATCATTCCCGACGCATTTAGACTGCACATCCTCATGCCAACTCCGTCGTTCTCCCACAAGAGCAGCAGGGTACCTTTGTACATGCTCCCACCGACTAGAGGAGGTTCGGCTCTGATACCATATGATATGAACCCACATAACTCCAACCCAAAAGTGAGCTCATGAGGGGAGGATTGTGAACCCATATATATAACACCCAAGACCACCCTCTGTAATTGATGTGGGGCGCCATATGATATGAACCCAGCTAACTCCTCCCCAAAAGCAAGCTCGTGAGGGGAGGATTGTGAACCCATATATAAAACAACCAATACCCCAAAAGCCAGCCGTGAGGGGAGGATTGTGAACCCATATATTAACACCGAAGACCATCCTCTCTAACCGATGTGGGACACATCATTCCCGACCCCTTTAGACTGCACGTCCTCGTTCCAACTCTGTAGTTAACCCACAGGAGCGGTAGGGAACCTTTGTACATGCGCCCACTGACTAGCAGAGGTTCGTCTCTGATACCATATGATATGAACCCACCTAACTCCACCCCTAAAGCTAGCTCGTGAGGGGTGGATTGTGAACCTAAATATATAAGACCCAGTCCACCCACTCTAACCGATGTGGGACACATCACTCCCAACCCCTTTAGACTGTACGTCCTCGTGCCAACTCCGTCATTATCCCACACGAGCGACAGGGAACCTTTGTACAAGCACCCACCAACTAGCAAAGGTTCGGCTCTGATACCATATGATATGAACCCACCTAACTCCACCCCAAAAGCTAGCTCGTGAGGAGACGATTGTGAACCCATATATATAACATCCAAAACCACCCTCTCTAACTGATGTGGGACACATCATTCCTGACCCCTTTAGGCTGAATGTCCTCGCGCCAACTTTTTCGTTAACCCACACGAGCTGCAGGGAACCTCTGTACATGCACCCACCGACTAGCAGTGGTTTGGCTCTGATGCCATTATTATATGAACCCACCTAACTCCACCCAAAAAGCTAGCTCGCGAGGGGAAGATTGTGGTCTCATATATATAACACCCATGACCACCCTCACTAACCGATGTGGGACACATCATTCCCTGACCCTTTAGGCTGCACGTCTTCGTGCCAACTCCGTTGTTAAGCCATTCGAGCAAAAGGGAACCTTTGTACATGCATCCACCGACAAGCAGAGGTTCGGCTCTAATACCATTATGATATGAACCCACCTAACTCCACCCCAAAAGCTAGCTCATTAGGGGAGGATTGTGAAACCATATATATAAAAACCAAGACCACCCTCTGTAACCGATGCGGGACACATCATTCCTGACCCCTTTAGACTACACGTCCTTGTGCCAACTCCTCATTTACCCATGCGAGCGGCAGGGAACCTTTGAACATGCACTCACCGACTACCAGAGGTTCGGCTCTAATACCATTATGATATGAACCCACCTAACCCCACCCCAAAAGCTAGCTCTAGAGGGGAGGATTGTGAAGCCATATATATAAGACCCAGCCCACCCTCTCTAACCGATGTGGGACACCTCATTCCCGAACCCTTTGGACTGCACGTCCTCATGCCAACACTGTCGTTAACCCACACGAGCGGTAGGGAACCTTTGTAAATGCATCCACCCACAAGCAAAGGTTCGGCGCTAATACCAATATTATATGAACCCACCTAACTCCGCCCTAAAAGCCAGCTCGTTAGGGGAGGATTGTGAACCCATATATATAACAACCAAGACCACCATCTCTAACCAATGTGGGACACATCATTCTTGACCCCTTTCGACTGCACACCCTCGTGTCAACTCCGTCGTTAACCAGCACGAGCGACAGGGAGCCCTTTTACATCCGTCCACCGACTAGCAGAGGTTCGACTCTGATACCATTATGATATGAACCCACCTAACTCCACCCCAAAAGGTAGCTCTTGAGGGGAAGGTAGTGAACCAATATATATAACACCCAAGACCACCCTCTCTAACCGATGTGGGAGACATCATTCTTGACCCCTTTAGACTGCATGTCCTAGTGCCAACTCCGTCGTTAACCCACGCGAGCAGCAGGGAACCTTTGTAAATGCGCCCACTGAATAGCAGAGGTTCGGCTCTAAAACCATTATGATATGAACCCACCTAACTCCACCCAAAAGCTAGCTCATTAGGGGAGAATTGTGAAACCATATATATTAAAACCAAGACCACCCTTTGTAACTGATGCGGGACACATCATTCCTGACCCCTTTAGACTACACGTCCTTGTGCCAACTCCTCATTTACCCACACGAGCGGCAGGGAACCTTTGAACATGCACTCACCGACTACCAGAGGTTCGGCTCCGATACCATTATGATATGAACCCACCTAACCCCACCCCAAAATCTAGCTCGAGAGGGGAGGATTGTGAAGCCATATATATAAGACCCAGCCCACCCTCTCTAACCGATGTGGGACACCTCATTCCCAAACCCTTTGGACTGCACGTCCTCATGCCAACACTGTCGTTAACCCGCACGAGCGACAGGGAGCCCTTTTACATGCGCCCACTGACTAGCAGAGGTTCGACTCTGATATCATTATGATATGAACCCACCTAACTCCACCCTAAAAGCCAGCTCGTTAGGGGAGGATTGTGAACCCATATATATAACAACCAAGACCGCCTTCTCTAACCAATGTGGGACACAACATTCCCGACCCCTTTCGACTGCACACCCTCGTGTCAACTCCGTCGTTAACCCGCACGAGCGACAGGGAGCCTTTGTACATCCGTCCACCGACTAGCGGAGGTTCGACTCTGATACCATTATGATATGAACCCACCTAACTCCGCCCCAAAAGGTAGCTCATGAGGGGAGGGTAGTGAACCAATATATATAACACCCAAGACCACCCTCTCTAACCGATGTGGGAGACATCATTCTTGACCCCTTTAGACTGCATGTCCAAGTGCCAACTCCGTCGTTAACCCACACGAGCGGCAGGGAACCTTTGTACATGCGCCCACTGACTAGCAGAGGTTCGGCTCTAATACCATTATGATATGAACCCACCTAACTCCACCCCAAATGCTAGCTCATGAGGGGAGGATTGTGAACCCATATATATAACACCCATGACCACCCTCTCTAACTGATGTGGGACACATCATTCCCAACCCCCTTAGACTACACGTCCTTATGCCAACTCCGTCGTTAACCCACACGAGCGGGAGGGAACCTTTGTACATGCACCGATCGACTAGTAGAGGTTTGGCTCGGATACTATATGATATGACCCCACCTAACTACACCCCAAAAGCCAGCTGTGAGGGGAGGATTGTGAACCCATATATATAAGACCCATGACCATTCTCTCTAACCGATGTGGGACACATCATTCCCGGCCCCTTTAGACTGCACGTCCTCGTTCCAACTCTGCAGTTAACCAACAGGAGCGGCAGGGAACCTTTGTACATGCGCCCACCGACTAGCAGAGGTTCAGCCCTGATACCATATGATATGAACCCACCTAACTCCACCCCAAAAGCTAGCTCATGAGGGGAGGATTGTGAACCCATATATATAACACCCAACAACCCAAAAGCCAGCCGTGAGGGGAGGATTGTGAACCCATAGATATAACACCCAAGACCATCCTCTCTAACCGATGTGGGACACATCATTCCTGACCCTTTTAGACTGCACGTCCACATGCCATCTCCGTCGTTAACCCACAAGAGCGGCATAGAACCATTGTACATGCACCCATTGACTAGCAGAGGTTCGGCTCTGACACCATTATGATATGAACCCACCTAACTCCACCCCAAAAGCTAGCTCGTGAGGGGAGGATTGTGAACCCATATATATAACACCCAAGACCACCCTCTCTAACCGATGTGGGACACATCATTCCCGACACCTTTAGAATGCATGTCCTCGCGCCAACTTCATTGTTAACCCACAAGAGCGGCAGGGAACCTTTGTACATGCACCCACTGACTAGGAGAGGTTCGGCTCTGATACCATATGATATGAACCCACCTAACTCCACCCCAAAAGCTAGCTCGTGAGGGGAGGATTGTGAACCCATATATATAATAACCAAGACGACCCTCTTTAACCGATGTGGGACACATCATTCTCGACACCTTTAGCAGCACATCCTCGTGCCAATTCCGTCGTTAACCCACAAGAGCGGCATGGGACCTTTGTAAATGCACCCACTGACTAGCAGAGGTTTGGCTCTGATACCATTATGATATGAACCCACCTAACTCCACCCCAAAAGCTAGCTCGTGAGGGGAGGATTGTGAACCCATATATGTAACACCCAAGACCACACACTCTAACCAATGTGGGACACATCTTTCTCGACCGTTTTAGACAGCACGTCCTTCTGCCAACTCTGTCATTAACCCACAGGAGCAGCAGGGAACCTTTGTACATGCACCCACCGACTAGCAGAGGTTCGGCTCTGATACCATATGATATGAACCCACCTAACTCTACCCCAAAAGCTAGCTCGTGAGGGGAGGATTGTGAACTCATATATATAACACCTAAGACCACCCTCTCTAACCGGTGTGTGACACTATATGATATGAACCCACCTAACTCCACCCCAAAAGCTAGCACGTGAGGGAAGGATTGTGAACCCATATACATAACACCCAAGACCACCCTCACTAACCGATGTGGGACACATCATTCCCGAACCCTTTAGACTGCACGTCCTCCTGCCAACTCCGTTGTTAACCCACACGAGTGGCAAGGAACCTTTGTACATGCACCCACCGACTAGCAGAGGTTCGGCTCTGATACCATTATGATATGAACCCACCTAACTCCACCCCGAAAGCTAGCTTGGGAGGGAAGGATTGTGAACCCATATATATAACACCCAAGACCACCCTCTCTAACCGATGTGGGACACATCATTCCTGACCCCTTTAGACTGCACGTCCTCGTGCCAACTCCATCGTTAACCCACACGAGCGGTAGGGAACCTTTGTACATGCACCCACCGACTAGCAGAGGTTCGGCTCTGATACCATTATGATATGAACCCACCTAACTCCACCCCAAAAGCTAGCTCGTGAGGGGAGGATTGTGAACCCATATATATAACACCCAAGACCACCCTCTCTAACTGATGTGGGACACATCATTCTTGACCCCTTTAGACTGCACATCCTCGTGCCACCTTCATCTTTAACCCAAACGAGTGACAGGGAACCTGTTTACATGCGCTCACCGACTAGCAGAGGTTCGGCTCTAATATCATATGATATGAACCCACCTAACTCCACCCCAAAATCTAGCTCGGAGGGGAGGATTGTGAACCCATATATATAACACCCAAGACCACCCTCTCTAACCGATGTAGGACACATCATTCCCGACCCCTTTAGACTGCACGTCCTCGTGCCAACTCTGTCGTTAACCCACACGAGCGGCAGGGAACCTTTGTACATGCACCCACCGACTAGCAGAGGTTCAGCTCTGATACCATTATGATATGAACCCACCTAACTCCACCCCAAAAGCTAGCTCGTGAGGGGAGGATTGTGAACCCATATATAACACCCAAGACCACCCTCTCTAACAGATGTGGGACACATCATTCCCGACCCCTTTAGACTGCACGTCCTCGTGCCAACTCTATCGTTAACCCACAAGAGCGGCAGGGAACCTTTGTACATGCACCCACCGACTAGCAGAGGTTCAGCTCTGATACCATTATGATATGAACCTACCTAACGCCTCCCCAAAAGCCAGCTTGTAAGGGGAGGATTTTGAACCCATATATATAACACCCAAGACCACCCTCTCTAACCAATGTGTGACACATCATTCTCGACCCTTTTAGATTGTACGTCCTCGTGCCACCTCCGTCGTTAACCCACCCGAGCGGCAGGGAACCTTTGTACATTTGATCACCGACTAGCAGAGGTTTAACTCTAATGCCATAAGATATGAACCCACCTAACTCCACCCCAAAAGCTAGCTTGTGAGGGGAGGATTGAGAACCCATATATATAACACCCAAGGCCACCCTCTCTAACTGATGTGGGAGACATCATTCTTGACCCCTTTAGACTGCATGTCCAAGTGCCAACTCCATCGTTAACCCACACAAGTGGCAAGGAACCTTTGTACATGCGCCCACTGACTAGAAGAGGTTCGGCTCTAAAACCATTATGATATGAACCCACCTAACTCCACCCAAAAGCTAGCTCATTAGGGGAGAATTGTGAAACCATATATATAAAAACCAAGACCACCCTCTGTAACTGATGCGGGACACATCAGTCCTGACCCCTTTAGACTACACGTCCTTGTGCCAACTCCTCATTTACCCACACGAGCGGCAGGGAACCTTTGAACATGCACTCACCGACTACCAGAGGTTCGGCTCCGATACCATTATGATATGAACCCACCTAACCCCACCCCAAAATCTAGCTCGAGAGGGGAGGATTGTGAAGCCATATATATAAGACCCAGCCCACCCTCTCTAACCGATGTGGGACACCTCATTCCCAAACCCTTTGGACTGCACGTCCTCATGCCAACACTGTCGTTAACCCACACGAGCGGCAGGGAACCTTTGTACATGCACCCACCGACTAGCAGAGGTTCGGCTCTGATACCAATATGATATGAACCCACCTAACTCCACCCCAAAAGCTAGCTCGTGAGGGGAGGATTGTGAACCCATATATATAACAACCAAGACCGCCTTCTCTAAGCAATGTGGGACACAACATTCCCGACCCCTTTCGACTGCACACCCTCGTGTCAACTCGGTCGTTAACCCGCACGAGCGACAGGGAGCCCTTTTACATGCGCCCACCGACTAGCAGAGGTTCGACTCTGACACCATTATGATATGAACCCACCTAACTCCACCCCAAAAGCTAGCTCGTGAGGGGAGGGTAGTGAACCAATATATATAACACCCAAGACCACCCTCTCTAACCGATGTGGGAGACATCATTCTTGACCCCTTTAGACTGCACGTCCAAGTACCAACTCCGTCGTTAACCCACACAAGCGGCAGGGAACCTTTGTACATGCGCCCACTGACTAGCAGGGGTTCGGCTCTAAAACCATTATGATATGAACCCACCTAACTCCACCCGAAATGCTAGCTCATGAGGGGAGGATTGTGAACCCATATATATAACACCCATGACCACCCTCTCTAACAGATGTGGGACACATCATTCTCAACCACCTTAGACTACACGTCCTTATGGAAACTCCGTCGTTAACCCACACGAGCGGGAGGGAACCTTTGTACATGCACCGACCGACTAGTAGAGGTTCGGCTCTGATACTATATGATATGAACCCACCTAACTACACCCCAAAAGCCAGCTGTGACGGGAGGATTGTGAACCCATATATATAACACCCATGACCATCCTCTCTAACTGATGTGGGACACATCATTCCCGGCCCCTTTAGACTGCACATCCTCGTTCCAACTCTGCAGTTAACCCACAGGAGCGGCAGGGAACCTTTGTACATGCGCCCACCGACTAGCAGAGGTTTAGCCCTGATACCATATGATATGAACCCACCTAACTCCACCCCAAAAGCTAGCTCATGAGGGGAGGATTGTGAACCCATATATATAACACCCAACAACCCAAAAGCCAGCCGTGAGGGGAGGATTGTGAACCCATAGATATAACACCCAAGACCATCCTCTCTAACCGATGTGGGACACATCATTCCAGACCCGTTTAGACTGCACGTCCACATGCCATCTCCGTCGTTAACCCACAAGAGCGGCAGGGAACCTTTGTACATGCACCCATTGACTAGCAGAGGTTCGGCTCTGACACCATTATAATATGAACCCACCTAACTCCACCCCAAAAGCTAGCTCGTGAGGGGAGGATTGTGAACCCATATATATAACACCCAAGACCACCCTCTCTAACCGATGTGGGACACATCATTCCCGACACCTTTAGAATGCACGTCCTCGCGCCAACTTCATTGTTAATCCACACGAGCTACAGGGAACCTTTGTACATGCACCCACCAACTAGCAGAGGTTCGGCTCTGATACCATATGATATGAACCCACCTAACTCCACCCCAAAAGCTAGCTCGTGAGGGGAGGATTGTGAACCCATATATATAACACCCAAGACCACCCTCTCCAACAGATGTGGGACACATCATTCCCGACCCCTTTAGACTGCACGTCCTCGTGCCAACTCTATCGTTAACCCACACGAGCGGCAAGGAACCTTTGTACATGCACCCACCGACTAGCAGAGGTTCAGCTCTGATACCATTATGATATGAACCCACCTAACGCCTCCCCAAATGCCGGCTTGTAAGGGGAGGATTTTGAACCCATATATATAACACCCAAGGCCACCCTCTCTAACCGATGTGTGACACATCATTCTCGACCCTTTTAGATTGTACGTCCTCGTGCCAACTCCGTCGTTAACCCACCCGAGCGGCAGGGAACCTTTGTACATTTGATCACCGACTAGCAGAGGTTTAACTCTAATGCCATAAGATATGAACCCACCTAACTCCACCCCAAAAGCTAGCTTGTGAGGGGAGGATTGAGAACCCATATATATAACACCCAAGGCCACCCTCTCTAACCGATGTGGGAGACATCATTCTTGACCCCTTTAGACTGCATGTCCAAGTGCCAACTCCATCGTTAACCCACACAAGTGGCAGGGAAACTTTGTACATGCGCCCACTGACTAGCAGAGGTTCGGCTCTAAAACCATTATGATATGAACCCACCTAACTCCACCCAAAAGCTAGCTCATTAGGGGAGGATTGTGAAACCATATATATGAAAACCAAGACCACCCTCTGTAACTGATGCGGGACACATCATTCTCGACCCCTTTAGACTACACGTCCTTGTGCCAACTCCTCATTTACCCACACGAGCGGCAGGGAACCTTTGAACATGCACTCACCGACTACCAGAGGTTCGGCTCTAATACCATTATGATATGAACCCACCTAACCCCACCCCAAAAGCTAGCTCTAGAGGGGAGGATTGTGAAGCCATATATATAAGACCCAGCCCACCCTCTCTAACCGATGTGGGACACCTCATTCCCGAACCCTTTGGACTGCACGTCCTCATGCCAACACTGTCGTTAACCCACACGAGCGGTAGGGAACCTTTGTAAATGCATCCACCCACAAGCAAAGGTTCGGCGCTAATACCAATATTATATGAACCCACCTAACTCCGCCCTAAAAGCCATCTCGTTAGGGGAGGATTGTGAACCCACATATATAACAACCAAGACCGCCTTCTCTAACCAATGTGGGACACAACATTCCCGACCCCTTTCGACTGCACACCCTCGTGTCAACTCCGTCGTTAACCCGCACGAGCGACAGGGAGCCCTTTTACATGCGCCCATTGACTAGCAGAGGTTCGACTCTGATATCATTATGATATGAACCCACCTAACTCCACCCCAAAAGGTAGCTCTTGAGGGGAGGGTAGTGAACCAAAATATATAACACCCAAGACCATCCTCTCTAACCGATGTGGGAGACATCATTCTTGACCCCTTTAGACTGCATGTCCTAGTGCCAACTCCATCGTTAACCCACACAAGTGGCAGGGAACCTTTGTACATGCGCCCACTGACTGGCAGAGGTTCGGCTCTAAAACCATTATGATATGAACCCACCTAACTCCACCCCAAATGCTAGCTCATGAGGGGAGGATTGTGAACCCATATATATAACACCCATGACCACCCTCTCTAACAGATGTGGGACACATCATTCTCAACCACCTTAGACTACACGTCCTTATGCAAACTCCGTCGTTAACCCACACGAGCGGGAGGGAACCTTTGTACATGCACCGACCGACTAGTAGAGGTTCGGCTCTGATACTATATGATATGAACCCACCTAACTACACCCCAAAAGCCAGCTGTGAGGGGAGGATTATGAACCCATATATATAACACCCAAGACCACCCTCTCTAACCGATGTGGGACACATCATTCCCGTCCCCTTTAGACTGCACGTCCTCGTTCCAACTCTGCAGTTAACCAACAGGAGCGGCAGGGAACCTTTGTACATGCGCCCACCGACTAGCAGAGGTTCAGCTCTGATACCATATGATATGAACCCACCTAACTCCACCCCAAAAGCTAGCTCGTGAGGGGAGGATTGTGAACCCATATATATAACACCCATGACCACCCTCTCTAACCGATGTGGGACACATCATTCCCAACCCCCTTAGACTACACGTCCTTATGCCAACTCCGTCGTTAACCCACACGAGTGGGAGGGAACGTTTGTACATGCGCCCACTGACTAGCAGAGGCTCGGCTCTGATACTATATGATATGAACCCACCTAACTACAACCCAAAAGCCAGCCGTGAGGGGAGGATTGTGAACCCATATATATAACACCCAAGATCACCCACTCTAACCGATGCGGGAGACATCATTCCTGACCCCTTTAGACTACACATCCTCGTACCAACTCCGCCGTTAACCCACACAAGCGACAACGAACCTTTGAACATGCCCGCGTCGACTAGCAGAGGTTCGGCTTTGATATCATATGATATGAACCCACCTAACTGTGCCCCAAAAGCTAGCTCGTGAGGGGAGGATTGTGAACCCATATATATAACACCCAACAACCCCAAAGCCAGCCGTGAGGGGAGGATTGTGAACCCATAGATATAACACCCAACACCATCCTCTCTGACCGATGTGGGACACATCATTCCTGATCCTTTTAGACTGCACGTCCACATGCCATCTCCGTCGTTAACCCACAAGAGCGGCATGGAACCATTGTACATGCACCCACCGACTAGTAGAGGTTCGGCTCTGACACCATTATGATATGAACCCACCTAACTCCACCCCAAAAGCTAGATTTTGAGGGTAGGATAGTGAACCCATACAGAAAACACCCAAGACCAGCCCTCTCTAACGGATGTGGGACACATCATTCCAAACAGCTTTAGACTGCACGTCCTCGCGCCAACTCCGTCGTTGACCCACACAAGCTGCAGGGAACCTTTGTACATGCACCCACCAACTAGGAGAGGTTCGGCTCTGATACCATATGATATGAACCCACCTAACTCCACCCCAAAAGCTAGCTCGTGAGGGGAGGATTGTGAACCCATATATATAATAACCAAGACGACCCTCTTTAACCGATGTGGGACACATCATTCTCGACACCTTTAGCAGCACATCCTCGTGCCAATTCCGTCGTTAACCCACAAGAGCGGCATGGGACCTTTGTAAATGCACCCGCTGACTAGCAGAGGTTTGGCTCTGATACCATTATGATATGAACCCACCTAACTCCACCCCAAAAGCTAGCTCGTGAGGGGAGGATTGTGAACCCATATATGTAACACCCAAGACCACCCTCTCTAACCAATGTGGGACACATCTTTCTCGACCCTTTTAGACAGCACGTCGTTCTGCCAACTCTGTCATTAACCCATAGGAGCAGCAGGGAACCTTTGTACATGCACCCACCGACTAGCAGAGGTTTGGCTCTGATTCCATATGATATGAACCTACCTAACTCTACCCCAAAAGCTTACCCGTGAGGGGAGGATTGTGAACTCATATATATAACACCTAAGACCACCCTCTCTAACCGATGTGTGACACCACATGATATGAACCCACCTAACTCCACCCCAAAAGCTAGCACGTGAGGGAAGGATTGTGAACCTATATACATCACATCCAAGGCCACCCTCTCTAACCGATGTGGGACACAACATTCTCGAACCCTTTAGACTACACATCCTCCTGCCAACTCCGTTGTTAACCCACACGAGCGGCAAGGAACCTTTGTAAATGCACCCACCGACTAGCAGAGGTTCGGCTCTGATACCATTATGATATGAACCCACCTAACTCCACCCCGAAAGCTAGCTTGGGAGGGGAGGATTGTGAACCCATATATATAACACCCAAGACCACCCTCTTTAACCGATGTGGGACACATCATTCCTGACCCCTTTAGACTGCACGTCCTCGTGCCAACTCCATCGTTAACCCACACGAGCGGCAGGGAACCTTTGTACATGCACCCACCGACTAGAAGAGGTTCGGCTCTGATACCATTATGATATGAACCCACCAAACTCCACCCCAAAAGCTAGCTCGTGAGGGGAGGATTGTGAACCCATATATATAACACCCAAGACCACCCTCTCTAACTGATGTGGGACACATCATTCCTGACCCCTTTAGACTGTACGTCCTCGTGCCAACTCCATCGTTAACCCACACGAGTGGCAGGGAACCTTTGTACATGCGCTCACCGACTAGCAGAGGTTCGGCTCTAATATCATATGATATGAACCCACCTAACTCCACCCCAAAAGCTAGCTCGGAGGGGAGGATTATGAACCCATATATATAACACCCAAAACCACCCTGTCCAATCGATGTGGAACACATCATTCCCGACCCCTTTAGACTGCACGTCCTCTTGCCAACTCTGTCGTTAACCCACAGGAGCGGCAGGGAACCTTTGTACATGCACCCACCGACTAGCAGAGGTTCAGCTCTGATACCATATGATATGAACCTACCTAACTCCACCGCAAAAGCCAGCTCGTGAGGGGAGGATTGTGAACCCATATATAACACCCAAGTCCACCCTCTCTAACCGATGTGGGATATATCATTCCCGACCCCTTTAGACTGCACGTCCTAGTGCCAACTCCATCGTTAACCCACATGAGCGGCAGGGAACCTTTGTACATGCACCCACCGACTAGCAGAGGTTCAGCTCTGATACCATTATGATATGAACCTACCTAACGCCTCCCCAAAAGCCAGCTTGTAAGGGGAGGATTTTGAACCCATATATATAACACCCAAGACCACCCTCTCTAACCGATGTGTGACACATCATTCTCGACCCTTTTAGATTGTACGTCCTCGTGCCACCTCCGTCGTTAACCCACCCGAGCGGCAGGGAACCTTTGTACATTTGATCACCGACTAGCAGAGGTTTAACTCTAATGCCATAAGATATGAACCCACCTAACTCCACCCCAAAAGCTAGCTTGTGAGGGGAGGATTGAGAACCCATATATATAACACCCAAGGCCACCCTCTCTAACCGATATGTGACACCATATGATATGAACTCACCTAACTCCACCCCAAAAGCTAGCTCGTGAGGGAAGGATTATGAACCCATATATAAAACACCCATGGCCACCCTCTCTAACAGTTGTGGGACAAATCATTCCCAACCCCTTTAGACAGCACGTCCTCGTGCCAACTTCATCGTTAACCCACTCGAGCGACAGGGAACCTTAGTACTTGCGCTCACCAACTAGCAGAGGTTCGGCTCTGATACCGTATGATATGAACAGACCTAACTCCCCCCCAAAAGCTGGCTCATGAGGGGAGGATTGTGAACCCATATATATAACACCCAAGGCCACCCTCTCTAGCCGACGAGGGACACATCATTCCCGACCCCTTTAGACTGCATGTCCTCGTGCCAACTCCGTCGTTAACCGACAAAAGCGGCAGGGAACTTTTGTACATGCACCCACTGACTAGCAGAGGTTCGTCTCTGATACCATTATGATATGAAACCACGTAACTCGACCCCAAAACTAACTCATGAGGGGAGGATTGTGAACCCATATATATAACACCTAAGACCACCCTCTCTAACCGCAGTGGGACACATCATTCTCGACCCTTTTAGACTGCACGTCCTCGTGCCAACTCTGTCGTTAACCCACAAGAGCGGTTGGGAACGTTTGTACATGCACCCATCGATAAGCAGAGGTTCGGCTCTACCCCAAAAGTTAGCTCGTGAGGGGAGGATTTTGAACCCATATATATAACACCTAAGACCACCCTCTCTAACCGAAGTGTGACACCTTGTGATATGAACCCACCAAACTCCACCCCAAAAGCTAGCTCGTGAGGGAAGGATTGTGAACCCATATATATAACACCGAAGGCCACCCACTCTAACCAATGTGGGACACATCTTTCTCGACCCCTTTAGACTGCACGACCTCGTGCCAACTCCGACGTTAACCCTCAAGAACGGGAGGCAACCTTTGTACATGCACCCACCGACTAGCAAAGGTTCGGCTCTGATACCATTATGATATGAACCCACCTAACTCCACCCCAAAAGCTAACTCGTGAGGGGAGGATTGTTATGCCATATATATAACACCCAAGACCACCCTCTCTAACCGATGTGGGACACATCATTCCCGACCATTTTAGACTGCATGTCCTCGTGCCAACTCCATCGTTAACCCACTCGAGCAGAAGGTAACCTTTGTACATGCACCCACTGACTAGCAGAGGTTCGGCTCTGATACCGTATGATATGAACCCACCTAACTCTACCCCAAAAGCTAGCTCTTGAGGGGAGGACTGTGAACCCATATATATAACACCTAAGACCACCCTCTCTAACCGATGTGTGACACCGTATGATATGAACTCACCTAATTCCACCCCAAAAGCTAGCTCGTGAGGGAAGGATTATGATCCCATATATATAACACCCAAGGCCACCCTCTCTAACCGATGTGGGACACATCATTCCCGACCCCTTTAGACTGCACGTCCTCGTGCCAACTCCGTCGTTAACCCACACGAGTGGCGGGGAACCTTTGTACATGCGCCCACTGACTAGCAGAGGTTCAGGTCTGATACCATATGATATGAACCCACCTAAGTCCACTCCAAAAGTTTGCTCGTGAGGGGAGGGTTGTGAACCCATGTATATAACACCCAAGACCACCCTCTCTAACCGATGTTGGACACATCTTTCCCGACACCTTTGGACTGTAAGTCCACATGCCAACTCCGTTGTTAACCCGCACGAGCGGCAAGGAACCTTTGTACATGCACCCACCAACTAGCAGAGGTTCGGCATTGATAACATTATGATATGAACCCACCTAACTCGACCCCAAAAGCTAGCTCTTGAGGAGAGGATTGTGAACACATATATATAACACCCATGACCACCCTCTCTAACCGAAGTGGGACACATCATTCCCGACGCTTTTAGACTGCACGTCCTTGAGCCAACTCCGTCGTTAACCCACACGAGCGGCAGGAAACCTTTGTACTTGCACCCACCGACTAGTGGAGGTCCAGCTCTGATACAATTATGATATGAACCCACCTAACTCCACCCCAAAAGCTAGCTCATGAGGGGAGGTTTCTGAACCCATATATATAACACCCAAGTCCACCCTCTCTAACCGATGTGGGACACATCATTCCCGACCCTTTTAGACTGCATGTCCTCGTGCCAACTCTGTCGTTAACCCACACGAGAAGCTGGGAACCTTTGTACATGCACCCTCCGACTAGAAGAGGTTCGGCTCTGATACCATATGATATGAACCCACCTAACTCCAACCCAAAAGCTAGCTCGTGAGGGGAGGACTGTGAACCCACATATATAACACCTAAGACCACCCTCTCTAGCCGATGTGTGACACCATATGATATGAACCCACCTAATTCCACCCCAAAAGCTAGCTCGTGAGGGAAGGATTATGATCCCATATATATAACAACCAAGGCCACCCTCTCTAACCGATGTGGGACACAACATTCTCGACCCCTTCAGACTGCACGTTCTCGTGCCAACTCCATCGTTAACCCACACGAGCGGCAGAGAACCTTTGTACATGCTCCCATCGACTAGCAGAGGTTTGGCTCTGATCCCATTATGATATGAACCCACCTAACTCCACCCCAGAAGCTAGCTCGTGAGGGGAGGTTTGTGAACCCATATATATAACACCCAAGACCACCCTCTCTAACCGATGTGGGAAACATCATTTCTGACCCCTTTAGACTGCACGTCCTTGTGCCTACTTCATCGTTAACCCACACGTGTGACAGGGAACCTTTGTACATGCACCCAACGACTAGTAGAGGTTCAGCTCTGTTACCATTTGATATGAACCCACCTAACTTTACTCCAAAAGCTAGCTCTTGAGGGGTGGATTGTGAACCCATATATATAACACCCATGACCACCCTCTCTAACCAAAGTGGGACACATCATTCCCGACCCTTTTAGACTGCACGTCGTCGAGCCAACTCCGTTGTTAACCCACAAGAGTGGTAGGGAACCTTTGTACAGGCACCCATCGACTAGCAAAGGTTCGATACCGTTATGATATGAACCCACCTAACTCCACCCCAATAGTTAGCTCGTGAGGGGAGGATTGTGAACACATATATATAACACCTAAGACCACCCTCTCTAACCGATGTGTGACACCATATGATATGAACCCACCAAACTCCACCCCAATACCTAGCTCGTGAGGGAAGGATTGTGAACCCATATATATAACACCTAAGGCCACCCTCTCTAACCAATGTGGGACACATCATTCCCGACCCCTTTAGACTGCACGTCCTCGTGCCAACTCTGTCGTTAACCTGCACGAGCGGCAAGTAACCTTTGTACATGCCCCCACCGACTAGTAGAGGTTCGGCTCTGATACAATTATGATATGAACCCACCTAACTCCACCCCAAAAGCTAGCTCTTGAGGGGAGGATTGTGAACCCATATATATAACACCCATGACCACCCTCTCTAACCGAAGTGGGACACATCATTCCTGACCCTTTTAGACTGCACGTCCTCGAGCCAACTCCATCGTTAACCCACAAGAGTGGTAGGGAACCTTTGTACAAGCACCCATCGGCTAGCAGAGGTTCGGATTTGATACCATTATGATATGAACCCACCTAACTCCACCCCAAAAGTTAGGTTGTGAGGGGAGGATTGTGAACCCATATATATAACACCTAAGACCACCCTCTCTAACCGATGTGTGACACCATATGATATGAACCCACCAAACTCCACCCCAAAACCTAGCTCGTGAGGGAAGGATTGTGAACCCATATATATAACACCCAAGGCCACCCTCTCTAACCAATGTGGGGCACATCATTCCCAACCCCTTTAGACTACACGTCCTCGTGCCAACTCTATCGTTAACCCACAGGAGCGGCAGGTAACCTTTGCACCTGCCCCCACCGACTAGTAGAGGTTCAGCTCTGATACAATTATGATATGAACCCACCTAACTTGACCCCAAAAGCTAGCTCGTGAGGGGAGGTTTGTGAACCCATATATATAACACCCAAGTCCACCCTCTCTAATCGATGTGGGACACATCATTCCCGACCCTTTTAGACTGCATGTCCTCATGCCAACTCCGTCATTAACCCACACGAGCAACAGGGAACCTTTGTACGTGCACCCTCGGACTAGAAGAGGTTCAGCTCTGGTACCATATGATATGAACCCACCTAACTCTACCCTAAAAGCTAGCTAGTGAGGGGAGGACTGTGAACCCACATATATAACACCTAAGACCACCCTCTCTAGCCGATGTGTGACACCATATGATATGAACCCACCTAATTCCACCCCAAAAGCTAGCTCGTGGGGGAAGGATTATGATCCCATATATATAACAACCAAGGCCACCCTCTCTAACCGAGGTGGGATACAACATTCTCGACCCCTTCAGACTGCACGTTCTCGTGCCAACTCCATCGTTAACCCACACGAGCGGCAGAGAACCTTTGTACATGCTCCCATCGACTAGCAGAGGTTTGGCTCTGATCCCATTATGATATGAACCCACCAAACTCCACCCCAGAAGCTAGCTCGTGAGGGGAGGTTTGTGAACCCATATATATATCACCCAAGACCACCCTCTCTAACCGATGTGGGAAACATCATTTCTGACCCCTTTAGACTGCACGTCCTTGTGCCTACTTCATCGTTAACCCACACGTGCGACAGGGAGCCCTTGTAGATGCCCCCACCGACTAGCAGAGATTCAGCTCTGATGCCATTTGATATGAACGTACCTAACTCTACTCCAAAAGCTAGCTCGTGAGGGGAGGATTGTGTACCCATATATATAACACCCAAGACCACCCCCTCTAACATATGTGGGACACATCATTCTCGACCCCTTTAGCCAGCATGTCCTCGTGCCAACTACGTCGTTAACCCACACGAGTGGCAGGGAATCTTTATACATGCACCCACTGACTAGCAGAGGTTTAGCTCTGATACCATATTATATGGACCCACCTAACTCCGCTCCAAAATCTAGCTGGTGAGGGGAGGATTGTGAACCCATATATATAACACCCATGACCACCCTCTCCAACCGATGTGGGACATATCAATTCTGACCCCTATAGACTGCACGTCCTCATGCCAACACCGTCATTAACCCACACGAGCGGCAGGGAACCTTTTTACATGCACCCACCGACTAGCAGAGGTTCGGCTCTGATACCATTATGATATGAACCCACCAAACTCGACCCCAAATGCTAGCTCTTGAGGGGAGGATTGTGAACACATATATATAACACCCAAGACCACCCTCTCTAACCGATGTGGTTGACATCATTCCCGACCAATTTAGACTGCACGTCCTCGTGCCAACTCCGGCGTTAACCCACACGAGCGGCAGGGAACCTTTGTACATTTGTCCACCGACTAGCAGAGGTTCGGCTCTGATACCATATGATATGAACCCACCTAACTCCACCCCAAAAGCTAGCTCGTGAGGGGAAGATTGTGAACCCATATATATAACTCCCAAGACCACCCTCTCTAACCGATGTGGGACACATCATTCCTGGCCCCTTTAGATTGCATGTCCTTGTGCCAACTCCGTCGTTAACCAACATGAGCAACGGGGAACCATTGTACATGCACCCACTGACTAGCAGAGGTTCAGCTCTGATACCATACGATATGAACCCACCTAACTCCACTCCAAAAGCTAGCTCGTCTGGGGAGGATTGTGAACCTATATATATAACACCCAAGACCACCCTCTCTAACCGATGTGGGACACATCATTCACGACCCCTTTAGACTGAACGTCATCGAGTCGACTCTATTGTCAACCCTCACGAGCGGCAGGGAACCTTTGTACATGCACCCACCGACCAACAGAGGTTCGGCTCTGATACCATATGATATGAACCTACCTAACTACACTCTAAAAGCTAGCTCATGAGGGGAGGATTGTGAACCCATATATATAACCCCATTCCCGACCCCTTGAGACTGCACATCCTCATGCCAACTCCATCGTTAACCCACACGAGCGGCAGGGAATCTTTATACTTGCACCCACCGACTAGTAGAGGTTTGGCTCTGATACCGTTATGATATGAACCCACCTAACTCCACCCCAAAAGCTAGCTCGTGAGGGGAGAATTGTGAACCCAAATATATAATACGCAAGACTACCCTCTCCAACCGATGTGGGACACATCATTCCCGACCCCTTTAGACTACATGTCCTCGCGCCAACTCCGCCGTTAACCCGCACGAGCGGTAGGGAACCTTTGTACATGCACCGACCGACTAGCAGAGGTTCAGCTCTGATACCATATGATATGAACTCACCTAACTCCACCCCAAAAGCTTGCTCGTGAGGGGAGGATTGTGAACCCATATATATAACACCAAAGACCAGGCTCTCTAACTGATGTGGGACACATTATTCCCGACCCCTTTAGACTCCATGTCCCCGTGCCAACTCTATCGTTAACCCACACGAGCAGCAAGGAACCTTTGTACATGCGCCCATCGACTAGCAGCGGTTTGGCTCTGATACCATATGATATGAACCCACCTAACTCCACCCCAAAAGCTAGCTCGTGAGGGGAGGATTGTGAACCCATATATATAACACGCAAGACCACCCTCTCTAACAGATGTGGGACACATCTTTCCCGACCGCTTTAGATTGCACGTCGTCATGCCAACTCCGTTGTTAACCCACACAAGCAGTAGGGAACCTTTGTACATGCACCCACCGACTAGCAGAAGTTCAGCTCTGATACCATATGATATGAACCCACCTAACTCCACTCCAAATGCTAGCTCGTGAGGGGAGGATTGTGAACCCATTTATATAACACCCAAGACCACCCTCTCTAACCTATGTGAGACACATCATTCCTGGCCCCTTTAGACTACACGTCCTCGTGCCAACACCGTCGTTAACCCGCACAAGTGACAGGGAACCTTTGTACATGCACCCACCAACTAGCAGAGGTTCGGCTCTAATACCATTATGATATGAACCCACCTAACTTGACCCCAAATGCTAGCTCTTGTGGGGAGGATTGTGAACCCATATACATAACACCGAAGACCTGTAACACCCCCCTATTTTTATGTATTAAATCACGTTAAGTTAGTAACGACGTTATGAAAATTTTATTAATTATTTATGTCATAAGCTATGATATATGATTTTTATGTTACTAACTTTTTATGTCAAGTTTTATGACAGGTGACGACCGCATGGAATCGTTGTGCTCAAGTGTTCATGATTATTTTAATGTATGTTTAATTATGACGCGATGATGTATGAATGTTTTAATATATGGCATTTATGGACAGTTCGGCAGGCCAGACTTTCAAGTTCGTTAGGCCAAAAAGTCTTTCCAAGATCGATAGGCCGAACTTGGTGGAACTAGCAGGCCGAAGGGAAAATCAGCAGGCCAAACATGGCTGACGAGCAATCAGCAGAAATCTCTCCAAATTTATGGCTGAGATAATTACGTTAAATGAGTGATTTATTGTGATTAATTGGCACAATAGTGGAATGTTTTATCAATTAAGGAAAATAATATGTTTGACTTCGCCTTGATTTGTCTGATTTTAAATGGTTTCCTATTTTAAGAGGGCAAAACATGGAAAGTTGTGAGTGATTGTTTGAGAATATTGAAAGAAAAATTGAAATTTTGTTGGTTGAATTCAAAGGTTTTGAGAAGAAAGTCTTTAAAGATAAGGACTCGTTTCTTTGCATTTTTGAAAAGATATTCTCCTCTCCAATTCATCTACAATATCTTCTCTAGGTATTGTATTTTGTTCTATGTTTTACATGATGTTCATGTATGTATTATGTAATGTTTTTCCACGTTTCATGTCATTTCGGTATTTTTATAAAAAAAATATATATATGAATTTTCTATCTTCTACCCCTCCCAGTAATATATTACTGTTTAATCTTGAGGCATAAAAAAATGTAATGTTAATTCAAGGGTAAATGAATGTTGTTTTTCATGAAAGTTATTAAGAATATGCATGTATAATGTATGATAAATGTATTTTATGTTATGAAATTTTTATGAGATTACATTAAGAAAACTGCTTTAACAATGTTATTTCTGAATTTTGTTTATGAAATGTTATATATATGTTTAAATGATTTTATGATAATGAAATAATTTTATGCATGATAATAAAATGTTTGTATGAATTATAAAATTAAAGTATGTATTTTAATTGTTCAAAAACGTTTTATTTAAAAAAAAAAAGATATTCATGTTTAAAATGTATGGCTTGATTTTATATGCTTATGGTAATTTTTATGATATAAGAAAAAAATCATGATAACATGTTTATGTGATGAATGTATAAATGAATATTATATGAATGAATGTTATATGAATGGATGATTTACGTTATGATGTTAAGTATTGATTTTATTGTATTTTAAATGGAAAAATGGCATTAATGTTGGAAACAAAGTGCGCAGCGGAATTTTTTTAAAAAATTTCATCAGAGTATTTTCCAAAATACAAGTATGACATGTTATACGTATAAATTAAACAGATCTTACTAACCTCAGTATGCCGAAGAACCTCCGCGACCTGTGTAGAGAAGTAACGTTCCAGAAGAGCCTCAACCAACTGGTCTTCTTTGCTATTCTCTATCCACAACCGGAGTGAGTGTGGGCTCACACGTACAGCTCTTCCACCGGTGACTCTCCTTCCAACCAATAGAGAGAACCCAAAGCTAGTGTTCGTGATTTGTGAACAAAAGCTCTCAGGGAGTTTTCAGATGCTCACTAGAAGAGTATCACTCTTAATCTCTCAAATTGATCTGAGTAAATCATTAGACTCACTCCCTTTTTTATACCTATTGGTCCTTGGGGTCAGTCCATATCAGATTAGGTCTCAAAAATCGAAATAGAATCAAGTTCGGATCAATATCTGATAAGATACGCGTGAAAAACGCGTAATCTTAGCTGTCGCGGTCGGCATGCCGAACTGTGAGATAGGCAGGCCGAACTGGCCAGTTCGGCAGGCCGAACTTTCTGATCGGCAGGCCGAACTGCCGAGAAAAAATCTCCGCGAATCTTTTATTTTCCACCCGAGATTCTAAAGGATAAAGTCTCAGTTTTGATTCAAATAGCCCAATAGAAAAGATATCTGATCAAAACAA
Organism: Artocarpus heterophyllus; assembly: GCA_025403435.1. Classification (NCBI taxonomy): domain Eukaryota; kingdom Viridiplantae; phylum Streptophyta; class Magnoliopsida; order Rosales; family Moraceae; genus Artocarpus; species Artocarpus heterophyllus. Next base: position 207,600 of record JAJQZP010000041.1, read on the forward strand.
ACTCTATCAAGATAATCTCTAAGAAAATAAATCAATTCAAATAATTCTACAAGTTTATCTTGTTCTAATTGTCCAAAATTAAAACAACCGATAAACAGACAAGAATTATCCGAACGCCATAATTCAACAAGTTCATCTTGAACTAATTTCTTACAAAATTAATTCAACCGATAAACAGACATGAATTATTTGATTCTTATAAATTTTAAACCAATCTGATAAATCTGACATAAGTCACCAATTATTGGAAAAGCACGCCGTGTCGTTACAGGACTTTGTGAGCTAGCAAAGGGGACCAAAATGGACCTATAAAGTTCAAGCTCATGATAATTATGAAACCCAATATCCCAGATATACATTTCACAATTATCAACTCCAACGCTACTCCACTAAAAGCTTGGAGCTGCACTCTCGAACTTTATAGAATTACGAAGCTCGTGTAGCTAAGTCTCCATGACATATCATAGTGTATCGCATCCCCATATGATCATCCATAATCGGCTTAAGGACAAGTTCTGTCTTACCTTCCCGATTATTTTTATCTTACGTTCCATTGTCTCACCATTAGAAAACTTACCATCCAAAGATAGTATACCATTCGGTTACACCTATGTATCCAAATGGTTGAGCGCTCCAGTTTTCCAATTACAGGACAACGCATATAAGAGGATATCATTACTCCTAAAGAGGAGCTATGGATTCCATATCTATGAATAACAAGTCTACGCTATCAAGAGTCATGCCTCCAACGTACCGGCATGCATGCCACTATAGAGATGTGGGAGTCACCCATTGGTACATCAAAAGACACAAGTCGAGACAACGGGCCCATTATTCATCTCAGGATTAAGATACAATACAAAAGACTGTCTAAAGTGAATCGATTTGCCAAGACAGAATTATTAATCCAAATCAATTCACTTTATGTCCCGATCCAACACATCGTCACCTATGACAACGCGCCAATGTTTCTATTCACGGAGTCCAACTCCGATGGCCAAGACAAACCATCTCCCAAAAGGGATATAGACAACATAACAATCTTTACATGAATAAAGCGCCCAACTTTATTCCCTCGATTGCGGATCATATATTTTAGACCATCACCTTAAGAGTCGTGTCTACCGCATAATCATCCCATCATATGCCCAACTCTTAAGGTTTAGACTGACAGTCTCAGACTACTGTTTGCTTATCATACATTCAACAAATATGAACGTAAAGAGGACAATATTTGGTATATATAAATGAATAAATTCTTTATTGATAAAAATGTCTCCAAAAACGTATTACATTTTTACTCCTTAGAGCATACATGTCTAACAATCTCCCACTTGCACTAAGTGAGTAAATACTGCAAATTTCGCATCCCCATAGCTTCCACATGCCTTTCGAAGACTCTCCCAGAAAGTGTCTTCGTAAATGGATCAGCTAAATTGTCCTCTGACGCGATCTTGCACACCGTGACATGCCCGCTCTCAACGAAGTCCTTTATCACATGATACTTCCGATCAATATGCTTACTCTTCTTGTGAAATCTTGGTTCCTTAGCATTAGCTACCGCCGCACTGTTATCACAGTACAGTGATACCGCTTTATCCATACCAGGAACTACCTCAAGATCCCCAAGGAACTTGCGGAGCCACACTGCTTCTTTCGAAGCATCACTAGCCGCCACATACTCGGCCTCCATCGTTGAATCCGAAGTGCAATCTTGCTTCGCACTTCTCCAACTGATGGCACCGCCACCCAGAGTAAACACAAACCCTGAAGTCGATTTCCTAGAATCCAGGCAGGATTGAAAATCCGAATCAGTGTATCCTAGAGGAGTTAAATCCTCACCCGAATACACAAGCATATACCCTCGAGTCCTTCTCAGGTACTTGAAAATATGCTTTACCCCAACCCAATGGTTTGGTCCTGGATCCGCCTGAAATCGACTCACAATCCCGACCGCATAGCTAATATCCGGTCGAGTGCAAAGCATGGCATACATGAGACTACCCACTGCCGAAGCATAAGGCACCTTCTTCATGTATTCTCTTTCTTCATAAGACTTTGGAGAGTCTTTCTTAGAAAGAGTAATTCCAGACCTAGATGGTTGCCCACCTTTCTTGGAATCCTGCATTGCAAACCTCCTGAGAATTTTATCTATGTAGCAGGCCTGTGACAAAGCTATCATTTTGTTCTTCCTATCCCGCAAGATCTGGATACCGAGAACAAAATTAGCCTCACCCAAGTCCTTCATGTCAAACTGCTTGGTCAACCATAATTTGACCGATGACAATGCCCCAACGTCATTGCCAATTAGCAGAATGTCATCTACATAGAGTAGTAGAAAAACCACCTTCCCATTCTTAATGTGTTTGTAAACACATGGTTCATCCACATTTTGTGAGAACCCATAAGTCTTGATCACTTGATCAAATCTTATGTTCCAAGAACGAGAAGCCTGCTTAAGTCCATAAATAGACTTTAGCAACTTACAAACCTTACCCTCTTGACCCGCGACCTTGAACCCGTCTGGTTGTTCCATATAAATGGACTCATCAAGATAGCCATTTAGAAAAGCCGTCTTGACATCCATCTGCCAAATCTCGTAGTCGAGAGCGGCAGCTATGGACAAGAGAATCCGGATGGACTTAAGCATGGCTACAGGCGAAAAGGTTTCCTCATAATCGATTCCTTCCTTTTGCGTATAACCCTTAGCTACCAGTCTAGCCTTAAAGGTTTCGACCTTTCCATCCACTCCTCTTTTCCTCTTGTAGATCCACTTACACCCTATGGGTTTTACCCCTTCGGGAAGATCCACAAGCTCCCAGACCCGATTAGTCTCCATAGACTTCATCTCAATGTTCATGGCCTCTGTCCAGAGTCTTGAATCAACATCCTCCATAGCTTCTGCGTAAGTATAAGGATCCCTGTCATGTTCATCCGGTTCAGCCAAAAAGACCTCCCCATTGAACATATACCTCTCAGGTTGACGCCCGATCCTCCCACTACGCCGAAGCCCCTGTGGTTGTTGTTCAGGTTTGTTTGGTTTTTCTACACCGATCGGAATGGTTTCGTTCGGAACCTCCGGAGTAAACGGATTACCCCTCAACTCCTCAAGCACCATTTTGCTTTGAGGTTTAAAGTCGTTCATGTAACTCTCCTCAAGGAAAGTTGCATTAGTTGAAACCACGACTTTATTTTCCTTTGGGTTATAAAAATAACCCCCTTTAGTCCCTTTTGGATATCCTACAAACACGCAAACTTCTGAACGTGCTTCCAACTTATTCGGATCCTTAAACAGGACATGAGCTGGACATCCCCATATGCGAATATGGTTTAAGGATGTCTTCCGTCTTGTCCACAACTCGTGAGGAGTTTTAGGGACCGATTTTGAAGGCACATTGTTCAAAAGATAACATGCGGTTTGTAGTGCAT